>CP099853.1:2580458-3113887 GCA_030062745.1 Capitulum mitella | reverse complement strand
CGCATCTTCATCCATTATTCAGCTGATGATGAGTCAGCTGTTTCCAGGCCTTTTCAGGACCATCGTGAGCAAAATGCTTGTCGCTGTGCGCGTTTCTGGCTGAGGCCAATAACATGCTGTGTCATGCTCTGGCACCGGAGTAGCGACGCATGCCGCATCGGAATCTGGCGCGTCACTGAGGCACAAGGTGACTTCGGGAGACCATAGACGACGGCAGCAGAGATTTCTGATCACACTTGAACCAGCAGGGCATAGAGCACGTCCCGTTTATTGTCTTCTATTCACAATGAGCATGCTCCACATAGGAATGTTGATATTTAACGGCAACGGGCCGCACTGATGATAAAAACTTTCTTTTCACTACCCAACACCCAGGAAATTATGCCTCTATCACGTCAAAGAGGCAGTATAAGGACACCCTACGTTAATCTTCTATCGAGTTTCACCTGATCATTGACTAGCGAGGTATATGCCAGTCGCCGCCGGATGTTCTTGCTAGTCAGGGGTCCGATCAGATGCATTCGGCTGCAAGTTAAATCTCTGTCAAAAGCGAACTCCTATATTCTCGTCAGGGTGCAGGAGTCGCTCACCACTCAGAAACCTAGGACTCCGTCTTCTAGACGTAGAGACTGCTTCTCCTCTCTTCCCGCGCTTCCGCAGGGAGACTGCCCCGTCGATTTTCTTCCTCCGCTTCTGCGCTCAAACTCATTCTCCTCTCCTCAAGCGTCTGCGCACAGAGACTCCCTCTTCTCTCCTCCACGTGGATGTGCACCGGATCGCTCACAGTGTTGGTGATATTCTTCACGAAGAGCTTCTGAATCTCCTCTATCGACTTCCCTCGCGTGTGAGGTAAGCAGAACATGGCGAAAAAGAACATGGCCACGTGCATGGCGGTAAAGAACCAGAACACTCCTTGCATGCCCAGCGCAGAGACGGCCAGCGGGAAGGCGTACGTCATGATGAAGTTGTTGCCGCCGAAGAAGAGTAGACAGACGCCGCCCACCTCCGAGCGGATGGCGTTGGGCAGCAGCTCCGAGAACATCACGTTCATCAGGGGGCTTATCCCGATCGACATGAAGCATACCACGACGAGGATGGAGACCATGGAGATCCAGTCGTAGTCGGCCAGCTGGTCCTTGAAGAGGAAATAGCAGCCTGTGGTGAGGCAGGCTGCGGCGCCGACGACACCATTCAGCATCAGCAGAAACTTCCGCTCCACCCGTTCCATGATAATGCTGCAGAAGATGGTGGTGACCATGCGCACGGCGCCCAGCAGAACGGAGCCCAGGTAGGGGTTGTTGGATCCGCCGACGTCCTTGAATACCACCGGCCCGAAGGTCGTGGCCACCAGGCCTCCAGAATACACGAAGAAGAGATGGAGGCTAAGGATCAGCAGGAACGGCAACAGGTTCTGCCGCTGTCTCAGAAGTCCGAGCACGTGCAGCAGAGAGGCATCGTGTTTGTGCGAGTCGCCGAGCGACTCCCGAATCTCTTTGATCTGCCGGTCGACGTCGTAGCCGTCGCCGTGGTAGAACCGTAGCGACCTCTGCGCCTCCTCCACGGGGTGTCCCTTGGAGACGAGCCACTTGGCGGAGCGCGGCAGCATGAGCGTGATCAGGAACTGCAGCAGCATCGGCCCGATCCCGACCGCCAGGCAAGAGTGACGCCAACCGAGCAGCCACCCAAAAAGGTAGGTGCACATGATGCCGAAGCAGCCGTTGACGATGAGACAAGTGGTGAGGCTGCCGCGGATGTGCGCGGACGCCACCTCGCCCAAGTGCGTCACGGTCGGGCCGAGGCAGGTGCCGATGGCGACGCCGACGAGTGTGCGGCCGGCCATGAGCATCCAGAAGCTGCTTCCGAACGCCATCAGCGTCCAGCCGACGGCAATGGTCGGCGCGCACAGCTGCACCACGCGCACCGTGCCCAGCCGGGGGTTGACGTAGCTGGACAACACGAAGCCGACCATGTTACCGAT
The DNA here is from genome assembly GCA_030062745.1 of Capitulum mitella. NCBI lineage: Eukaryota > Metazoa > Arthropoda > Thecostraca > Pollicipedomorpha > Pollicipedidae > Capitulum > Capitulum mitella. The sequence continues at coordinate 3,111,909 of CP099853.1, read as the reverse complement.
GCTGAAGGCGGACGCCACCCAGGACACCTGGGAGGCAGTCAGGGCGATGTCGGCGTCAGCTGAAGTCAGCTGCTCCGTCAGGACGCCGCTGAACGACACTGAGCTGGCCATGGAGAAATGCGTCATCGACAGCGCCACCGTCGTCAGGATCTGGCGGCAGGGGGTGGAGGCGTTAGATCGGACTTCAAACCCGAGCGGCGCCAAAGGAAGCTCCCGTTGTTGTTGTAGTTGATTGGGGCGAAACCCTATTTCCCGGAGGCGCAGTATGGCCGATTCCCGGCAGGAGTCGGATTCGGCCCCCCTGAGATCTCGAGAACTACACATCTGATTTCATCGCAATCGATTTGCCATGACGTAACGTATCTTTTTAGATAAAGAGGTATTCGAAATTCTGAAAGATGTGAATACGGCAAAAAAGTCAAAATGGTAGATATTTTTCCATTTTTTATAATTCCGTTGTTCACAGAGCAACGGTGACTAGCAACAACAACAACAACAACAACAGCAACAACAACAAGCACTAAGGTGAAACTGGCATGAATCGACAGATTATGGATGGGGCTTTTATCATTGATACCCACATTTGGATTTTTTTTAGGAATTCATAGACGTTCACAGGTTTCCAGAAATGGAAGGATTAGTTTTTCTAAAAAACTAAATGAAGAAAAAGGCAAAAGCAATTTTTTGCTTCTGCTTGTCATGTTTTGTCATGATTGCATCACATTGTTTATATAATTTTAGGATAGGCGGTGTCAAGAACATGGAGATGGGGCAAAGTTATGGTCACATGTTTTTTCAGATCAAGTTGTGACCTTTGATCTTAAATGACCTCCATTGACCTTCAAGCCACTAGGGATGATGTCGTGTGCATTTAATAATATCTGAAAACGTTTTCAATCATTTGAATTCACTCTACTTCAAAACTTCCAGTTTACGGCCGCTGTGATATACGGTACACGCACTGACATTTTAGGTCATAGCTTTGTAAGCCGACCTGATATGAAGCTGAAACTTGATACACTGGTAGAGGACACCCTCCTAGGTCATATTTATTCCGGGTTTGACATTAAAAAAAAAACGCCGAAATTATTACTATAAAGCCAAATGGTGACTTTTAAACTTGATCTGGCATTGTAAAGTGACCTCAGATGAACAAAATTACATCTGTCTCTTGCCCAACTATTTAGCTTTACATCAGCTTAAGCTTTCAAGTTCTATCTTAGCCAAGTTCCCGGAGGGCTATACGGTATGGTTGATTTCCGGCAGGGGACGGGGGGCGGATTGGACCTCGAGATCTCGAGAACTACTCGTCCGATTTGATCGCAATAAACGGCAATCGATTTGACGTGACGTGGCGTGAAGTAAACTACATTTTCGTAAAAAGAAATTTTCAAAATTTTGAAAGGGGTGGATACAGGGGGCAAAATCGTCAAAATCAGGGGTATTTTTGGGCTTCTTAGAACTCCGTTTTTTATGGACTGATTTCGATGAAACTGGCATGAATCGAGAGATTAGGAATAGCACTTTTACCATTGATACATCTGAAATGTTGAGAACATTCATGGGGTTCACAGTTTTCAAAAACAGGAGGATTACTTTTCCGACAACTGAATGAACAAAAAAGGCAAAAACACTTTTTTGGCTTCTGCTAGTCATGTTAGCCTAAAGAAATGCAAATTGCATTGCAATGTTTGTATAATGTTAGCATAGGCGACGCCAGGGAGATGAAAAAGGGGAAACTGTCATGGTCACACATTCTTCAGATCAACTTGTGGCCTTTGACCTTAAATGGCCTCCAGTGACCTTGAAGTCATTTGGAATGATCCCGCATGCATTTAATATTATCTGTAAACCTTTTCAATCATTTGAATTCATTCTTTTTCAAAAATTTCATGTTATGGCTCTGGTGATATTGGGTTACGCGAACTGACATTTTACGTCATAGCTCCGTGACCCGAAATGACATCAAGCTGAAACTTGACACACAAGTAAAGGGCACAATTCTACGTCATATGTATTCTGGGTTTGGCATTTGAAAAAATGTCACAGAAATCATTGCAATAAAACCAAATTTTTGATTTTTACCTTGACCTGATCTTGTAAAGTGACCTCAGATGAACAAAATTACATCTGGACTATTTAACCAACTATTTAGCTATACATCCATACAACGTTTTAAGTTTTATCTTAAAAACGCTGTTTGGGGCAGACACTTTCATTTTACCCTCAACATGGCCAAAAATTGCCTAAGGTGCCTCCCCAAAACATTGCCTGGCTCAGCCACTGAGCAAAATAGAATTTTAAAATTTTCTCACGGCACGTAGAAAGAATAAGTAGGAAAAGTGACCAAGTTTCGTGGAACTGCATTAAAAAGCCTGGAATTGGAAAGCAAAAACTCGAGGGGGGCGGATTCAGCCCCTTGCCGAGAATAGGGTTAAAAACGCTATTTCCGGCGGTCATTTTCCTTTTATCCTCAACAAGGCCAAAAATGGCCTGAAGTGCCTTCCCAAAAACGCTGTCTAGCTCCATCCCTGGACAAAACGGAATTTCGAAATTTTGTCACTGTACGTACGTAGAAAGAATAGCGAGGAAATGTTATCAAGTTTCGTGAAGCTGCATCAAAAACCCTGGAACTGGCAAGCAAAAAAGCCGAGGGGGCAGATTCAGCACCCCTGCCCTGAATAGGGTTAAGGGCACTCAGACCCCTGGGTCATAAGGGGGTGGGAGGGGGAAGAAGCTGCTGTCCCGGCACCGCACCGCCACAGTTCATTCGTGAAACTTTGTGAAATGGATTCATGATTCCTGCCCCTGCGTTATCATGGGACTCCAAAGTACTGAAGGTGCCCATCTCATATTGTCGCATGCTGAAGCCTCAAGTGCTTGAGGGTGCCTAACCAATGCTGGCATTGCCAAAGCCAGCGTAGAAGTATAGACAGTTACACGCATACCACGGCTGCAGGCGTGCGCGCTGACGGATAATACTCGGGCAGGCGGGCTGCCCAGGCGGCGTTCCTTTTGTCCATCGGCCAGCGGGTCGACATTTAACCCTGTTCCCGGCAGGGGTGGCTGAATCCGCCCCCACTCGGGTTTTTTGCTTGCCAATTCCAGACTTTTTAACGCAGCTTCACGAAACTTCGTCACTTTTCCTAGCTACTCTTTCTACGTGCTGTGACAAAATTTCACAATTCTATTTTGCTCAGGGGCGGAACCAGGTAATGTTTTTGGCAGGCACCTCAGGCCATTTTTGGCCATGTTGAGGGTAAAAGGAAAATGTCTGCCAAAAACAGAGTTTTTAGGATAGAACTTAAAACTTTATATGGATGTAGAGTTAAATAGTTGGGCAATGTGCAGATGTATCTTGGTTCATTTGAGGTCACTTGAAAAGGTCAGGTCAAGGTCAAAATTCAAAATTTGTTTTTTGCAATAATTTTGGCGACATTTTTGAATGCCAAACCCAGAATATATATGACGCAGAACGGCGCCGTCTTCTTGTGTACGAAGTTTCAGCTCCATATCAGGTCGGGTCACGGAGCTATGACCTAAAATGTCAGTGCTTATATCGTACGTCGCAATAGCCATAAAATTAAATTCTTGAAATAGAGTTAATGCAAGTGATTGGAAACGTTTACAGATAACATTAAATGCATACGACATCATTCCAAGTGACCCCAAGGCCACTGCAGGTCATTTAAGGTCAAAGGTCACAAGTTGATCCGAAGAACTTCTGACCTTGACAGTTTCCCCTTTTTCATGTCCCTGGCTCCGCCTATGCTAACGTTCTCCAAACATTATGATGCAATTTGTACTTCTTTAGCATAATATGACTAGCAGAAGCCAAATTTTTTTGCCTGTTTTGTTCATTCAGTTGTTAGAAAGCTAATCCTCCTATTTTTAAAACCCTGTGAATGCCCACGAATTTTCTCAAAATTTCAGATTTGTGTACCCATGGTAAAAGCCCTATCCATGATCTCTCGATTTATGCCAGTTTCATCGAAATTGGTCCATAAACAACGGAGTTATAAGAAGTCCAAAAATACTTCCATTTTGACATTTTTGCCCCCTATATCCACACATTTCAAAATTTTGAAAATTTCTTGTCGTAAAAATGTATTTTACGTCATGGGAAATCGATTGCCGTTTGTTGCGATGAAATCAGATGAATAGTTTTCGAGATTTCAGGGCGGGGAGCCGAATCCGCTCCCCCTGTCGGGAGTCGACCATACCGTCTAGCCCTCCGGGAATAAGGTTAATGCAAGGTTGTGGCCCCTTGCCTCTTCTAATGGATATCCAACTCGATTGCCTATTCGGACACCGGCTTTTTATCATCGTTTTTCACGTCGTTTACGGTTATCATAACGTCATGCATGGTTCGTTTCGCTGCCCCGGCCACCGCATAGCACGGGACCGGCCTCACGGGGTGGACACACCCGAGGCATCGGACATCAACGAGACATCAGCGACATCAACGACGTCACCAATGGACGTCAACGAGAGGTGGCGGCATGCGCTATCATCTTGCCCTGCTGGTGGCCGCGGCCTATTACGAGGAAGGAAGTGGGACTGTAGATGATCGAGATGATGTCAATTCTTTTTTAGACGTCTTCCCACGAATTCCGCTCTCCTCTCCAAAAAAAGATTCAGAAGAAATCTGGAGCTCGGAAGGGTTCGTATTCCTTACCCTTTTTGCATCTCGTCATTCACCTGTTTAGGGCCAACGACTGATTCTGCAATACCCTTCGCCTATAACGCATTAATTTTATCCGGTCTGTCGAGGCATGGTTTATAAAATAATTATCGCAGAGTTTTCATGGAAGTTACATGAGTAGACGCCGAACCGTGCCAGACATTACAGCATGCGCTGCGGCCACAAGTTGCATAGGCCATCAGCTGAGTCGGAGCCAAGAAAACCTGACCAGTTGCGGTTCACCGTGTGCTTGCGTTTGGCCCAGTCATCACGTAATCTTGGCGACCAACAATCACAATGACAATCAATATTCTCCCAAGACTGCGGGGAAACGTTAACCTTGCTCATTGCTCATTATGACTGCTGTCACTAGCGGATGACAATAACGAAAGGACAGACATTTAGAACCTCAGGCAAAAGGACTCTTCCGGAAACACCGAAAACAAACAACTATAATACAAACTGAAGTGATGTAAAGTCACTAAAGATTCAGCTCGGGGCAGACGGGAAAGTACACTGGCACTCAAACGTTGGAACCTTGTCAACCTCTTTGGCTAAGCAGTGGAACTTATCTGACCTGCATTCTGGGTACGAGCAAATAAGCCCGCAGCGGGATGATGTCAGCGCATTTTTCATTTAGAGGATTTCGCTTGAAATCCATGCAGGGTGAGACCAGGTGAGATCTCGACCCGTGAGAGATCTGCCTATTTATTGGATCGATTTCGACGAATGAAGCATCAAACTAAAGCCTGTGGTCACGACAAACTTCTGAGACTCCATAAACATCAAAAAACGCCAGTGGCAACTCCAGAAAAAAAACATAAAAAGGCAAAAGGACGTTTTTTGTCTTCTGACATATCCAGTTCTGAGTCTTCAAGGGAGTGTGTCTAGTCAGATATCGAATTTTAGCTGTAAACGTGCGATCAAAGAGGACACTGGCCTGCATCGTCACGTATCATTCGTTTTCCCCCATGTCGCCTTCGTTGACCTACGACGGCCAGATATTTACCGACATTTCCCATTGCTGCAGCATCGTGCTACCAGCACGGATTTATTGGTTTTACTCCAGCTCCTTTTCGCCGCTAAGTTTGACCGATAGCACCGATAACATATCGTTAGCCCCGGCGAATCATTTTTTGAGTTACGAACTAGTGATCAATGGCAGCAAACTGTGCCCAGTGAATCATCTTTCGAGTTGCGAGCTGATCGGCGACGACGACACACTGAACACATCAAGCTCAGCGGTATGGTGGCCAAGGCCTTATTATTTTGGTAAAACCTTGTACACTGAACGGGGTTCTAAGTGATTGCGAAGGTTTCGTCGATTGATTTTTGCCGACATTCTCTACCCCTGTGTACATGCCCCCAATGTCTAACCTCGTAAGTATCTTGCTACATGATATACATCCAGGAACTTCAGATAGCTATGAGCGGTCATAATTAGTGTTATCGCAATCAAGGTTTTCGAAATTTTTCAAGCTCCAGATTGGAAGTTAGTTCGATCAAGTAGGTATTTTTCTGCAAAAGTTGGGGAGCTTACTGCATGTCATCTATGAAAAATGTGATAGTTGAATGCTTTCTAATATTCTAAATGTTAACTTGGCTCCATGCAACATCCACAAGTGACATTATGATACTGTTGCTCAGTACCATGGCTGGCTGAGCTTGTACCACCCCAAACTGAGCAATATGTTAGAACTTCCTCGGACTTGGATCTTGGGCGGTTGTGGATATGGATCTGAAGAAACTGAAGTTTGTTTGTGCACTTGTACTCCGGGAAAATTGTGTTTCAGGATGTGACTGGGCCAGATGGAATGTTTTGTACGCTAGCACATACCTGGTTGAAAAATAGATCTTTGTGAGTAGAAAAGTTCGCAGTTGACATAGTAATGGTCCTAGTCAAAGATTTCTTGGAGTACGGAGATTTATTGCGGTATCGTGAGCACGGATAGAGAACTCTCATCAGTATTCCGTGATAGGTTGTAAGTTATTTTTTCTTTGGCTACTGCAAACTCTTGTTTGGAATCACATGGATGGTTGCATTGCTAATGTTTGTGTTCTCTGCCCTGACACCACACTTATGTAGCTCAACATTGGGCTATTTCTTCTTTTTTATTTTTGTATGTCACCTGGGCATTAGCTGTGCTGCTCTTTTCTTTCATACTGAATATTTGAATCTGGTTTTGAAACCAATGCAGATGGTCAAGCCTGGCTTATGGGTGTCTGAACAAAACTTTTACATGCAAAGTAGTGGCTGCCATTTTGTTGACTGCTGGTTAGTAAATGTAACATTGACAACAGCCGATTTACCATTTCGGCATATCAACCTCCCAGTTATCACTCAGGATCTAACAAAAAGGCATGCAACGAATTGCTCGCCGATTTTTTGTCCTAGAACTTCACTGATATGGATATCTATGTTCATTATATGTTTATTACTAGATGTTATTATGATATAATATATATGTATTGTATATAAGATTAAATGTTATTATGATATAATATATATGTATTGTATATATCATTATATGCCATTATGATATCATATATATGTATTGTGTACATTATTATTATATGTTTATTATTAGCTATATGTATATCTATATGATTATTATATGTTTATTATTATCTATATGTATACCTATATGACTATTATGATTATTATATAATATTGATGAGATTAATCCTATTCCAGCAAAAAAAAACTAACACAAAACCAAACAGCAGTGATGCAGTCGCTAATACCATTGTATGTGGGTTAATGTTGTGTGTATATATAATTTCCACCAGTTAATGGTGGAATAGGTATTTGCATGGGACACGAGCATCATCAAAATAATGGTGCTTATTTGCTTGCTGAACATTTTGATATCGCTACGCATATCATTAACCCTGCTGCAAGAAATACATAACTGTGCAGATTTAACCATAAATGGTAAAATGCGTGACAGAAGAATTAATTTGCCTTGAGGGGATGGCTTATGTTGCCCGTAGGCCAAATGACACTATCATGAAGTCAGAGGTTACTGAATTTATCGAGTGGCATTTGGCCCCCGGGCACTAACTGTTTCCAGTAGCCCTATCAGAGACTGTAATACATGCATGTATATTTCAATATAGCGAACATCAAAAATAATATTGTTTGCGCTGCATTAATCTGCTGACGCCATCAGCAGTTATCGCAAACCTGTTACAGACTTTGCGGGTGTGTTGCACAAGTGTGATGCCAGTTCATAGATTAGCAAAAATGTTTCAGTTTACTTTTGGTGGCAACGGACAAGATGCAGATAAGCCTATTGATTACCTGTCGATGGCATTAGGATAATTCAGATCTGGAATCAGCTTGTGGGTGCCTACGAACACGTGACAGTAGTTTTAACAAGGCTATCTAGAACCCAGCTGATGACTCACATGTATCATGTTCACCATACAATCACATGCTGAGCATGTGAGAGCAGTGCCTGCTGCAATCAGCGGCTGGTTGCGCTTGGCCGCTTGCAAGCTACACGCTTGTCATTCTGACAGGCGGTACATTGTTCAAATATAAGCTGGTCAGTCATCACACTTGCTTACAACCAATTACTGTTGACAAGTTAGTCCCTTTACACAGGCAGGCGAAGGGAAAGGTCGGCCTGCGACAAGAGCGAGCTCAAAAGGGCTACCCGGAGCTTGCGGACATGCTCCGGCTCATGATGGCTTTCAGGAAAGAGGCTTCCACCTCAAGCTCACGTCCAAAATTCTCCGATTGCCAACGATGCCTACATTCCTATGTAAACCCTGTTGCCCGACCATCGGCGGAGGACATCAGTTCGTTCAGGGAACAACCTGAAGCCCAACGGCGGTATTACTGAGGCGGTCGCCGTCGGCATCGAGTCGCCGAGGAGTCTGCACACCCGGAGCCGCCGGCGCCGCCACTGCGCTCGTTGAAGGATTGGTACATCCGGCGCGGCAGGCGCCGCCGCCAAGCTCGCCGAGGAGTCTGCGCATCCGGAGTGCCTAGCGCCGCCGCAACGCGCCGAGCGGTTGGCGCTGGGTGGAGGGAGGGGCTGTGGATGGCTCGAAGCTCATGCAGCACGTTCCGGAGGCCGTTGCACTCCGCATAATTAGGCTCTCGGAATCGTCAGCGGATGGCCCACACAACGCAGGATGATGCCAATCGTCGAACACCGCAACCGAGGTACCCCTACCTGAAAAGGGCAGTTTTTTGGCATGTTATTTAATGTTTTTTTTCGCCTCGTCTTCACCTGGCATTGCCTGGTTTACCATGTACCATGAGATGGATGATGAAAATTTTCAGAGATGAATCAAATTTTCAAATGTTTGATTATGTAACGAGTTGCATTCTGATGAGCTCAATGAAAACGACTGACAGTCATTTTGCTAAATGTTGTTTGATTCGACAGACTGGAGTAGCACTTCATAAATGGCTACCTTGCTGGCTGTTGTAAGCAAAAATATGTTCATAAATAAGGGAATGAACTGTCTCGGAGGAAAGGAATAACAAATCTCACCCAAACATGGAATTGCCAAACTGAAGCCGACTTGGCAGTCACACACGTCGTCTTGAATCTGGCTCTAGCGTCTGCAATCAGTTTACATTGCAGATGATATCAAGCGCAGGTAACGCTTAGAGCCAAGGGTGTAGTTTGCTATTCAGTTGGAGGGTGGAGGCCCGAGCCCCCAATTTTGGTCACAGCCCCCTCCCAACTTTGGCAAGAAAGTGGGTCAAGTCCGGGAAGAATTCTATCTGTTCTGTGGGTAGGATTAACCATTTTCCTTGCTCAACCCCCCAGCATATTTTGCAAAACTACACCTCGCCTAGAACAAAGAAATGAGGAGTCAGAGTTTATTCAAACAAGTACCGTTAAGACCATGGGTGTAGAACTGGAACAAAGCTTGGTATGGAGAAATTCATTCATCAGACCCCAAAATTTGGCGCAACGTATCTACAGCACATTATATTATACAGGAAGAAAATTCATGAATGGATCAATATACTGGTATGGGGCCCCATACCAATAATTTCCTTTAGTATGGAGGGCTCCATACCAAAGGTATACAAAGTTACCCTTGGTTCAGACGGCCGGTGACCATTCGTAACCCAAGATTACATGAACATGTGAGCATTGTGACCTTGTTTTGTCTCCAATGCGCCATTTTTTTGTATCACGTCTTGATGGTTTTCAGTCCGCTGATTGGTTGCTTTTGTTACCGCTTCTTAGTACTGTATTTACGCCCCTAGAGATGTCAATATCGCGGATTTGAAAAAAAAACACAAAATCATATGAGTGAATTATCATTGTTCGAAGCCCCAGGTGCCCTTTTCTTTTCTGTCATAAATCATACCTTGGATCGAGTATCATCTGGAATGTCTATTTGGAAAACCGAAAACGTTAGACACACTTCCTTTCAGGCAAGTCTGAAGCAATGTCCGGGACAGAGGCGGATTCAGGGTTGTTAATGGAGGGGGCAGTTGTATGCAAAAATTTGTGCTATTTCTTCATGCAGTTTTACCGTCTGGGTTGGCTATTCTCAATACTTTTATGCGAGGAGACGATAATAATCTGTTCAGCATTATCGTGCTTAGGAAAACAAAACAAGAGGCAACCGCAAGCTCTTCAACGTGCCAATGGCGTATTCATTAAACCAAACTATCGGTGTAATTTTTCATTTTTACTTATTTTCGTTTTTGTGATCCGCCTTTTCCAATGCACGTATAAGGAATTTATCAAGCGCATTTTCCAAAAATGCAGCTATTGGGTTGACCGCAGAGACGTGACCTATGTAGATCGAAGCCTGTGCTCCCCCCCCCCAATTGATATATCTGGCTTCGCCCCTGATGCTTGTTTATGTTTCTGCTTTCTCCTTCGTCCTTTGCATTAATTTTACAGCGTTTTACAACGTTTACAAAAACGTTTCATTTTCTACCCATACCTTGTTTGCAGCTCACAGAACACCTGACGTGACGGTGCACTGCATCCCACGACTTGCCCTGGACCTGACTTTGTTAGTATCCACATATATTTTTGGGACGATGTGGGTGGATAGAGATAATAATTGTCGCCTACTGAAACCATGACATGTCATGAATCATGAAAACATGACATGATTAAATATTGGCCTACTGCCCCAATACAAAAAAGCACAAGCGCACGTTGGAAACAACAGCAAAGTGGTTCGACATGTCCCCTGAAATACGCCTAGCCGCTTCTGCTTCAAGTGGCGCGTTCAGCATCCAAATTTGGTGCAAAATGCAGAAAATATTGCGTGGAAAGCAAAAAAAAACCCAACGCCATATGTAACATGGCTTCTATATTTCATGTGAATGAATTTGTGTCATTGACTTGGCACGGCAGACCCAATTTCGCAGCTCAAATCTTACACCGGGCGGCAAGGCAGGGAATCGCCGGGCAGGGTCCAGGTGAGTTCATGAAGCCTGGACTCCACGCATCAGCTTCCAGTCCGACTGAGCTTCGGCCGGCCAAAAATTAAGGCCAAGCCAGGCCAAAGCCAGTTCATGTACACAATACTGAAGCCCGGCCCGGCCCGGCCTACTCAGTTAAGAAATGCGAAACAATTTCTGTTGACTTTATAATGGCGACATGAAACTGATCACATCAACACGTTTTACAGCTTCTGGCATACTTTACCTCTTTAGTTTTACTTTACTTATGCCTTACAATTCTACTTTACACGTCCTTCTTACACACTTTAATACCAACTTACTCGCACAAAACGTGAAGTACCAGCCAGAAGGTCTCTCATACAAGATTTTATTTCCATTTGCGATTTATGTCCAAACCGACGAAATATCACTACCATCAGCTGCCTTTTGTTTGCCATCAGTATATTTGGTGATGCATTTATTTTTTAACACGTAGGGTACGGAAAAAACAATTATTTTTGGTGAAATGCAGAAATCAGACTGGATTTCTTTCATGGTCCCTCCAAAATCGTTGACAAATTACCAGGCATATCAGTGGTAACTGGCCCATATTGATCATGTGTCTTCACTGTTTTTTTTTTCATTTTGTTACCTTTTAACGGATGGGCGGGAGTGCCCTTGCATATCCATGGGATCAAATTTCTAATAATGTATTCAGTATCTACGTTCAGTACTCTACATCATAGTCCCGCAATCCCATGTCTTGATATGCCGCTATTATGGCAGTTTGCGTGTATATCAGAAAGTGTGATCCATGGTCTCAGGTCTATACGATCTCGGCTCGTCCCTGTCACATGCAGCCATAATATGGAATGTGCATGACGGAAGTCTTTTCTTAACGCCCTGGGTTTTTGGCAAGCAAAACTGCGAACTCAAATGACGCAGGTGCATGTCCATTTTCAATTCATCCTTCAAACCGTGCGAGCTGCGGTAATTCAGAGAGCTATGGCAAGTACACCTTCAAACCTCATGGTTGCAGCTGCAATGGAGGACAAAAACATTTAAAGGCTAAGCCATTTTGCGTATCCTGCGTCTGCCGATGGTTTTTATCCCTGTTGTGCCCATTTCTGCGACCAAAGCCGAAGTCAGTATGCATTTCTGATCTTGGTGCATTCAACTGGTGGATCTCACGCTCTCGAATAATGGCAGAACGAACGCACCGAGTCGGTACCACGGTGAACAACTTTTGTTGGTCCACTCCGAAGTCAGGCTATTGCACGGCAGTTGACAAAATGTACTCCGGGTGAATGTAACGTGCAGTTTGCTGCAGATTACTGAGGAATGCTCAAATCGATAAGAACACGGCGTTTGTTTCTTGAGACTATGCCGTGCCCAACGAAGACAATGGAAACGAATACCAGTCAGCGGTAGGAAGTGCAGAACTCGAGAGACAGACACTAAGACAGGACCAGACACATGCTACCGATTTATGAGATGCGCTTGTGTCTGCACATCAGAAGAGGGAAAAATGACATTTTGGTCTCACCTGCATGAACATTCCCCGCCTGCCACCATGTCCTTCGCCGGTTACCGGAAGGGTCATTTTCGATTGGCGTCAGGTGCGGCACGATGGAGCACAGTTCACGCAGGGGCAGCCAGATCTTACACTGGTTCGTCGTGAACTGATGTCAGTTTTCCCTGCACGTCGTGACGTCAGGTGACGTCTCTTCCTCCACGTCGTGACCGAAGTCAGGTCTCCTTCCTGTGCACCGTGACCTGAGGTCAGGCGTCCTTCCTCTGCACTGTGGCCTGAGTCAGACCAGTCGTATGACGCCCTGTCGCCCAAAGCGCGAACTCTGGTGCCACCCGCCGAGCCGTGATGCGTTCTGTTCACCGACGAGGAAACGTGTGCTGCCTTCAGTGGCAGCTGAGAATCAGCTGGCGTCTGTTGGCTCTGGGCCGGGGAAGCGGAGTTGGGGGGGGGGGGGGGGCGAGAGAGTGGGTGGGCGGTGCAGCCAGTCGTCAGAAGCACGTCACGAGAGGGCAACTGGAGCCAACTGCGGCGCTCACTGGCAGACCAAACTGAACAGCACTTGTGACGGAAGTCAAAAAATGGTCAGCCTAAGGCCATGCCGCTGGCCAATGAACCCGCGCACGACCGTCGGTCCGTTTCGAACATCGCCGACTGGGGGGGGGACAGTTGGCTGCCCCCCCTCTAACACACGAACGGTTGGTCGCACAATGAAAATAAGCACACCGTTGGAAAGCTTGTGACGAGTAGAGCTTCAAACTGGTCTCATTTTTATTTTTAGATAATATGTAAGCAATTTACGCCCTATATATGTTTTCCCATAGCCGATTGCATGAGACCGAGAAATGGCCTGAATCTCAATGGCTGTGACTAATAACGCATAGGTAAAGGCACCAGCGCACAAGTAAAGGTCCGCGGATGCCGATACACGTCTAATGTCCCCAGATTTGTTTAATATATACGCCGAAACGTTGAGTTAAAGATACGACAATTCTCCCGTCAGCTGTCGCGGTGCGCCGCTGCCGTATGCGGTGACAAATTGACGGGAAGTAATTTTAACGTTCCTTTATTTTCGCGAAAAAAAACGATCTATGCAAATTTTATTGAGCTTTTTGATTCTTGTGACGGTTTCTCTTGCTTAAATTTTTGGAAAAATTGATTAGTTACCAATCTACAAAGTTGGCGGAACTTAATTCCCAAAGGCCTGTTTATTTGCACAATATGCTACTTTTTCAAACTCTTTGGGCTTCCTGGTATTACATACGTCTGTGCTAGCTACTCCTGCCATTTTCTACCCATTCTGAGTAATTCATCGCCGATTTTGACGGTGGTACATTTTGGCTCACTACAGTTATTCCTGACCTGACCTCAGGTCAATAGCTGAAAGTCATTAATACTTTGCCCAATGACGGTAACTAGATGTCTGCTTCACTCCATACTAAAAATGTTATGAAATATGGGGTCAATTTCCGAAAAAACGGCGACATGTATGAAAAATGGGCTTGACCTTAGGTCGATGACCCGGAAAATTCCAAAAAATCTGAGATAGCAGATTTGTTGCATCTATCATGCTCACTAATCCCTGAAAGTATTATTGAGATATCTTGTTTTGCGAAAAAGTTAGAAGGCGCTATTTTTTTTTACATAACTCCGTTTGACCTCACTTAGGTCAGGCACCAAACCTGACCTGAGGTCAAAATTTTGACACGAGATGTAAAATTAAAGGAGCAAAAGGTACACAAGAAAGTTTCGTGACTCTGTGTTAGTTGGTTCTCTCGCAATCCCAGAAAAACCTCAGGGGGGGGGGCAGTCAACTGCCTCCCCAGTCGGGGACGGGTTAAGTTAATGATACTGATCGGTACTTGGGCGCCGAATGACCCTGCAGTCGGTGCGCCCCTAAGCCCCAATAACCAACCAACTGATCGGTACTCATCATGTTTGTTAATGCGCCACATACCAGGTGTCGGAAACGTATGACGCCCATTTAGCCTATGTGAGGCCACCTGGATCACATGCTGCAGTGACACTGTATGCTTAAACGTAATAGTGATATAAAATGTAGTCGGATCTAGGATGTCTTAGCACCTGTTCAGGTGTCTTGGAGAAGTGAGAAGAAAGTCGTGTTATACTTGCACAGGCACGCATCGAGAAACACGAACCAGGCGTTCACAAGGGCTATAGTCCCGTTACAATACACTACAACGAACAGGAACAAATACAGCGTTGTATGCTGTTGCACAATACGGTACAATACAATGCAGTGCAGTTGCAGCGACCTTCCCCTCTCAGTCACCCTAAAGAGCTCAGTTCTCTTCCCCTCTGACCACTGGAGACGCTCCGGGTATTGAGGACGTGGCAGGCCGGTCGGCAGACGACAGTGGTCGTCATCTGTCGTCACGATCGTATCCGGTCATATGCGGTCCGTCGGTCGCGTCAGCCTGGTCGAATCTAGCCTGATATGTCTAGAAGAGCACCGCCATGTCACTAAAAAGTGGATGATCCGATGCATCCACTAAATTACAGCTGGTCACCACCAGCTTTTTTGACCTACTGACCTCGTGACCTTTTGTTATAGTTGTAGTTTTATATATGTGACCTTTCGTTAAGTAAGCATGGTCTTTTCGTCCAACACATCGGGGTGCAAATGCAGGCTCTATTTGCAGGTGAGGACGACACTCTTGGTAATATGTCAACTCGCTCTGCTCCGCCCACGCGGCCAGAATCGAGAACCCAGAATCCAGAACACCCCCCCCCCCCCCGCGACGCGGCGACCCGACCACGACTCCGCACCTATATCTGCACCAATCCGTGCCGCACACGTCTCGGCGCCAAGCCGGTCAGGATGACCCGACAGTCACCGGCACGCACCGGGCCAGCAAGGACCGGCCCGGCGCCGGCCGGGGCGGCCGACCTCGCAGGCATAAGGGGGAGGGGCAACGCAGTTCCGTGGCGCGCAGTTATGTCGGAATCAGCCTGCCCTTACAGCTACAACAGAATCAGCCTCCCCTTACAGTTATGTCGGAATCAGCATGCCCTTACAGTTATATCGAAATCGCCGTATTCTGAAAACCGCAGTGTTTCTCTCTAACACCTTGTGTAAGTAATGGCCTACTTTTTTAAATTTACAATAATATAACTTTCTTTATAATAATTTGCTATGCAACTCCTGCTCTGTGGCGTATCACTCCGGTCAACAGTGAGGTCATGGCTCGGTCTTTAAATATCGCTGGTGCGTGTGACGTGCAACATGGCCGATACGGCTATCATATGAAAGCTCGTCGCCCAATCAATACCTTGGCGATGTTTTGTAGTATGTGAAAAGCTACGCATGTCAGGTGTCGGTCATTGACCCGGCCCTGAGCAGCAGTTATATTGCATTGCATTGTATTGTACTGCAGGCACCGGGAATTCCACCCCTGCAAAAGAAAAGCCCTGGTTATTACATTCCCAAGTCACAAAGGTATAGAAAAAGTCAGGTGAGTTACTGGGTGAAGCTATCACACGCGCACACACGGAACCACTCGATGGCAAGAAACAGTATGGGAAAGACGAATAGCATCACAAATAAAAATTAAAAACGACGAACACCATCCACGCAATAATTAGTGAAAGCCGTTCCGTTCCATTAAAACTGTTTCCGAAAAGTCTTAAAGTGTTTAGGTGAAAGGTCAGCCATAGTGTGACTGTAACTGGTGACCGGCTGAGGCATGCCACAGCATGGTGAACAAAGCGCCGTTTTCCGGAATCTGATTTTCAGTGGACCAGGGGGAAGAGCTCGTCCTGGCGCGAACTGCGGCTATGTATGTTTCGGTTGTGGACAAACATTTCAGCAACTGAGTTCGGCTCGCCGCCAGATAGCATTCCGCGAGATTCAAGGTGCCGCTAGTGACCAAAACAGCCAGCTCAGGTTTTGCGGCAAATCAGATACGTTATCAAATTTTTGTCGTCCAAAAATGACTTTTCTTTTGACTTTTCGTCAGCGACATTTCTTTGCTAACTCACATGGCAAAAATGTTTGTGACGGCGTTCTTGTGTCTGTCAAGAGAGCAACATACCGTGCTAGCCTTCAGCGGCCGGTAGAAATCTTTCACTGAGCCCAGTCGCTTTCTCCAATTACTGTGAAGCAAACCTTAGTGCGAAGATAAAGAGCCGGCCTCAGAAATAACGGAAATGACGGAAAAACCGAATACACGTTTTCTCAGTGCGCGGATCGTGAAAGGAACAACAAGGCTCCACCGCTTCGAACCAGTGAATGACTACAACGTAGGGGCATGCGAGTTATCCGTATCTGCGAGTCACTGACTGCGTCATGTGTTCACCATGGGTGCATCATGTGTCTGCAGGTGTGTTTCAGCTACAGGTGCTCGCGAAGCTCCCACGTGTATTGTGCCGAATATAAGCAAAGGCTTCTCGCGTTTGTGTGTTAAATGTAATGCATGGCATCATGTGTGCAAATTACGTCACCAGCGTGTGAGTAGTATGAAACTGGACAAATATTATGAGGTGTTGTATCAAAAAATGATGAAGGATTTCAGGAAAATTATCAGGTGGGTAAACTGTATTATAGCAAATACGAGCAGATTTTTAAGGAGACTGAAGTCTCTGGGTGCTAGACAAAGTTTAGTCTTAATGTTCTGGTATAACACTGGGAATGTACCAGATCACCGCTTTGCTGGTACAACGCATAGTTTCATCTAGAATTTGGTATCTCTACTTTCAAAGGAAGATGACGCAGTGTTTCGATTATGGTGGATCTTTTGGCGGCGGTATATTTTGTACGGCGACTGATTGACGCAGTGAGCAAATGTGGCCGCATAATGTTAATCACGGTGCTTTTTTGGTCCCAGCGACATGAATGTTGTGCATGCCGGAGCCTTTGGCGGATTCCTGACAACACGCCTGTTTGTTTTGATTTTATGGAAGGATCTGCTTGGTTTTTGCGTTTGTTCTGCAGCAGTTTTACAGTGGGCACCTTGTATTTGTTAGTTTTGCCCCTGTGCTTACCGTGTTATGGTCTTGTTACTTCTCATGAAGCAGTTTTAAAGTGAGTACCATGTATACAGAACTCTGTAATCTAGTTTTTGCGATATATTTGCTTTTTTCTGCGTTTTGGTCAGGATATTACTGTTTCTAGAGTATTATAGTGGTGCGTGCCTTATATAAACGATTGACATATTATCTTACACCTGTTCATTGCTAGATTGAAGCTTGTTTAGATAAACGTGAATTGTCAGCATTACTTCATTCCCCTTATCATCTTTCTTATTATTTTTCTTATTACTATTGCTCTGTATTTCTTGGCACCCTAAATGTTTCCCAATTTAATATATTTCGTCCGTCATCTGTGGCTGCCTCTGTGCCCTTCTTTGGCCAAGGAATATTCAGACGTTAACCCTATTCCCGGCAGGGGGGCGGAATCCGCCCCCCCTCGGGTTTTTTGCTTGCCAATTCCAGGCTTTTTGACTCAGCTTCACGAAACTTAATGACTTTTCCTACCAATTCTTTCTACGTGCCGTGACAAAATTCCAAAATTCTACTTTGCTCAGGGGCGGAGTCAGGCAACGTTTTTGGAGCCACCTCATGCCATTTTTGCCCATGTTAAGGGTAAAAGGAAAATGGCTGCCAAAAACAGAGTTTTTAAGATAGAACTCAAAACTTTATATGGATGTATAGCTAAATAATTGGGCCATGTGCAGATGTAATTTTGCTCACCTGAGGTCATTTTACAAGGTCAGGTCAAGGTCAAAAATCAAAATTTGTTTTTTCGCAATAATTTCGGCGCCGTTTTTTTCAAATGCCAAACCCGGAATGTATATGACATAGAAGAGTGCCTTCTACTTGTGTACCAAGTTTCAGCTTGATATCAGGTCGAGTCACGGAGCTATGACCTAAAATGTCAGTGCGCGTACCCTATATCGCAGTAGCCATAAAATGAAATTTTTGAAATAGAGTGAATTCAAACAATTGAAACGTTTAAAGATAATATTAAATGCATAGGAGACCATTCCAAGTGAGCCCAAGGCCACTGGAGGTCATTTAAGGTCAAAGGTCACAAGTTGATCTGAGAAACGTGTGACCATGACAGTTCCCCTTTTTCATATCCCTGGCACCGCCAATGCTAACATTATACAAACATTGTAATGCGATTTGTACTTCTTTAGTATAACATGACTAGCAGAAGCCAAAAAGGGTGTTTGCCTCTTTTGTTCATCCAGTTGTTAGAAAACTAATCCTCCTATTTTTGAAACCCTGTGAACGCCCATGAATTTTCTCAAAATTTCAGATTTGTGGACCCATGGTAAAAGCCCTATCCATAATCGCTCGATTCATGCCAGTTTCATCGTAATCGGTCGATAAACAACGGAGTTATAAGAAGTCCAAAAGTACCCCCCATTTTGACATTTTTGCCCCCCTGCATCCACAAATTTCAAAATTTTGAAAATTTCTTTTTATAAAAATGTAGTTCACGTCACGACAAATAGATTTCCGTTTGTTGCGATGAAATCGGACAAGTAGTTCTGGAGATCTCAGGGGAGGGCCGAATTCGCCTCCCCCTGCCGGGAATCGGCCATACCGTCTAGCCCTCCGGGAAATAGGGTTAACTCGTCCCCGACGGGGGGAAGTTGACCGGCCTCCTCCGAGGTTTTTCTGGGATTGCGAGAGAATGAGCGAACATAAAGTCACGAAACTTGGTGTGCCTTTTAGATCATCAATTTTACTTCTCTTGTCAAAATTTTGACCTCAGGTCAGGTCAGGTGCCTGATCTAGCTCAGGTCAAACAGATCTATGTCAAAAAAAGTGTACTGCCCGCGAACTTTTTCGCAAAACAAGATATCTCAATAATACTTTCAGGGATTAGTGAACGTAATAGATGCAACAAACCTGCTATCTCAGATTTTTTTGGAATTTTCCGGGTCATTGACCTAAGGTCAAG
The DNA here is from genome assembly GCA_030062745.1 of Capitulum mitella. Taxonomy (NCBI): domain Eukaryota; kingdom Metazoa; phylum Arthropoda; class Thecostraca; order Pollicipedomorpha; family Pollicipedidae; genus Capitulum; species Capitulum mitella. Next base: position 3,092,375 of record CP099853.1, on the reverse strand, counting down.
CCCATTTTTAAGATATGTTTTTTTCTGAAATTGACGAAATATTTCATAAGGTTTTTAATGTGGAGTGAAGCAGACATCTAGTTACCGTCATTGGACAAAGCATCAATGACTTCTAGCCATTGACCTGAGGGCAGGTCACGAATAACTGTAGTGAGCCAAAACGTACCACCTTTAAAATCGGCGATGAATTCTGAACTCAGAATGGGTAGAAAATGGCAGAACTGGCTTGCACAGACGTAATACCAGCAACCTCAAAAATTTGAAAAAAATAGTTTATTTTGGAAATAAACAGGCTCTCGCGAATAAAGCTCCGCCAGTTCTGTAGATTGGTAACTAATGATTTTTTTCAAAATTTAAGCATGAAAAACCAGGACAAGAACCACTAAGATCAATAAAATATGCATAGATCGTTTTTTCGCGAAAATAAAGGAACGTGAAAATTAGTTCCCGTCAGTTTGTTACTGCATACGGCAGCAGCGCACGCCTAGACCTGCCGCGAGAAATGCGGTGTCTTTAATTCAACGTCCCGGCGTATATATTGAGCAGATCTGGGAAATTAGACATGTATCGGCATCCGCAGACCTTTACTTGTGCGCTAGTACCTTTAGCTATGCGTTATTGGTCACAACACTTGAGATTCAGGCCATTTCTCGGTCTCATGCAGTCGGCTATGAGAACATATATATAGGGCGTAAATTGCTCACATATTATCTAAAACTAAAAAATGAGAACAGTTTGGAGCTCTACTCGTCACAAGCTTTCCAACGGTATGCTTATTTTTATCGTGCCACCAACCGTTCGTGAGTTAGAGGGCGGGCGGCCAACTGCCCCTCCCCCGTCGCCCATGTTCGAAACGGACCGACGGTCGTGCGCGGGTTAATACTATGATCTGTATGCATCCTAAATTCTAATACGCAATAAATCCTCCAGACAAAACTCGTCTGTTTTTCACATTTCGTTATTAGCAGGGTGCAAATTATCCAGGAAAGTGTGTTGGAAAGGGGAGGGAGGAGACGTTTTTGTCCAGAAGGTTGATGTTAAATTTTCCAGAAAGTGGAGGACATGGTCCCCCGGCCGCCCTCCCTGTTCCTATGTTCATTGTTGTTGGCTAAGGCTAATGTCTTGCAATTCACGGCCAGCCATGAAATGTTAGGATACAGAAATTTTACCTGTTAGGAATTCCGCGTCATAAAGACGTCAGATGACTCATTAACAATATAACTAAGGGGTGTTAGAAAGCAGGCGAACTCGTGCTCTCCAGGCTCGAGCATGACCCCGAGCTACTTCGGTCTTTTATTGTTACAAAACTGGCCAAAACGCAGATAAGAGAAGAAAAAAGTGCCTAATCAAGAATTCACCGGTTATCCGGTCCCGCCGGATATTTGGGATTATCTGGTAACCGATATCCGGCAGCATATTTCTTTGATCTGCCCGGTTATTGACGGACATTTGGCCTCCCGATGTACGATGAAGACGTTCTTATATCTGCCTAGAAAATCGTTTCAGAAGCGATGTGCTTTGTTACATTAGATTGTCGACGTCACTGACAATTGCGAGGTCGGTCTGGAGCACAACGTTTCTTCCTAGGTCGGGGGAGGTGATACGTATTTTGCAAGGTTGGGACTCAAGCTCAAAACAGTTAAATAACAGCCAGAAGATGATCAACAGCCCATTTTGTGGTGTACTGTCTTTCTATTTTCCTAACATTTTTAATCTTTCTCAAATATTCTGATGCAAATGGATTCAAGGTCAGTATATTCCAATGGACATACCTTACTGTAAACTGTTGCTATAGAATGCTTGTCAAGCCAGTCATTCTATGTCTGTCAGGGTGGTACAATGGCATTCTGCATATTCTGAAGCCTTTGCTTTTTGCCTACAGTCAGAGAGAATGGCCTCCGCTGTGATCGTTTTCTTCATTTATTTTTTTTATTACAATGAGACCAATGGAGATCTCACAGTACTAAACACTAGGGACAATGATTCGCAATGTTAATATTTTCTGTTCAATATTTTGTAGTTTTCCGTACTTTTCTTTTTAAGTTCAATGTTTTTATTTCATTCTTTAGTAAACAAGATAAACAAAAACAAATAACCGTCTTATCCGGTATCCTGCCGGATATCCGGCGCCCCAATCCGGAATATCCGGTATTCTGCCGGATCACAAAAATCCCGATCCGGTACATCCCGATGCTGAATTGTAAGCTCCAGTCACTTCCATTTAATAACCTCTTTTTTTTAACGTTCCTTGAGACAAAGAAAAACAGTGTGTAGGCGTACAACGAATAGAAGTATCCGTTCATACATTATCATGCGCTCAACATAGAAACTGACATATCATAAGAAGTCTCGAGCACGGTAAAAGGCTGCGTTTGAAGAAGCCCGCTTTGAGTTGCGTGGAAGAGTACCTTGGTATGCGGCCTAACGGTGCTCAACGTCTGAAAATTTCGTCGGAAAAATCTTCATGGCCGTCCTGGCAACATGCCACGCATTTGCGATTATATTGCATTCTCCGTGATATGTAGAAAGGAACTCACGGTTGGGATGACAGCTACCAAAGTCCGTGAAAAAGCGACTCATGCACAATCCGAAAGCGATACCTCTGTCTGGAATCGATCCCACAACCTTACTCCCAGAAGTCGAAACATTAACCACCTGCGCTAACACCCGGTACGCCATAGGAGTTTGTCTCGCGTAACGGAAAAAGCTACTAGGGTCGCCAAAAGACAATGAAACGAACTAATGTACGATGTGACAATGACTGCAGTCTGCCGGCAGGACGCTGAGATACAGTCCTGGGAAAATGAGAGATTTAACATGCAAACCTTATGGGCTGGTAGGAAAAGTACGCCATGGGGCGCTCGTACTGTCCGCTAACTTCGGTAGGGGCCGTAAAGTCTTTAGTCGCAGTCATGATGACTCTAACTAAGCAAGTGCTTCGCGAAAGTGTGATGAACTGGGTCACGCTTAACTCAAAACAGAAAAAGAGTTAAATGGTTGAATATTTTAAGACGCATGATATAGCACAAAGTGCCATAACAACAATCAAAAACCGTAGAAGTCCACCTCATGCTGCAAAGGGAAGTGTGCCATCAAAAATGACAAAGCTGCTGCGTCAGGTACTTTGTGCCGCCACCCGTAAACCAAACATCTCCTAAAGGCTTCTAGTTCGAAAATTTGAAACTTCCAGGTTGTAAAGTCGTCTAATACAGAGAAATACTGGGTCAAGTATAAGAAGAACAATAAAGGCTCCTCACACCACCGACGAACAGCAAAACAACCAACACTTGACTGCGGAAACTTTCGCGCGGACCGGTGAAGCACGGCGAGAAAGTTGGTGTGATGATGGAGGAGTCATATTTTACGTATTTCGGGAAGTCAAATGCCAGCCAACACAGGATTTTATGCATTAGCAGGAAAAGATGCACCTGACCACATCAGGTACAAGCCGGAGAACATGTTTCCACGAAAGCTTAAGGCGTGGGTGGCCATCAGACCACGAGAGGGTCACCCAGCCAGTCATCATGCCACCAACAGCAACATGACTGGCTCAACTTACAGGCGGATGCGCATCACCCCGTTAGAGAGCTCCTCTTCTGGTCTGACGTCGCCAGCACTCATCATGAAGACGCTGAATCAGCATCAGCAGAAGACGCTGAAGGTCCTCGAGGAAGCAAACATTTCGGTGGTCTGCAGCGCCTCACGCCATGACTGCAGTTTGTAACACACTATGCAGTGCCTCACGCCATGACTGCAGTTTGTAACACACTAACGGAATTTCGTGGAGACAGTGGGTACTCACAGGGTAGCGAGCTTTATCACAAAATGCACGGCTTGGTGGCTGGCCGGACGTACTCCCCGTCGCAATTCTAACGCGTAGTAGCGGATGGGATGAGAGGCTTAGATGGTACGTTAGAGGCTACACGCATTGTACCATCCGCCTCCGCAATAAGGAACGCAACGCGTCCCATGGGCCAATGGCCTCTGGGCAAATTTTCATCGAGCAGAGGCACAAGGTCGTCTTTCCGTAGGTTTTCTTTGTCTTTTGCCGCTCACTGCGCAGAGTAAGCTGCGCAGATACTCGCTCCTCCGGTAGCTCCAAAGCATTCTGCAAGTCTCTGTGCTTGACATCACTGTCTCCTTGAGCAGACATCCGTCTCCTGGAAGATTCCATACGAAAGGTTTGGGTTTGCTCGGCCGATTCTCCACCTTCTGCTGACGTTTCACGCTCAGAGGACCAAGGAATCTGCCACGGTTAACGAAAACGGCGGTGTAATCTACTCGATTCGGTCGGACAGCAGACTAGCCGTCAGAGGCAGTCCGAGTCGGGCTTTGTCTCTTATACACGGCACCGTGAACAGGGAATCTTTCCACTGAAGCACTTCCTTGCAGAATTGAGCACTTCTGACGGGTGTTAGTCAGGACATGCTCTACACTAGAGTGGCCCAGAAGTCGACGGTGATCCCCTACAATGAGTTTGGTCACACCTTGCTTGGATCCGGCGCGGCAGGGCACTCCAGCGCATTCCAAACTTCCGCCAAGTCTTATCAGACTGCTCCGTCCAAGCATGGCTTCAGAGGCAGCAGCTCGCTAGGCGATGGAATATTCTTTCCTTTCTTCAGTGCTCCAGTTTCTTTGCTAAAAGTGTCCTCCTGAATCCAAGTTTCCTTTGCTTCAGCAAGCTAACCTACCGTCAGAGATTTATTTGTGTTCTCTGTTATTTTTGCAGTTAGACACATCTCTTCACCCAAGGCATAGCCGGCAGCACTCTGGACAAGGACGAGAACCGCTCATGTCGGACGAAGTTCTCGCTGTTAGACTTCAGCGCAGTATAGACGGACGTTTTTACCTCCACGTCCTCCCCTGTTAGACGCCAACACTCGCGTGAGGCACAGAGGGCCAGGCATCTTCCAGATCTGTGAGAAAGCTGAGCCGTTTAACCACCTGGTATTGCAGAAATTGTTTGCAAGGCTGCTTCTTCGCGAGACAAATATTTATCTTCGTAATGGAGCCGAAAGTAGACGACCGCTCCGAAAGCTCTTTCAGAGGCATCGCCAAGATGTGCGTTTAAAATCAACAGGCTTGCGGTGGTCTGGACGACAGCGCAGAAGTGTTACCTTCTGTTAGAAGCGTTACTGACCAGACTGGTCAGGTCGTGCACCCAGGACTGCCAGGCTCCGATCTTGTCTTCATCGTTGATACACTTGTCACAGTCGAAGCCCTTCCTCGACAGCTCCTAAAGGATACACCTCACTTGTACTAGGCAGGGAGAGTGAACGTCCAACGGGTCAAATGTTGATGGCATGGCGCTAAGGACGTCGCGTTTGGTGGATGATTTATCCACCTGAGTCGTCTCGAACATGAATAATCGAGCTGCGTGTCCGGCAGCGTACTCCAAGCATTCCCTCAGCTGGGCAGCGCGACAAAGCAAGATCGACGGTTGGAGTTTACCGGCCATCAACGGGAATATGTTCGAGTACTCGGCAAGGGCAACTGGTCCACGTGCGGAGACAAGCCCCTGTTTTTTGGTAGTACTACTAAAGTGCCTTGACAAGCAGACAGCCCGAGAACGCCGACACTGCCCCTGCGAATGCAAGAGGAAACCCAACCTAAGCTAGCAAAAAAGCGCCAAGAAACTACGAGGGGGCAGAGGAGCTCCGGGACCAAATGCAAACACGACATCTCAAATAGAGGATGGGATGCAGCCGCCTAAAATCCCGCCATTGTTGTCATATTTGGGCCACTTTGTACGGGACGAAATGACAATTTTTTCTCAAATAAGGTGACGCACTTGATTTTTTCCGGTTACTTTATATGGTGCAGAACGCAAAATTACAATAAATGTTTTGCCTTGAACCCGAGCAGACCAACGTTTTTTTCATATCTGAGGAGCCAAAAAATGGTGGCTCCGGCTAGGGGAGCCACGCCGACTATTCCCTCGGCGAAATCCTAGATTCGCTCCTGCGTGTGTCACACTGAGTCGCGCATTCCGATATTCGGTGGTAGAGGTCTTACCCGACACCACAGTATCATGTCCCCCGAGACCAAAAATGGCACCTAAGGCATGGTGTAATGAAAAAAGCGCCCGTCTGCTCACTAGCCCAGGCGACCCGGTGCTACACAGTGTTATGTATTTCGGCTTGTATTTTGTTTCCTTGTTGTGAAACATATTTTCCCTTCCTTCAACAATTTATCTTCGTTGCACACAAAGGCTTACCTCACAAGCTTTGCCTGCTGACCGAGACTGTGGCATTTTTATATTTTGAACTGTATTTGGGTGATGAAAAGGTTACACAGTCACACAGTCAGCTAATGCAGGTACAGCTCTGTGTTGTCTGATTGTATGCATTCTGTTATGACTACTGACTGGAACAAATGCTGAAAGGTGAAGTAGAGTGTATGTTTACTTGGGGTCAATACTGAGTTGTCTCCAGTGAGCGGTGAATGCCTTCTGGAGGAATTTTTGCATGTGACAGGTCGACTGGGCCTCAGAGATGCAGAGCATCATTGTGCCTTGCTGGAGTCACGAGGCAGTAGTAAAATCATTTTGATTGGCTGGTGCTGTAGACCCAGAAATCAACTCATCCATTTATGGCACACTGGGGGCGGAAAATGGCGCATCATTAATTGTAATGGCATGAGGGCGTAGATGCCTGCATTTGAACAGGCACTGACTAACATGCGTTCTTAAATTCCTTTGATGTTAGTCTTTATCTTACTTCTTGTATGGCTGTCTACCTGACATTATGTAAATACTTTAGGTTTAACTGGAATTATTAATGGAATGTTTGTCTGAAATGCCCATAAGGAAAGGTATTTTTGAGAACTGGTGTTCTAAATTGTGGAATTACCTAATGACATGTTTTGGTGTTCTGCCACAAATTTGCCTAAAACCTGATAGATGGCCTGGATACTGTGTGGAGTCCAGAAACAAAATATGCCATTTTTCATGTTTTCAGACTGTATCTGTCAATGATTTTGTGATTTGTTTTGTGATTATTACCTTACTAATTTATCTTCACAAGCAGCAAAGACGCCAGGCTCAGATGAAGATGTAATAAGCAGGCCTGATTATGTTTCTGGTGCTGGCAAACATTGCAAGCCTTGGCAGTATGCTATGCATAATGTTACTTGAAAAATATGTGTTTCTGACCAGGCTGCATTTCAGCTGGTCAAATTGTGCTATGATGAATGTTATTACCTCCAACACCTTTTTCAATATACTATTTCTTGCAGTAGTAGTGGAATAACGTGCAGAATGGGGAGGTCACAAGGTAAGATTTTTACCTTGTTCCTTTCTGTACGCTGTGACAGAGTTAACGTCACATGCTGCCTGGAGAGGGGAAACTGCTGCCTCAGACTTGCAAGTTTTGTTGGCTTTCTACATACATTACTTGATGTCTGTCCAAACTAATTTAGCCCGTCTCCGACTGGGGGGGTTAGTTGACTGCCCCCCTGAGGTTTTTCTGGGATTGCGAGAGAACCAACTAACACAGAGTCACGAAACTTTGTGGACCTTTTGCTCCATCAATTTTACATTTCGTGTCAAAATTTTCACCTCAGGTCAGGTCCGGTGCCTGACCTAAGTCAGGTCAAACGGACCTATGTCTAAAAAAGTTTAGCGCCCTCTAAATTCTAAAAAGTTTGTGCTCCCTCGTTGCGTAGTACGCAACGAGGGAGCACAAATCGCAAATATTCCAGGCGTACCAAAAAAACATGACAAAATATTGGCAGCCCATCTGGGTCCCTAACGGAGCCCAGATACAAGCCTACCTACTGCCCATGCCCACATAAACCCATTTGCCCCACATGTAGTCCTCATGGGTCCCATTCGGCATTGCTGACGTGGAATCAATCGTTTTTCAGTTTTGACATTTGGAGGGTTTTTGCAGGGCTCAGCCAGGATTTCGCCCGGGTAATCAGGGCAAATCCACCTTCTTTCGAAACCAAGAAATCCCTGGATTTCAGGCACTTTAGTTTTGAAACTATGGATATTTCCTTTTATTTTCTTTTTTTTTGTACGTTACGAAACGTTAAAGTTTTATCTCCAAATGGCATGGCCATCTTAGTCCCCCTTTGGCTACACCCCTGAGTTCATGCAGATTTCAGTTTTGCGACTAGTATGGTGGCATCCGTTTGGCGTTCCTTGTAACACATATATGCATCATTATGTGGAAAGGGGCAGCATGAACGTATAGCATCGCGTTGACGAGGTAAACAGACGCCACAGCGGCAGCGTGCTCACAGTATTCTGAGTTTGAAACTGCAGAAACGTTGCATTGCTAACTGTGTGTGGTAACCGGAACCATTGCCAACTCAGTTTATGCGCAGAGCTCCTTTAAAACGCACTGTTGCAGAATGTCTGTCTGACATTGCCCAGTAAACAGGGTAAGTATGAACGAAGAACACCGAATTGCAGTTATACACGGGCTATTACCAATTTTAGAACTTAGATAAACCGGGCCCAAGTGCTCAGTTGAAATATGATGCTGAGCAATGCTTCCCGATGTGATTTGCAACTTTTTAGAAAAACCCCGCTACCGGTTCTCACGTCAACAGTAGGGTGGGTTGATCATAACGATGCATATTCCAATAGTGAAATTATTGTATTTAGCATTGTATGAAGGCTGCTGTACTCTTTTGCTTCCTAAAAAAATTTTCAGTGTATGCGGGGGGCCTTTAAATTTCGGGCCGTAGACTCTCCTCGCTTCGCACACGATAACCGCAATCTGTCTGGTGACGAGCTACTATGAAACGAAAGCGGCGATAATCACTTGCTTCTTCCCGCTCCCGGTCCAGCCAGCTGCAGCTCAGGGTCTCGGCACTGAGCGGCTGGTCGTGCTACGCGTTTGGGGTTCTAAAACACAAACTGCAAACTGCTTCCTCCGTAACCTGTCTGGCCTACGACGCCGCTGGAGTGTCTAAGAAGAAACAGCAATCGGAACTGGGCCTGTCTTTTTCCGTTTAAAAGTGTCGATACCGAAACGGGCAGTAACTGTTAAAGAGCACAGCTGGCTACTTTTCCAACAAGTTTTGCCAAGGCCGTATGTCAGTTGATTGTACTACTGCACCGTTGAATTGCATCTGGAATGTTGCGTTTAGTTACGAATGAAGACAGCGGTGAAGGGTTAGTAGTTTTCACAGTGTCCGGCCGCCGTGCGACCGCTGAGTCCATTCGAGTCTGCCGCGAGCGTGAAAGATGCCAGAAAGGCACGAGATACTTAAAGGACGACGCAAGATAAAACAGCACTGCCTCCTCAGGATCGTCAGTAGAACGGGTCGTGCAGCGCCGTGGACCATGCCGTCTTTCCAAATCCCAAAAAGTCTACGTTGGCCAAGGACCAACTGGCCTGTGCTTTTTGAGCAATTCCAGTGCAGTTGTTTGTCCTCTGAACTCTGTTGCACATGGTCTAATCTGCTCTTTTCCTTGAAATAGGCGCAGTGCTCAGTGATACTGCTGATAAAATGCCAACGAGCGATCGCCAGTGTTTTAATGGCAAACGTGAAAAACGTAAAGCGAAATATAAGGGTGTGTGCGACTGGGCCCGTGGGGCGCTCCGGCTATGTGGGTCATATGGCGCACGATGAGTCTGGGTCCGGAAACCTTTAGTCCCGTTCTGAGCCCCATTCGGCGTCCCCAGATCCGGTAATCCCGAATCATGCCCTAAGACGACTGCTTCCGATTCTGAGTGCGGGGCAAAAAGGCCTGAGTCAGAGCGCAAGTCCGAGTCTCGCCTTAAGGAGTCGATTCCGAACCTAAATCAAAGTCCGAGTGTCCTGGTCAGGTCAGAATTCCGTCTCAGTTCATTTTTGTATTCATTAACGTTTTTTAGTCACCAGTTTTCATCATCACTCATTCCATTATCAGTCGTTCATCGTCATCATTCTCATTCATCAGCTTCAGCCACAGGCGACCCGTGTTTTTTCGCGAATGGTCATACTTTCCTTTTTCCTGCTCGTGTTCAATAACCGATGCAGTTTACAAGGCCTACGCTGGCTGATGGCGGTCCGCCGCGCACGTGATGGACTGGTCTGCACTAGACCTAGGACAGGCAGCTGCTGAGGTCGGAGTCACTCGTTCATACCCTCCGGCTGCCCATCGTTCTTGTCACCTGATACTGTACAACCGATAATAAGAAACGAACGACGTGCAGAACTTTAAATAGCGTCCTTTCTCTATGAACTCGGTTTTTCCGCCAGCCGTTCCCAGGAAAACGCACCAAAAACGTGACGTGTTACCTCATGCTGTCGTGAATCAAAGGTCTGTTTGCGAACGGCTGCGATTCGCAAACAAATGTTTGCGAGCCATTCCCTAACAGATGCATTTCAAAGTACGTTCCGTTAAACGACATACAGCGCTGCCTATAAACCCAATGCTAGCGGCATCTATCACAGACAGCTCAGCATGCAATGCACTAAGCCGCTACTCCGTGCTTACATTGTGTACGCGTTTCCACTCACAGCGAACACTTTAAAAAACCCTGTGATCCGTAGGCTTTATGTTTCATAACGCATTGAACGACTATTTAGAAAAACTTAACCCTATTCCCGGAGGGTTAGACGGTATGGCCGATTCCCGGCAGGGAGGGCGGATTCGGTCCACCCCTGGGATCTCGAGAACTACTAGTCCGATTTCATCGCAACAAACGGCAATCGATTTGCCGTGACGTGAACTACATTTTCATAAAAAGAAATTTTCAAAATTTTGAAATTTGTGGATAAAGGGGGGCAAAAATGTCAAAATGGGGGGTGCTTTTGGACTTCTTATAACTCTGTTGTTTATCGACCGATTTCGATGAAACTGGCATGAATCGATAGAATATGAATAGGGCTTTTACCATGGGTCCGCAAATCTGAAATTTTGAGAAAATTCATGGGCGTTCACAGGGTTTCAAAAATAGGAGGATTAGTTTTCTAACAACTGAATGAACAAAAGAGGCAAACACCTTTTTTTGGTTTCTGATAGTCATGTTATACTAAATAAGTACAAATCGCATTACAATGTTTGTATAATGTTAGCATAGGCGGTGCCAGGGACATGAAAAAGGGGGAACTGTCATGGTGACACGTGTCTCAGATCAACTTGTGACCTTTGACCTTAAATGACCTCCAGTGATCTTGGGGTCACTTGGAATGTTCTCTTGTGCATTAAATATTATTTGTAAACGTTTTCAGTCATTCGAATTCATTTTCAATTTTTTTTTATTTCAAATTTTATACTATTTCTTTTTTTGTTTATATATATAATATATATATATATATATATAAATTTAATGTATTTGTTAAATGTATACTATTATAAATAATACTAGTTCAAAAATTTCATTTTACGGCTATTGCGATATAGGGTACGCGCACTGACATTTTAGGTCATAGCTCCGTGACCCGACCTGATATCAAGCTGAAACTTGGTACACAAGTAGAAGGCACCCTTGTACGTCATACGTATTCCGGGTTTGACATTTAAAAAAAAACAGCACCGAAATTATTGCAAAAAACTAATTTTGACTTTTGACCTTGACCTGACCTTGTAAAGTGACCTCAGATAAACGAAATTACATCTGCACATTGCCCAACTATTTAGCTATACATCCATATAAAAATCTAAGGTTTAGCTTTAAAACTCTGTTTTTGGCAGACATTTTTATTTTACCCTCAACATGGCCAAAAATGGCATGAGGTGCCTGCCAAAAACGTTGCCTGGCTCCGCCCCTGACCAAAAGAGAATTGTGAAATTTTGTCACAGCACGTAGAGAGGAATAGTTAGGAAAAGTCACCAAGTTTCGTGAAGCTGCGTTAAAAAGCCTGGAATTGGCAAGCAAAAACCCAAGGAGGGTGGCGGATTCCCCCCCCCCCCTGCCGGGAATAGGGTTAAATCGTCCTCGGTCCACGCCGTCCCAGTTCAAAATTCCCCCCCTCCCCAGAACGTGCTGCACATCTGTTGGCGACATCGCGCACGGTGGACATCTGACGCTGATGTACTACTGTACGGCTGTGATGAGCCCTACAGGAGCTACATTCCCTCATCAAATGATTTCAGGCGAAAGCAGCAGGAGTCTCGGGGACGCGTCCACTTGTCAAACCTTATGTCCTGTGCACGTCTTGGGCATTGGTGGAACGTCCGTCCTGTGCTTGCACATAGCGATTAATATAATAAGCTTTAATGCGCTGCTAATTCGTTGTAAACGCAGAGACTCAGTCTTGAACGGTTACACAAAGGCTCCGGATTCGGGCACTGGAGACTCATACTGGAATTATCTGACCAGCAAACTTTAGTTCTGCTTTAAGTCGAATTCTTTCAAGAAGGTGCTGGACAAGACCCAACAGGCTTTGCAAAAAAAAAATGATGAAGTTTATCTGAACATTTCAAACTAAGACTTTAGATCCTCGCAGTCAGTTTTGTTGATGGGTGCCGTTGTCCACCAAAGTTTGACCCTGAAAGGCCACATGGGACAAAGTGCCAAGACATGTAGTGCTCTTTTGATTTCTCTCCGTCGTTGCGTCATCACTTCTCTCTGAAACCGTGAAGCTTCTTTTTAAAATGCATGGTTTTCCCCACGTCTTCTTTTCCAGACCAGTGTGAGGTGGAAAAAAACAAAAAATCGTGCAAAATTAAAAAAAAATATGGCGCCGCGGAGCAAACATATTTCATGGTTTGCGACGGCGGAAGAGGATTGGCCCTGCGTTTTGCCGAGGATTGGTTGCGCTGCCCCCTGGGATGGAGGATTGGCTGCGCTGCTCCCTGGGATGGAGGCGTGGTTACACTGGTCTCTGGGTTGGAACAGAGCAGAGGAACTGGTTCCCTTGCGGGATCTCATCAAAGTGTACCACGCCCTCGTCCAAGGCAGCTAACATTCTTTTTGCCAGCAGGAGAGGCGCTACCCCATTTATGGCTGGCAGTTGTGTTTCACACCAGCTGACAAATCATCAACAGTGACAATCCCGGCTGATCGCTTACAAAACAGTCACCTCCTGCACAGATATGGAAGAAGACATAGTCCTTTTTTACATCTATCACGTTCCTTGTCACCCGCACATTGCGCCACTGTCACATGCGCCAGATTTTGCATCTGCTGACAACATTTTCGCTCTGCACTCAGTCACCAGCAGGTGCAGAGCTGGGCTTCGGCGAGCAAAATTATGACGTAACATCCCGTGACGTACCATCAAATATTTGCTACCAAACCGAACTGTTAAATTTCTGCTGACAGCAGCATGTCAGCCAGCACGGACCAGTGCCTCAGGCTCCGCCAACTGCGAACATGGCCGGCAGTCGTTGCTTCAGATGTGCACGCCGCAATCGGCAATGTCCAGCCACTCCACTTGCTGGATAGAGTCAGAAGCCCTAGAGCTGCCAAAGTCCCGCCAGCTCGTGCCCAAAAGAGCTTACGGAGTCGTGCCACTGTTGCATGTAACTTGTTGCTCCCTACGGCCAAACAATGTCAAAACTCTGAAGCATTTTACCCACTGACTGGGATTTTCGCAACCTTCCATGAATTGGGAGAGGGAACAGGAACGTAACCGAGGGGGTGGTTATGGGGGCCATGGCCCATATAAGCCGAGCTGAGCGGTCCTCAGTAGATATATGGCGATCCCGCACGAATACGAAACAGTGATTATATGTGTGTTCCAAAACTAAGCATTATATGTTTTCCTGTGACGTAGATATGAGGTAAATTACATAAAATTGTTGTTTTTCCCATAAATTTCGTCATATACCAGTGGCATATGACAAAATTTGACATTTGGCCCCCTGAGGCAAATCCCGGCTACGTGCCTGGGGGAGGGAGGGGCGACTGAAGCTTCACCCCGTCTTACTTCTAACTGGAGAACCAGTCGCCCAATACGGCCGATTTAAACGTCAATCGATAACACTGACTTGTGCGGTCTTTTGACCCATAAGATGTTTAACGTCAACAATGGCGTCATAGGCCAGGTCGACCAAAGTGACCCTTTTCTCCGGACTCGCCAAATCACAATGAAAAACATACCGGGACCAAAATTTGCAAAGTAATATGTTTCAGAAGAACTTTAATGAATATCTGGAATGTGCCTGACCGAACGTCATGAAAGGTCAAGGTCAGAGTCCAGGTAAAATTTGAAGTGAAGGCCCGTAAGTTATGCAATAAATGTTTCTGAGCCCAATTTACGAGCATGTTCTAAAAATGGCGCTTTTAATGTCTCTGCATAAATCAAACCTTAAAAAAGCTGCAATCGTCATCCACATGTAACATTGTAACGTTCTGAAGTTTCACACTCCGAGTATTACAAATACGATGTTGCCCTTCGTCTGGCTCTCTAGATGGCCTTACGGGCCAGTTTCGTCTTTGTTGTAAATTTTCACGGAATGTTGCATGACGTTGCAAGGGCCAATATCTCCACACTGGTCATCCGGAACGTCAGACGGACGTGACCAGTTTGCTCACCAAACTCACATAGGCATGAAACCGCCGAAGGTCCAACCGTAAAAGTTACCGTATTGTTGCAAGAACCTGCCGTATAAGTTGTATGTGCAGAAAGTCGCAAGGAAACGCGTTCGCCTCTCTGGCCGTATCCGAACATCCGTCTTTTCAACTCCTTTCCTGAAATGTATTTCAACTGGACACGGAAAATGGAAAATACATATTTGACCCAGGATGATCTAGAACCACATCAGGGGTGATCCACAATAAACTTTTAACCCTATTCCCGGCAGGGGGACTGAATCCGCCCCCTCTCGGGTTTTTTGGTTGCAAATTCCAGGCTTTTTAACGCAGTTTCACGAAACTCGGTGCCTTTTCCTAGCTATTCTTTCTATGTGCCGTGACAAAATTTCAAAATTCTATTTTGCTCAGGGGCGGAGCCAGGCAACGTTTTTGGGAGGCACCTCATGCCATTTTTGCCCATGTTGAGGGTAAAAGGAAAATGCTTGCCAAAAAAATGTTTTTAAGATAGGACTTAAAACTCTATATTAATGTATAGCTAAATAGCCGGGCAATGTGCAGATGTAATTTTGTTCATCTGAGACCATTTTACAAGGTCAGGTCAAGGTCAAAAGTTAAAATTTGTTTTTTTGCAATAATTTCGGCGCCGTTTTTTTCAAATGCCAAACCCGGAATACATATGACGTAGAACAGTGCCTTCTACTTGTGTACCAAGTTTCAGCTTGACATCAGGTCGAGTCAAGGAGCTATGACCTTAAATGTCAGTGCGCGCACCCTATATCGCAATAGCCATAAAACGAAATTTTTGAAATAGAGTGAATTCAAATGATTGAAAACGTTTACAGATAATATTAAGTGCACACGAGATCATTCCAAGTGAGCCCAAGGTCACTGGAGGTCATTTAAGGTCAAAGGTCACAAGTTGATCTGAGAAACGTGTGACCATGACAGTTCCCCTTTTTCATGTCCCTGGCACCGCCTATGCTAACATTATACAAACATTGTAATGCGATTTGTACTTCTTTAGCATAACATGACTAGCAGAAGTAAAAAAAAGGTGCGTGAGTCTTTTGTTCATTCAGTTTTTAGAAAACTAATCCTATTTTTGAAATTCTGTGAACGCCCATGAATTTTCTCAAAATTTCAGATTTGCGGACCCATGATAAAAGCCCTATCTATAATCTCTCGATTCATGCCAGTTTCATCGAAATCGGTCCATAAACAATGGAGTTATAACAAATTCAAAAGTACCCCCATTTTGACATTTTTGCCCCCAGTATCCACAAATTTTAAAATTTTGATTTTTTTTTATAAAAATGTAGTTTCACGTCACGGCAAATCGATTGCCGTTTGTTGCGATGAAATCGGACGAGTAGTTCTCGATATCTCAGGGGGGTCGAATCCGCCCCCCTGCCGGGAATCGACCATACCGTCTAGCCCTCCGGGAATAGGGTTAAGACATGCTGACATGCAATACAGACTACACTCCCCATGCTGTGTGAAAACATTGGCAATGAAGTGGCAAAATATAACTGAGCGTCAAATTACTAAGCATGGTCGTCTTGACTATATCATTTAGAAATGACCTAAGATGACCTCGATTAAATGTTTTGTCAGCATGCTCATAATTGATGTCAAAAAAAGTGCGCTGAAGGTCTCAGGTGTTATCTTCATTCGTTTGGGAAATATTTAGGCATTGCACCAGAGTGGGGTTAAACGCCTCTATCAGTCAGTGAGACGGAGGCATTAAGAGTATCGTGGAACATCTATAACGGTGAACGTTTACGTCTTTTCTCATCGTCTGACTTGTAATGCCTTGCATGCTTTGTGCCTGTCCATTCCTTCTTCATTCCTGTCGGGCGTAAATCCCGACCAAAAACAAGCTGTGGATTGTGGATAATCAAAAAAAAAAACGCAGTCATGTCCAACCTCAGAGTACTATTAAATAACAAACCATTCCTCGGAGTGCACCTGAGCGATATTGTACCGAAGGCGATTAAGACCTTATGACTTACAGAAGGCTATTTTGATTGCCAATGACCAACTGTGCCAACGAACAATCAATGTAAGATAACAACAGCGTGGTCTGGTGATGTGTGACGGAGATTTACAAAAAAACATGCCTAAGAGGATCCTGCACAAATGTGCATGTTCCTATGGCTGGCATTGGCGGTCTGTCGAGTCGGAATGCTGGTGATTCGACGCATGTATCACGACCTCGTGCTCCGCAGTAACGTTCACAAACACATATCATCGATTTTTCCTTTCTTGAACGTTTCCCTTTGCCTAGTCCTGTTCGAATGCTACAAGATAACATTCTTTTCATTTGGTGCATGTTTGTGTTAATATAGTACGATCTTGATGGGTTTGTCGAATGCCTGGAATTTCCAGTAAGTTTTGGGAGGAATACTATATGTCAGGATTTCATATGATAACGTCTTGCACTTGAAGAATCGTGATGTCACATGTGTACTAGCTACATTCAGACAGTTTAGCATTACATTGCCATTGAATGAGCGCTTTTTAACGCATTCTCATGTTTCCAGTTTATTGCTTCTCCCTAGATCCTGTTGGCTTTGCATTTTTTTTTTTTGCTTCAGTTTCATGCGCTAACTGCATATTAATGTGCTTACACATGCCTAACTTCGTCCATTTTCGGCACGTGCTTATTGATATGAAAAAGAAACTTAAGGTAAGGAGAAATGCGTTTTGGTGCTATTAAACCCTGCGTGAATTTTACGTGAAGTAATATTAGAGTGGAACATAGTTACATTGAACATAGTTACATAGAATATAGTTACAAAGTTAGTTGCATTGTTATTTACATAGAACATAGAACATAGATCACACGTCCGACAAATGCAAGCGCCATATTTTTGAAGGCTTGTAAAGCAATATGCAATATTCGCCGAATATGGCACGCGTCCTCTGATCTCTAACATACGTACATACGTGTGGATATATGACGCATCTTCAGTTCCCTTTCTTTATGTCTTCGTGCTATAAACGTAGGATTTTATAAGATAGGAAACGTATCAAGGTAAGATTCTTCGAGCGTGCATGACGAGCTCGGCCTTCCGGGCTTGGTTTCGAAATCGAAACGATAATTTACAATACTGACTTGCGTATTTATTTTCCCTCAATACGTTTCGCAAGAGATGACATCGAAATCGAAACGACAGTTTACAATATTTACTTGCATATTTATTTTTCCTGAATACGTTTTGCACGAGCTAGCATATGTTTAGCGATCCAAGTCAGTAATGTCCACCAGAAGAATCGGAAATTTGAATTTCTCGTCAGACATTGCACTGTAAACTCATTTCGACGGTGCTAAGTTTTTTTTAACCACGAGCCACTGTTAGAAATACAAACAGATGGGTTGTCAGCACATGAGTAACTAGAAAAGGAACAACTCAAGTACTTGCCGTCATCGCCATCGCCTTGTTCTGTGTAAGTAAAATGAACAATGAATAAGGAGTCTATTGAAAAATAACAAGGGTCTTCATCGTAAGTGTACAACGAGCTAAACATCTGGTGGTGCGTAACGGACAACATTAACACGCACTACTAACACGAACTACGTGAGATCGTTGACAGGTGATGAAAGTAACGTCCACGTGGAGTTCGCGTATCAGTCACGACGAGGATAAGTCTGAGCAGCATTTGTAGCTTCCCGCCAGAATTCAAACGCGATTTTCTAAGACGCCATTTTAAAAACAAGCGGACGTGTAGTGTTTCCAGTGCGTTGCCAGCGTTCGTAGGTTCGGTGGCAACTGTTCGGTATAATTTGTGATGTTTTTATGTCCGGATGCACCGTGAGATGTCTGTGCATATTATGATCGACACTACCAATGTCAGATTGCATTATGGCTAGGATTTGATGGTCACTGGGAGTGAAAGGCGACTGCAGATCATCTCAGATCAACTTTTCGCGCGGCGTTTGGGACGCACTTAACTTTGAATAACCCAATACGGCAAACACAGGTGAGTGCAAAGTCACAGAAAGTTGAGTAATTTTACAGGTAACAGAGATGATGCACAAGAATGACCACGGGTCCATTGCCCAGGCATTGCATATCAGTATGAGATATGGAATACACATTTCGTGTATACATAAACTACCTACTCCATCTGTCATCGGTAAACAGACGAAGGTCGTTGTGGAAAACCTTTATCCAGGACTCTGTATGTCTGTCATCCTTGAATGCATCTTAATAATGGTTTGCTGACTAGTGCCAATTTTCTGGAGCAAATCTCATTTAGCTTATCTTATTGGGTTTGATCTTACCTTACTTAGCCTAGCCTTACGTAACCCTGGAAATATTAAAATGATATGCTGCAGAGGGACTGTCCTCTTTGCACTCTGTCCGAGGGTCCGTGGGTGGGCCAGGGCCCTCAGAAGAACACAGACTGACACTCCTGTGTTTCAACCAATTTTGAGGAGTACTAAAAGGCAGAATCAGACATTTATTTACACTTCAATGCTTTATTTACGTACAAAATAACCGTCAGATTTTCCCCGAGTGACGCCAGTTTTTCCATAAGTCATCCCACTATGTGT
This sequence comes from Capitulum mitella, assembly GCA_030062745.1. Lineage (NCBI taxonomy): Eukaryota > Metazoa > Arthropoda > Thecostraca > Pollicipedomorpha > Pollicipedidae > Capitulum > Capitulum mitella. The sequence goes on along the minus strand of CP099853.1, from coordinate 3,073,388 downwards.
TTTTTTTGCAAACTGACAAATAAATGGGTATGTACCTTCCCAATATATAGGTGTCATTCTTGGAGAATGTCACGTTTAACGGGAACCATCCATCTCATGACGAGACCCGGTCTAGGTTTAATCTTTTTGAGGGGCCGTCAATGGAAAATTGAAGAAATATGGGCCAATTTGGTCTGCATTTGGTCTACAAGCGGTCTGCTTTGGATCCCGACAGACCCAAACCGAGTTCATGGCTGAGTCTGTCTTGCCCCGGTTTTGGCACCACTATGGTAGACTGCCAACCACTTGACTCAGGGGAGTGACTAAGTCTGTTTCCTCATTCTTGGTATGGCTGGGAGGCAGTGGTATCAAAACCAGGGCCGAACAGGGTCAACCAAAAGCCCGGTCTGGGTCCGACCGGTCCCAAACCGGGCAGCTTTGGGAAGTTTGCCCAGAGTGCTTCATTTTCCCACTGGCCCCCTAAGAAAGTTAGGCCTGGACCGGACCTTGCCGTGGGACGGTTGGTCCCAGTCCGCATCGGTCCCGGAAATTCTCTAAGATTAACACCTCTATGGCAGGCTACCACAGTTCAGTGGGCTCCCACCGACTGAGTATTTGGCGAAGACCAAGCAGCCTGTACGGCAACAGTTTAACCCTACTGATAAGGGCTCAGTGTGGTGCAAATAGTATAAAATAACTGAGATGCGCCTTGGATTAAAGGTATTTTGTCGGTGACGACAAGGTGCTGACTTAAGCAGAGCTGTCACTGACCGCTGGCGACCTTCTTGCAGTTGAACGAAGTATGTGGGGGACCGTAAGCTATGCTATACCCTTATTTAAAAAAAAATAAATAAATAAATCGGTCATGTGTGGGATATGAGGCGTTCGGCCAATGTTGGATCGTTCAGCAGCCAAATATAAGGGGTACAGTGAACTGTGTTGCAATGATACTCAGTTAATAAAAAAATCGTTCATGGAGTGCTGGTGTCTGATGCCATGTCGGCTATGCGCGATACACTTTTGGTAACCTTTGTCGTGTTTTTGAACACATGAAGCAACAGACTGCCGAAAACCACTACAGCTTTAAATAGCTACGATACAAAGGAGACCTTCGTGATACTCATCGATGATGTACCTTGTAACCATTTACATGTACGTGATGTACCGCGTAAGCGGCCTAAGCCTTACATGAGTGTTCCTTGCTTTTCAAAAACGAGCACAAAGAATCACGTTGTAAAAAGCATACAGGTGCTTGGGTGTCACTGATAATGACATTACTATCACGTGGTAGATTGTCATAGATACCACGAGGGCAAAGCAGTCCTTCAATGGTCGCTCGACGAATTACAAGCAATTGGATGGTTGAAACACAAGAGACTCGTAATAGCGACGACCCAAAAGGTCGTGTTCAAACGAGGCAAAGGGTATGCAATTTTGCAGTAAACTCGTATGGTCGTAAATCTTACAAGCGCTTGTTGAAATGCGTTTACAGTGTGATATCGTGTAGCTTTCATGCTTGTGCAGCAAACAACAAAAACAAAAACAAGCATCTATTAAAAAGGTCTCGGTGCGACAACATCGTTACCACAACACTTCTGTTAACAAACGAGCTTGCGTGCAATAAATAACTGAGTTATCGTCTGTTGAAAACCTTATGATTCGGCGCCCAGTGGTTTGCAAGTAACTAGCTTTAAGAGAGCGCAGTGAACGGGCTAGGTTGTGTCACGTGATGAGATTTTTTCTGCCAGCTGAAAGATGACACTATGTCTGGGGCTTTATTCGTCGCCGAGTCGTTCAGGAAAACCTGTGTGGTTTTCGCGGTTCCACGAGCTCCAAGATCCTAAAGCCCATGCGTTTGCTTGAAGGTTACAACAGTGGCCGATGCGATGGAATGCTGGCTCGTTACAAAACAGGACACATTGCTGCTCAGCCACACACGTTGGGCCCGAACGTCGCAACAACAGTTGAAGATGTGACAAATAATTTTACTTGACCATGCTTCGGAAACAGTGCGTGACTGGACTGAAATTGGCACCTCGACATCGAAGAGATCGTGAAGTGGACTATACATAACCTTCGTTCCCTGGAGGGACGTTCAGATTCTCGAGGTCGTCCCGCCATTTCAAGTTTTCTAGGCATAGCGCAAAAGGAAAAGAGCTAGACAAGTAGACTTTTCGTCAGCCGTTTGTAAGTCACTTTCATGCCATGTGACGAAGTTTTAAAACTATGTCGTTCCAAGTCAGTGACCTATTTAGTCTTTAACCCTATTCACGGCAGGGAGGCTGAATCCGCCCCCCCCCCCTCGAGTTTTTTGCTTGCCAATTCCAGGGTTTTTAACGCAGCTTCACGAACCTTGGTCACTTTTCCTAGCTATCCATTTTACGTACTGTGAGAAAGTTTCGAAATTCTGTTTTGCTCAGGGGCGGAGCCAGGCGACGTTTTTGGGAGGCACCTCAGGCCAATTTTGGGCTATGTTGAGAGTCGAAGAAAAAACGACTGCCAAGACTAGGGTTCTTAAGATAGAACTTACAATTCTGTATGGAAGCACAGCTAAATAGTAGCGCAACGCGCAGATACACTTTTGTTTATCTGAAGTCACTTTACAAGGTCAGGTCAATGTGAAGCTTCATAATTGGGTTTTATAGGAGTAATTTCGGCGTTATTTTTTCAAACGCCAAAGCCAGAATATATGTGACGTAGAACGGTCCTCTCTCATTGTGTATAAGGTTTCAGCTTGACATCATGTTGGGTCACGGAGCTATGACCTAAAATGTCAGTACGCGTACCCTTCATCACAATAGCCGGAAAATGGAATTTTTGAAACAGAATAAAGTCAAATGATTGAAAACGTTTACAGATAGTATCAAATGCACACGAGATCATTCCAAGTGACCTCAAGGTCACTGCAGGTCAGTTAAGGTCAAAGGTCACAAGTTGGTCTGAAGAGCGTGTGACCATCACATTCCCCCCTTTTTCATGTCCCTGGCACCGTTTATGCTAACATTATAGAATGATTGTGATACAATTTTGTACTTCTTCAGCATGACATGACTAGCGCATGCCAAAAAACAGCTTTTACCTTTTTTCCATTCAGTTTCTGGAGAACTAATCCTCCTGTTTTTGAGACCCTGTAAACGCCTATGAATTTTCTCAAAATTTCAAATGTGCGTATCAATGGTAAAATTCCTCTGCATGATCTCTCGATTCATGTCAGTTTCATTAAAATCAGTCCATGAACAACAGAGTTATAAGAAGTCCAAAAGTATCCCCATTTTGATACTTGTCCCTCCCCCCAGTGTTCACCCGTATCAAAATGACGAAAGTTTCTTTTTTAAATGTAGTTTACGTCATGGCAAATTGATTGCCGTTTGTTGCGATAAAAACGGATGTGTAGATCTCGAGATTTCGGGAGGGGCGAATACGCCCCCCTCCCCCGCTGCGAATCGGCCATACCGTCTAACCCTCTGGGAATAGGGTTCAGTAAGGCATGTTAAAAGATTTTAAGCGTGCGTCCAGTAATGGTCAAAGCAGATATCTGCAAACGAAAAACGTTTTGCTAATCCCCAACTCATTTTCTATACAATATACATCCTCAATTACCCTGTACAGAACGCTTTTCTGAAGTCACAAAAAAGGTTCAGTTCGTCTGGCGCACCTTTTGAAGCGTACGAAATACCGTTTGTTGGGCTCAGTGACCTAAGATCAATTAAATTGGATACAAAGTCGAATATACAACTAAATGGATATGAAATACATTTGCAATTCAATTCGTATAAGACATGGTAGTTGTACATTTCAGTTCATGATCATGAAGGCTTTGACATAGCACGACAGTGTGCGAACCGACATGATCTGATATTTCAAAGGTCACTTGTCACTTGGGATGCCGTAGAAATGCATGAAATGTTTAAACCCTCGTGGGGTTAGTTGCCGCTCCCCGTCAGTTTTATTTTCCATGATACAAGTATCGGGCTAGGACGCTGCAATCTTTAGCATCTGAATTTTCATTCATTGCGCATGTTGTCAAAAAAGAACTAGTCAGGTCACAGAGATATGATGCTAATTTCAAGGCTCTACAGATTAATTTTCCACAAAAAATGTACCATTTTCATGGTAACTCGATGCTGTCGCACATCCGATGTTTCCGGGGTTGAACAGTTAACACCACAGTCACACGGCGTAAAATGATGTGAAATATTCATATCTGATGTTGAGGTCAGGTCCCTGCAGCCTTTGTTGACCTGAACATAGTTTGGTCCTTTCGTTGGCTAATTCAAATGTTTACTGATGGAAGTCACATTAACGAGCCAACGTTGAGTCAGACTAGCTGTAAATAAATCATACTCATGGGCTCCGCTAACTCCAAGACTCGTTCTTGGTCAAACGAGTTCACTGAACTCGGATAACTTCGGATAGCCCTGAACGTCGGATAAATGAACTGACGAATACAGAGTGGTAGGAGATGGATGTCGATTTCGAAATCAGCTCCCCTAAACATCTTACACTTGACCCAGCCAACAAGGTCACCTTAGGTCAATCGATGTCAGTGACTTCGAATGACCTTTTTCGGCACCGGGTCAACGTAAAGGTATTTTACTGCTACTGCTGATTTTGAATTTGGCATGCGTTTTGCACGAGTTTGAGTTATCTAGGTTCATTATTCCTAAAATTAAATTTCTAATAAATAAATAATATATAAATAAATAAATAATATAAATAAATAAATAAATAATAAATAAATAAATAAATAAAATAAAACTAAATTCCATATCCATCCAGCTAATCACGGGATTTGACTTAGTCTAACTTATTCCATGGACCGGAAGTATTAATCAAGTGCACCATTATATCTGCAAGGCTTCAAGGAATCCTATGCTCCGCATCCGATGTCTGTAACGTGAAACGTTACGCTCTGTCACCTTTCAAACTAAACGTTTTACCATTTTGCCAAATGCTGGCCATTAACTTGACCTGGGAGGCCATCAGATGACTCAAAATACTAAAAATGGACGACATTAGCTTTCTTTTACTGCGGACAACACGCTCGTTTTTGTCTCGCAGCTCTAGCTCAATTAGGAACGAAACGGTGAAACGAAACCCCCTTGCCTCACACGTCAACAAAAAAGTCCAGTAAGGGAAGGCAACGTATAAGTTGGTTTCACGTGTTTGGTTTTCGTCGTTTCTAAGATGCAAACCGTTGCTCATATGGCTCAGGATGACCTTACACGACCGTAATGACCATAAATTCTCTTGTTTTAGAGGCTTCAGGCTGTTTCAATCTCAGGTATGTTTCAATGCTCTATTTTGCTCAATTTCATCATGGTGTTTCGAGCAGGACAGTCACATTTTGCCTGATGTCGTCCTTCGCCTGACCTGACCTGACCTGCCCTTGACTTTCTTGTCATAGAAGACCTTATTAGCATGATTACAGCGATCAAATGGCGTCTGTTTGACATTCGTAACTACACCCAGTCACGAGATACGAATGTCGTCTGACCTTAGCTGATCTGGTCTTTTGCCGATAAAACTTACCACGTCTGATCAAACATCAGTGATGGTGATTCGAAAAGGTATACTGAACCCCATTCCTGGAGGGCTAGACGGTATGGTCGATTCCTGTCGGGGGGAGGGGGGCGAACTCGGCCCCCCTGAAATCTCGAGAACTACACATCCGACTTCATCGCATCAAACGGCAATCGATTTGCCATGACGTAAACTACATTTTTTATAACAAGAAATTTTCAAAATTTTGAAAGGTGTGGATAAAGGGGACAAAGATGTCAAAATCAGGGGTATTTTTGGACTTCTTATAACTCCGTTGTTTATGGACCGATTTCGATGAAACTGGCATGAATCGAGAGATTATGGGTGGGACTTTCACCATTGATACACATCTAAAATTTTGGGAAAATTCATGGCCGTTCACAGGGTTTCAAAAATAGGAGGATTACTTTTTCAAGAATTCAATGAATAAAAAAACGTAAAAAAACACCTTTTTGGGCTTCTGCTAGTCATGTTATGGTAAAGAAGTACAAATCGCATTACAATGTTTGTATAATGTTAGCATAGGAGGTACCAAGGACACGAAAAAGGGAAACTGTCATGGTTGCATGCTCTTCAGATCAACTTGTGACCTTTGGTCTTAAGTGACCTACAGTGACATTGGAGTCACTTGGAATGATCTCGTGTACATTTAATATCATCTGTAAACATTTTCAATGATGTGAATTTATTCCATTTCAAAATTCCATTTCACGGCTATTGTGATATAGGATACGCCCACTGACATTTTAGGTCATAGCTCCGTGACCCAACATGATATCAAGCTGAAACCTAATACACAAGTAGACGGCATCGTTCTGCGTCCTATAGATTGCTGGTTTGGTATTTGAAACAACAACGCCGAAATTATTGCTGTAAAACCAAATTTTGATTCTGACCTTGACCAGACCTTGTAAAGTGATCTCAGATGAACAAAATTACATTTGCACATTGCCCAACTATTTAGCTATACATCCATATAAAGTTTTAAGTCCTATCTTAAGCACATTATTTTTGGCAGGCATTTTCCATTTACCCTCAGCATGGCTAAAAATGGCCTGAGGTGCCTCCTAATAACGTTGCCTGGTTGCGCCCCTGAGCAAAACAGAATTTTGAAATTTTGTCACGACTCGTAGAAGGAGTAGTGAGGAAAAGTTATCAAGTTTCGTGAAGCTGCGCTAAAACCCTGGAATTGGCAAGCAAAAAACCCAGGGGGGGGGGCGAATTCAGCCCGCCCTGTCGGGAATAGGGTTAAAGTAGTTTTTCTAAAGTGCTGTTTTCGAAATAGGTCATTGTGATATTCCACTGAATTAAGATAACGTGAGCTAGGGAGAAGTGAATTACTTTCCAAGTTTAGAAACGTCTCTGGTCTCTTGTGGGTTGTTAAGTACTCAAGATCAGTTTATAGGACTGTCCTATTTACTTTTATTGTTCAGAAATCGGACATCATGACATGATTTTGTTTCGACATCTTGACACTTAACTTTTAACTGGAAGTCAATACATCAAAGCTATAAGTTCATTCTCCATGAAATATGGCGAGGTTTCAGTTGGTGACACTCTCATCTCCATAGCTCTTTTTGTTCTCAAGATCATGGCTTGGGTCTCGAAGACCACGTTCCCCCAGGTAAGTGAAGGGCCATTCGGACACCCAGAAGTGCGCAGGTTAGGGCAAGGCTCAGCATGTCACATACCCTTCAGCAATATCATGAGCCTGTTCGTAAACCAGAGAGCTATGCTGTGCGCAGGCATAAATTTCATATTCCTACGTCATGTGCTATTGTTATGTTCTATCGCAGCGTCTGTTTCGGCGCACAATAAATTTGCGGAGTGCTGTGGTGTTTGGTTGTCATACGAACGAGACGGGTTCGATTCCCAGCTACAGCTGCTATTTTTCTTTGGTGGAATTTGCTTGTTTTTCTTCCCGCGCTTGTCGCTCTCCCTCATTGACCGGCTGACTCCTTACCACGTGAACATGAGCTGACCCCACTAACAGGTCGACGAGTAGTGGACAGTCAGTCTCCCAACTCGCTCCCGTGCGCGCTGGCTCAGGGCTTCTCTATGAGAAGTACCCCTTATCCTTCCCATTCTTCCTGTGCGCGCTGGCCTAGGGCTTCTCTCTGAGACGCACTCCTTTTCCTTCCCCGACATCTCCTCGCACACTCCGCTCTCATTTTGTCTTTTTGGTCGTGGAGACATGTGGGCCACAGATCTGTTTGAGGTGAGCCTAGGGTTGCTGTCGATAGTGGGCTGTATTTCTATGTTCTGTTGGTCTGATATCATCATCATCAGCCACCGCCCAGGACAGGACCGATGGACGCGCCAGTCGGGGTCTGAGTTTCCGCATTGTAGAGACGTGACGGTGCCAGGCTGATACCATCTGCTTTATTCTGGGTCACGTGTGGCCGGTCGTCGCAGAATCCAATCACGTTCCGACGAGGTCGGTCGTCTGGTAGAGGTCGCCGGGTGACGTCGGCCTTCGACTGTGCCCCGTTTTTCGGCAGCGAGAGTGGATAACATCAGTACTGTTATCGTTAATGGCGGTTTTTTACGTCGGTCGTTCCGGTGGTTGTGCTGGAAGTTACGCCCTCACTGCGGCCAATCGCTGATTGGTCGGCCGAATGATAACATTCACCGGCGCTTGCCGCCCTGGGCGGAAGAGTGAACTTGATGCGCTCACGGAACGGCAACCTGGACGCTGACGCCGCCGGCCAGATACATCAGAGTGAAGCGGTGATGAGTGGACTGCAGGGCTGAATGAGGCAAGTGATATACGCAGAATTGTTCTAAAATCTGTCCCGGCGGTACGGAGCACCATAAATCTAGTCGCGGGTGTAATTCTACACTGCGAGTCAACAGACGAGACTGGATGACGCCCCCAATCGTTCACAGCGTCAGCTGCGGCAACCGTCAAAGCATTCCACCGAATTCGACGAAGCCCCAGTTTGGTGGGCTGGGCGGCCTGTAAGTTATCGTTCCAGCCGTGTGCGCCTTGTGCCTGACCAGTGCGTCACTATCCCTACACCGTCAGAAGCGGAACAACGTACGGAAAACAGATGGGAATGACGTTACTTGTTCTGTGGTTATTTTCTGTTGCGCTTATTTGGGACGTTAAGCTGTACTTCCCTTAGGTTGTATTACGTTCCGAGTGTCTCACACTAAGGCCCTCATCGCTTCGGCAACGCACGTAGCCAGGATTTTCCTTGGGGGGGGGCAAATGTCAAACTTTGTCATATGCCGCTGGCTTATGACAAAATTTGTAGGAAAAGCAGCAATTTTATCTAATTTACCTTATATTTAACGCATAGGAAAGCACGTTTGCCTTTCCAACATATTCATGATCGCTATTTCGTATTTGTGCGAAATCGCCATATATCTAGTGAGGGCCGCTTGGCTCTTAGCTCTTGGGGGGGAGGGGACAGTGACCCCATGGCTCCCATGGCTACGTCCCTGGCTCCGGTCCTATTGCGCAGTAGCCGCCGAAACGGTGCCCGGCCCTTATCCGGTCGCGGAGGCGCAGCCAACCGCCGCCGGGCATGACCAGCGCTGGCCGGCAACGGCCACTCCGTGACATGGGCATGCGGCGGAGCAGGCATGAGCGTGCAACGTAACAGGTTGTTCATACTCCGGTAACGGAAAGGATATACAGAAGACGTCTCGAACGTCACAGCTGTGCGCATTCCTTCGCCTCCTGCGACGTGCTGTACGCCGCCCCGGAACACGTCCCTTTAGAGGACCACGCGCTCACAGACATGGGCAGTTGTTTGTGAGATTTTCAGACTTACCTTGGCTGAAGGGGAAAAATCGACAGACCCTTTCGGCTCCGGTGGTGCCAATCGGCCTCCGCGTTTGGGCCAGGAACGGTCTCACATACCGGAGTGGCAGGAGCGGCCCTCAGGAGGACCAGGCGCCCACGACACGGCCGTCTGCAGCAACGGGGCGAGCACGAATCGGCTTTCCCGTATGGTATGTCTCTATTGATTTTGCATGTATATCTCACTGTGATATTACCTGACCTAGATCGCATGTTAGTAATATCGTAATTGAATAAACAATTGATCAGCATATCTATACCAACCTTGTGACTTGACTCGTAACCTACGGTAGCCGCTCTGTAGGTCGGTGTCTCACAGCACGGGTTGTCTTTGTGCAACAAAACGACTCGATACTCCATTCATCTTTTTTTATAACTGACTGCATTCGGCGGCGTCTTTTACATTCAAAACGCAACAGCAACAGCCAAAAGCAACAGCTCATGCTTGTTAAAAAAAAACAAAACAGTTGTCTAGTTCGTGAATGTCTCAGACTCTGACGTGCGCAGAATGTGGAAATCACCATGCAGCAAACCACAGCAGATGGCGAAAGACAGCGGCACAAAAATAGGCCTATCAGCGGTTGAGCCAGAACAGATCGACTGCTTCCCACTCCCTCCCGCCCCCACCTTCCGCCGCTTCGACTTCTCCATTGCGTGGTTGGGAAGCATAGCTCCCCGTGCTCCAAAAAGGCAAAAAAAAAACACTTTTTGTTGGACGAAAAATGCTTCATGGACATTCTCACTGTCAATTTCTGTTGTACATTTACTTCCGCGCACGACCGTCGGTCCGTTTCGAACATGGGCGACTGGGGGGGGGGGGCGGCTGGCCGCCCCTGTCTAACTCACCAGCGGTCGGTTGCGGGATAAAAATAAGCACACCGTTAGAAAGCTGGTGACGAGGAGAGCTCGGAACTGATCTCGTTTTTAGTTTTAGATAATATGTAAGCCAACTTGCGCTCTATATATGTTTTCTCATAGCCGACTGCATGAGACCGAGAAATGGCATGAATCTCAAGGCTGTGACTAATAACGCATAGGTAAAGGCACCAGCGCACACGTAAAGGTCCCGGATGTCGATACACGTCTAATTTCCCAGATTTGTTCAATATACGCGCCGAAACGTTGAGTTAAAGACACGGCAATTCTCCCGCTAGCTGTAGGCGTGCGCCGCTGCCGTATGCGGTACTAAATTGACGGGAACTAATTTTAGCGTTCCTGGATCTTGGCAAAAAAAGACGATCTATGTAAATTTCATTGATCTTTGTGGTTCTTGTGATGGTTTCTCATGCTTAAATTAGAGAAAAATTTATTAGATATCAATCTGCAAAATTGGCGGAGTTTTATTCTCGAGAGCCTGTTTATTTCCAAAATATGTTATTTTTCAAACTTTTTGAGGTTCCTGCTGTTACATACGTCTGTGCAAGCTAGTTCTGCCATTTTCTACCCATTCTGAGTAATTCGTCGTCGATTTTGACGGTGGTACATTTTGGCTCACTACAGCTATTCGTGACCTGACCTCCGGTCAATAGCTGGAAGTCCTTGGTACTTTGCCCAATGACGGTAACTAGATGTCTGCTTCATTCCATACTAAAAATGTTGTGAAATATTCCGTCAATTTCCGAAAAAAACGACATGTCTTAAAAATGGGCCTGACCTTAGGTCAATGACTCAGAAAGTTTCGAAAAAATCTGAGATAGCAGATTTGTTACATCTATCACGATCACTAATCCCTGAAAGTATTATTGAGATATCTTGTTTTGCAAAAAAGTTAGAGAGCGCTTAACGTCTTTTGACATAGGTCTGTGTGACCTGACCTAGGTCAGGCACCTCACCTGACCTGACGTCAAAATTTTGACACAAGATGTAAAATATATGGAGAAAAAGCTACACAAAGTTTCGTGACTCTGTGTTCGTTCGTTCTCTCGCAATCCCAGTAAAACCTCAGGGGGGCAGTCACTGCCCCCCCCCCATTTGGGGACGGGTTAACCCGGCATCGCTTGATGTGTCTTTCTATCCGCGATCGCCTGGGGGTGTCAAAAAAGTGTTCCTGGTATCTCATGATCCAATTGTCGAATCTAAACCGGACCACCATCAATCGATAGCTCTGGGACCTGCGATTGGCGATTGATTGCGGTGAGCAGGCAACGTGCTGAAACTAATGTCTGGACAAAGTTTTTGAACTCATAAGAGTTAGACGGCGGGCCAACGTCTGTCATGAGTTTGTTCGATATGACGTGTCTGGCCATCCGGTTTTTCAGCATTCATGTGGGCTCTCTGTTGAAAAGTCCGTCGTATTCAATGGAGTCGATGTTCTCTGTGACCAGGTGCGTGGTGTAGGGGTTGCGTCTTATATATAATGTATATATATATATGCATTATATATATGTATATAAATAAATATAGATATATATATATATACATATATGGATATAGATATGGTAAAACACAATAATTGATGACTAGAACAGAAATTATGCCACAGTAGGATGCACAATAACATGAGATAACCATCACATAAATACCTTTATGATACATTACAATCTCAAGCAAGACTTGTACCAACAATGAACTGTGATTTTGTGGTAACCAGAGCAAAAATGCAGCAGTAGCAGGCCTGGCACAATCAAGCTGCTTCTTCTTTGCGCCTCGAAACAAGGTGGTAATTAATGCCAGGAGAGTTGACGTTCTAGACTGTAATGCCATTACGTCAAAGAGGTACTGCATAATTTGGCATGTCATTGGTCTTAAAAAGAAACGGCACAATATTTAAGAAGTAAACTGCCAAGTTGCTACATAAGGCTTTTACTTGCTATTGGCTAAAATGAATAACTGAACCAAGCGTTTGCAACCAAAAGCTGGGTTTGCAATAGAAAAACCGCATGACAGTATTGCTGGCTAAATGTAAAAGATTTGCTTGCCTATTTTTCATCATTTTTTTTGCAATTTAAAACTAAGTTTATCTTCCACTGCTCCCAGAAGTAGGAATGTCAAAGTGGCTCGAGCGGAAGTAGCAACTAAGCCAGCTTCAAAGTAAACATCACCGAAAGCAACAAAGGCAGAACCGACTCCCCAGGGCAATGAGAGCATTGGATGTGATCTCAGAATGTCTTGCATCATTCTCAGACTGTGCAATCTAAAGTAAAAATGATTGAATGCAGACTTATGATATGTTCATGCATGTGCCATGATAAAATCCCTTATAGCTGTCACAAAGAAAACATTTGATATAAATAAACGCTGTTGAAAATGTGGGCTATAGCTGAACAATCAGATTCCAAACAAAATATTTGAGTGAATATCCAAATTCTAGATATATTCAAGTGCTGAAATCATTATCAAAAATAATCAGAGACATTAGAAACATGCAAATCCTACCCCAGTACCTGAAAAATATTAATGTCCAAGCAAATGGCTGAGCATAAATATCAATAATACTCATATATCAATAATTAATTAATCATAATACAACTAATAATATCATAAATATCAACAATAATAAGAAAACACCCCATCGCCCAGTTAGCGCGAGGGGGTTTTTTCTTAAGCTTTCAAGCATTTTCTGGCAAACAAACACAACAGAGAACACGTCAACATGATCTAAAAAACAAAGGCAACATCACCTGCGCAAAATAATACCTTGTAGAATGTGGAGGACATCTCCAGCGAATCTTCAGCCTAAAACGTCTTATGTTGCTACTGTTACTGCGTCCCTTACACATGATGCGTGGCCATATTCCCGCCCAATATGGCAGCTTAACCCTATTCCCGGAGGGCTAGACGGTATGGCCGATTCCCGGCAGGGGGGGCGGATTCGGCCCCCCCTGAGATCTCGAGAACTACTTATCCGATTTCATCGCAACAAACGGCAATCGATTTGCCGTGACGTGAACTACATTTTTATAAAAAGAAATTTTCAAAATTTTGAAATTTGTGGATACAGGGGGGCAAAAATTTCAAAATTGGGGGTACTTTTTGACTTCTTATAACTCCGTTGTTTATGGACCGATTTCGATGAAACTGGCACCAATCGAGAGATCATGGATAGGGTTTTTACCATGGGTATGCAAATTTGAAATTTTGAGAAAATTCATGGGCGTTCACAGGGTTTCAAAAATAGGGGGATTAGTTTTCCAATAACGGAATGAACAAAAGAGGCCAAAACACTTTTTTAGCTTCTGCTAGTCATGTTATGCTAAAGAAGTACAAATCGCATTACAATGTTTGTATAATGTTAGCATAGGCGGTGCCAGGGACATAAAAAAGGGGGAACTGTCATGGTCACACGTTTCTCAGATCAACTTGTGACCTTTGACCTTAAATGACCTCCAGTGGCCTTGGGGTCACCTGGAATGATGTCGTGTGCATTCAATATTATCTGTAAACGCTTTTAATCGATTAAATTCACTCTATTCCAAAAAATTCATTTTTTGGCTTTTGCGATATAGGGTACGTGCACTGACATTTTAGGTCATAGCTCCGTGACCTGACCTGATATCAAGCTGAAACTTAGTACACAAGTAGAGTGCATCTTTCTACGTCATATATATTCCGGGTTTGGCATTTGAGAAAACGGCGCCGAAATTATTGCGAAAAAACAAATTTTGACTTTTGACCTTGACCTGACCTTGTAAAGTGACCTCAGATAAACAAAATTACATATGCACATTGCCCAACTATTTAGCTATATATTCATATAAAGTTTTAAGTTCTATCTTAAAAACTCTGTTTTTGGCAGACATTTTCCTTTTACCCTCAACATGGCCAAAAATGACCTGAGGTGCCTCCCAAAAACGTTGCCTGGCTCCGCCCCTGAGCAAAATAGAATTTCGAAATTTTGTGACGGCGCGTAGAAGGAATAGCTAGGAAAAGTGACCAAGTTTCGTGAAGCTGCGTCAAAAAGCCTGGAATTGGCAAGCAAAAAACCCGAGGGGGGGCGGATTCCGCCCCCCCCCCTGCCGGGAATAGGGTTAACCTGCGAGGGCTTGACCCCTGCGCCCGCGACTGTGGCGGGCCTGGCGCCGCGGGCGGCGACTGCCTCTGCGTGGACGACACATGGCCGAGTAAGGGTTTTCCTCGTTACAGCTGAAACAGCTGCGGCCCATTACTTTACACTGTCGGTCTTCGGCGTGTGGCGCCGCGTCGCACCGCCCGCACTCACCGTTGCGCGCGTCAGCTGACCCACCGCGGTCACCGGACTGCCGCGGCTGGCTGCGATCTCGCTTGTATCGAGATAGCCAGGGGCGGCTGCACCGCGCCACGAATAGCAGAACTTTTGTGGACCGAGCTTCAGACGCGCGACATACGTCGATGGCTGTCTGGAGAGCGATGTCTGGAACCTCCAGCATCCGGCGCCTCGCCTCTTCATCCCTCGTTCCTACGACGAGCTGATCCCGGAACCGGTCGTCCAGGTACCAGGCGCAGAAATCGCAGAGGGAAACGATCTCTGTGAGCGCGCACCGACTCACCGGGCTCCTGAACATGGTTACTGAAATTCCGACGGTCGATCACGACCTTCCGCTGATTGATGACCGCCTCCATTCCGGCGTCGTCAGGAACCTGTGGACCGAATCGGACCACCCAGTCGTCATCCATAATGGCCAACAAAACGACTCTCTGTTGCGCATGCGGGAGGTCGTTGACGACGCTTGGCAGACAGTAACCGGCAAACTTATTGCGTTAGGCCGCGAAGTCCTCAGCAATGCTGACGATGACAACTGGGGTGTCTGCGTGGCGGCTGCCGACAGCCTGTGCAGGGCCCGGGGCCCGGCGGCTGCGCCCGGCCGGCCGGCCGAGGTGGAATTCCTTGGCTCCTCAGCGCCTCTGGCCGCTCACCATACCCGACCGAGGCGACGCCCAGCGGCCGGCCGCCGGACAGCACGACGTGCTCCGTAAGCACAGTCATCTGCTGCTGCTGCTGCTGGGCCACCAGCTGCGTGAGCAGCTCCAGGTGCGATGGCTTCGCCTTCATGGCCGAGCCACCGGCCACCGCGCCCGTCGGCATCCCGGCGCTCTCCGACTCGAAGGGCCGCGGTGGTGGACGAAAGAAGCCTCCGGTCACTGCCGCGAGCTCACCGCCCAGCGCCGCCAGTCCACCGCGCACTACCCACGCACGAACCGCATGTACGCCTGACCACCTAGAGTCCTACCGATCGTGCCATGTCGTGTCCGAGAAGCAGTAACAGTAACAACATAACAAAACGTTAACCCGCGCACGACCGTCGGTCCGTTACGATCATGCGCGATTGGGGAGGGGCTGTTGGCTGTCCGCCTATAACTCGCGAACGGTTGGTCGCGCAATAAAAATAAGCACACCGTTTGAAACCTTGAGACGAGTAGAGCTCGAAACTGGCCTCATTTTTTGTTTTAGATAATATATACGCAATTTACGCTCTATATATGTTTTCTCATAGCCGACTGCATGAGACAGAGAAATGGCTTGAGTCTCAAGGGCTGCGACTAATAACGCATAAATAAAGGCACCAGCGCACAAGTAAAGGTCCGCAAATGCCGATACACACGATACATACGTCGAAACGTCGAGTTCAAGACACGGCAATTTTCGCACCGCCTGTCGGAGTGCGCCGCATGCGTATGCAGTAACAAATTGACGGGAACTAATTTTAGCGTTCCTTTATTTTCCCGAAAAAGTCCATCTATGTAAATTTTATTCATCTTACTGGTTATTGTGATGGTTTTCCAAGCTTAAATTTTGGGAAAATTCATCAGTTACCAATCTACATAATTGGCGAAGTTTTATTCACGAGAGCCTGTTTATTTCTAAAATATGCCATTTTTCAAACTTTTGCAGGTTCCTGGTATTACTTCTGTCTTTGCAAGCTAGTTCTACCATTTTCTACCCATTCTGAGTAATTCATCGCCGATTTTGACGGTGGTACATTTTGGCTCACTACAAGTATTCGTGACCTGACCTCAGGTCAATGACTGGAAGTCATTCGTACGTTTGCCCAATGACGGTAACTAGATGTCTGCTTCACCCCACACTAGAAATGTTATGAAATATTCCGTCAGTTTCCAAAAAAACGACATGTCTTAGAAATGGGCTTCACCTTAGGTCAATGACCCCAAAAATTCCGAAAAATCCGAGATGGCAGAATTGTTGCATCTATCAAGATGACTAGTCATGGAAAGTATTTTTAAGATATCTTGTTTTGCGAAAAAGTTAGAGAGCGCTAAACTTTTTTTGGCATAGGTCTGTGTGACCTGACCTAGGTCAGGCACCTGACGTGACCTGAGGTCAAAATTTTGACACAAGATGTAAAAATAATGAAGCAAAAGGTACCCGAGGCTTCGTGACTCTGTGTTTGTTGTCCTCTCGCAATCCCAGAAAAACCTCAGGGGGGGCAGTCAACTGCCCCCCCCCCCCCACCCAGACGGTGACGGGTTAATGGAACGTACTTTGAAATGCATCTGTTAGGGAATGGCTCGCAAACATTTGTTTGCGAACCGCAGCCGTTCGCAGACAGATCCTTGATTCAGAGCAGCAGGTAACACATCACGTTTTCGATGCGTTTTCCTGGGAACGGCTGGCGGAAAAACTGAGTTCGTAGAGAAAGGACGCTATTTAAAGTTCTGCACGTCGTTCGTTTCTTATTACCGGTTGTACAGTATCAGGTGACAAGAACGATGGGCAGCCGGAGGGTCTGAACGAGCGACTACGACCTCAGCAGCTGCCTGTCCTAGGTCTAGTGCAGACCAGTCCATCACGTGCGCGGCGGACCGCCATCAGCCAGCGTAGGCCTTGTAAACTGCAACGGTTATTGAACACGAGCAGGAAAAAGGAAAGTATGACCATTCGCGAAAAAACACGGGTCGCCTGTGGCTGAAGCTGATGAATGAGAATGATGACGATGAACGACTGATAATGGAATGAGTGATGATGAAAACTGGTGACTAAAAAATGTTAATGAATACAAAAATGAACTGAAACGGAATTCTGACCTGACCAGGACACTCAAACTTCGATTTAGGTTCGGGATGAACTTCTTAAGGCCAGACTCGGACTTGCACTCTGACTCAGACTTTTTTGCCCCGGACTCGGACGTGGAAGCAGCCGCCTTAGGCATGACTCGGGATTACCGGATCTGGGAACGCCGAATGGGGCTCAGAACGGGACTAAAGGTTTCCGGACCCGGACTCGTCGGGCGCCGTATGACCTACGTAGTCTGAGCGCCCCATGGGCCCAGTCGCATACAAACACACACACGCACATGCATATGCACACGCAGCACGCACACGTGAGCACGCACACACGCAGGACTCGGACTCGAAATTGGACTTCCTGTTTTGGACTCCGGCGCAGGTCTGCAGCTCGTTCGTCAGACATCGTTCACAGCTCGCCAGCTTTCTGTCCCTCTCCTCGACCACGGAGCCGCATGGAGAGATCTCTGTAATATCGCCATATCCTCTTGGTACTTGGCGCTATCACATCTACGCACTATCAGCACATTTATTGAGATAACACCAATCCGAGCGTCCCGGGCAGTGTTCTGCTTGGTCAGTGACTGCCTGTCTCTCAGACACAGCCACGGAGGATATGAGACTGCGGAGCCGGTGGATCACGTGGTCACACCTGTCCGCTGCGTCAGCTGACGAGACAGCGGGCCGACGGAGTGTCGATACAGTTAAATTCTGGCACGTCAGGCGCTTGGCACAGGCATCGCACAAGTATTGCTGGTAAAACACAAATACGTCGGTGTTTTATTTCTCCGCTCTAAATCCGCCACACGGCAAAGCGGTCTGCATCCAGCGTCACACAGGTTGTCATCCGTGATTAAGCATTCGTCTGATCGTCACTTCAGTAGTGTTTTGTGCCTTTTCTCGGATTCCTGGACACACACAATAAGCTGAAAGTGGCACACGCGAATATTGCTTCGTTTTTCACACCCGCGTAGCGTTTTGTTCTGGTAAATAACTGAAAATGATTCGTAATTGATTGGAACGTTTCAGAAATGAGTAGACAAATTCAAGCATCACCACAGCACGAGGTACCTCGTATACGCAGAGCACTGGCATGTTTTCGTGAGTAACATCATTAAGCTATCGTCGCACTATTTTACAGGGATGCTGACTGAAATTATCCGTACATCAAAGTCTCAATAACGATCATTTTTGGCATCTGCGAGAATCCGAAAAAATCCCCTCCTCTTTGTCATCAGGTTTTCACATTTTTGCCGTTTCCGTCTTTTCATCACTGCTTCTGTTGTCAGCTCCAGTTTCATCTTTTGTCTTGTTTGGAGAAGTCTGAAGCAAATTCAGTCAATTTGCAGTTGCTCATGATTACTATTTAGTTTGCGGTTCAGCTGCTTTGTCTTCGGTGGTATCGTTGGAGGTCGTGTCGGCTCTAGCGTTAGGTTTTGTGTTGTTCTGGGGTGTCTGGAATGCTAGTTTTTCGAGAGTGACAAAAGGTGCTTCAAAAGAAATTGAAAACACGTACGCAACTGCAAAGGAAACTATCGTTTGTGACAGGATCCAATAAATGAGCCTCATGACATCAAAATAGAGGGTGCCCATGGAACTATAAACACTGAAGTAGATCACGTTCAAGTGAACCAGGTAGCCTGCGTACGTGAGGCGACTGAGCGGAACGAAGCCCGAGTACGACAGGAACGTGTTAATGAACCCGCCGTATCCAGTGACACAGGCGAAGATGACCCAGGAGACGGCGAAACCCCAGGCCAGCCGGTGCAAGCCCCCGTAGGACACTGCAACCGCCTTGCTAGCTGTCGTCCATGGCATTTGGTACGGGGTCATGCCATATATGACGGCAATGCCAGTGGCGATGGCAGCAATCCAACCCGGCAGCCACACCCAGGGTTTCAAGACCACTTTTCTGCCGCGCAGTTTGTGCAACAGGTAGCCCAGACCGATGCCTAGCAGCCAAACGGTGCAGCGCATCCAAGGATAAACGTAATTTTCAAACAAAATATCCTGTCTGTCTGGATTAAGCACAGACAGAGATGGGGGTAGGTCTTTCACGCTCCAGATGACAACACGGAGCGCAGAAAAACCAACGATGAGCAGGCATAGCCAGAGTATACCGAAAAGAGGACGCCAGACCAAAGGAAGCAGAATCAGCGGAGAGAAAACAAACATTTGCATGTCGTTGGCGAGGTACCAGCTTTGCCCGACGCACATATCACCGAACTCAAAAAAGTTCTGAATGTAAAAGAGGTCTCTCCACCAGTATTTTTGGCAGTAAGGTTGGAATGACAACCCCACTAAGGGCCACAGAGGACCCTCACCCAGGTGGACATACCACGTGGCACAGATGGCAATGACGATGGCAAGAAGCGGTGTGAGTCGCAGATACCGATGCAAGTAAAACATGGGTAAGTTGAACGTCTTCGTCTTTTCGTATGCGTTGCAGAAACCGTATGCTAGCAAAACGCCGGACAAGAGGAAAAATGTGTCCACGCTTGGAGTGCCATTGACCACAGGCTGAAACAAGGGACCCTTAATCCAGTCAATAGCTACCATAAAATTCTGATCTATTTGCTGTATCGCAGACGCTGCATGACCCAGGACAACCCATGTCATCGAGAAAAAACGAATACCATGAAGGCAGGTCAGAGTTCCCTTTCCTGGTGTTGTGTCCAGCAGCTTCTTCGTGTTTGTATACACGGAAAACGCAATCAGGGCCTGGCGTCCTGTGCCAGAGACTGGCTGAGTCTTTGGACGCTGTTCTTGGAATTTCGATGTAGATGCAACGGTCTTTGTTTTCATACCTGCGTTTGGGCTTTTGGAAGCGGAAGTCACCTGCAGTGCTTGCAGGAATCGCGTCAGCATTCCTCTGTCGTAAAGGTCAAGCAGCGTTCCGGCAGCCATGAGAGCTCCAACTAGGGCCATGATAACTATCACCACGATGTCTCCTGATCGTAGCTCCACTGAATCTTTTGAGGTTCGACGAAGGCAAGGCAACGACGGTGAAATTGGAGCCCACAAATGACTGAATGCCCGCCCTGACATCCTCGCTGGAACAGCTGGAGGGCACACACATGCCAACAAAACCTGTACCCAAGCCAAGCATGGGAAGGATGACAGCCCCGCCCAGACGTTCCTCTTGCTTTTGCACCTGTTGCGCGCTTCCGTGGAATGTGCCGTCGGCGGCGGGCAACGGCGCATTTGCGAGGACCAGCACAGGAACGTAGCGTCCGACGAAATGGCGCGCTTCTCCCGGGAGAGAAGGGTGCTTGCTCGGATCCAGTGTCACGTCGATGTACAGACACTCGTCGTAGGAGCCGAAGACGTTGACGTTGCCGACCAGTATGCCGTCTGGTATCTTTCCAGTGGCGTCTAGCACTGAAATCATACGAGCAGGCCTAGCTTAATACAGCTGGCTACGTCAATGTTTATTGTCTACGGTCTACGTCTGCGCAATGTCTTGAATCCGAATAAGGACTATCTAGGTGATTTGGAGTGTCCACGCATGCAGTGTGTCGACAGCATCCAAACACTGAGAAGCGCATCATGCAGCTTCCCGTATTAACCCGCGTACGGCGGGAGGTGCAGGTGTATTAACCCTCGGTACGGCGGGAGGTGCAGATGTATTAACCCTCGGTACGGCGGGAGGTGCAGGTGTATTAACCCTCGGTACGGCGGGAGGTGCAGGTGTATTAACCCTCGGTACGGCGGGAGGTGCAGGTGTACTAACCCTCGGTACGGCGGGAGGTGCAGGTGTATTAACCCTCGTACGACGGGAGGTGCAGGTATTTTCATCATTCGCCATGGGAAGGCTGATCGGACATACTCTCTTGTTTTTGGGAATGCAGTATGATACAGAAAATTGGAAATCTGTATTAAAAGTTGTCTTACTGATCAACAAACGTTCTGGCCACACATAATTGAGGCGACGTATGATTTAGGTGATCTTTAATTGGCAAACTTAAATTCAGTTGTTAAAATAGTTTTTTTTAAGTTATTTATAGCTTTGTTTTCATAACTGTTTTCCATTCCACGAGACAGCACCATGCGGCGTACCTATGCGAGCTTCATTCCAGCTTTGGTGGAAATGTCTACGTTTGTTAAATTTTCACTGGCGATTAGGAAAGCAGTTCTGGTTTCGTGTCGTGACTACTTGGTGGGAGTCACCAGGTATTATGCGGCATTATGCGTTATCAAACAGCATGTTGCAAAATGACGCAAAATGTGGCTAGCTAGACATGCGTCGTATTTTAAAAACTGGTATCGTATGGTTCGAGAAATCATACGACCACTGTAAAACACTAAGCTATGGCTTTTCAAACATTTTTCCGCGGCAGTGAAATGAAGTGCAAACAGCTTTCTTCCGTAGACAACAGTCAAATCCGGGATTGCGCTGACGATGTCGGTATGACGAACTTAACCCCAGGAGAGCACTGTTGCGCAGATATTTTAGCATTAAGATCCTTAGAACGAGGAAAACGAGGTATTTTTCGCATCTCGTTCTTTAAACTCCAGTACTTTTGAGGAAAGCAAGAAGACACGCTACTGTACGCTAGAAGACGATAATCAGTTGAACTGATGAACCTGGTTGTGAACTTAGTAGCCAACGGTTATTTTTTTCTTTTCGTAATAAAAGCCACGAGTGACTTCCTCTCCATTTAATTCTATTTTCTTTATTCAACCCTCGCACGACTGGCAGCCGGCCGCCGGTCACATTCCACGGGGGGGAGGACGGGGGAGGCTGACCGCCCCCCCCCCCCACAACTCACGAACGGCTGGTCTCACGGTAAAAAGAAAATAAGCACACCGCTGGAGACATCGTGATGAGAAGAGCTCGGACATGGTTTCGTTTTTAGTTTTGGATAATATGTAAACCATTACATAAGCTTATATATATATATATAACATATGTAATATAAGCCATTGCATCAGCCATATATAAGCCTCATATTAGTTTTCTCACAGCCGACTGCATGAATCCGAGAAGCAGCCTGGATCTCAAAGGCTGTGATTAATAAAGTCTAGGTAAAGGCACCAACAAGTCAGTAAAAGTCTGCAGGTGCCGATGAACGCCTGTCTCTGATTTCTTTAATATATTCGCTGGAACTTTCAGTGAAAGACACGGAGGCAATAGCCCCGCTGACTGCTAGCGGATGCCATAGCCGAACACGATATAAAATTAAAGGGAACTAATTTTAGCGCTTCTTTATTTCCGCGACACAGGCCTTTCCATGTGATATTTCTGCATCCAAATGTTTTTTCTTGCTTAAATTTTGGGAAAATAAATTTATAAATATATTAAATAAAAATAAATAAATTTTGATTATTAATCTACACAATTGACGGGGCTTTATTAGGGAGAGTCTAATTATTCCCAAATAAATGCAATTTTCTAAAAACCCTTTGTAAGTTTTGGTATTATTCGATGTTGTGCGAGCCAGTTGTGCCATTTTCAGCCTGTTCTGAGTAATTCATCGCAGATTTTGACGGGGGTGCATTGTGGCTCGTAACAGTTATTCGAGACCTGACCTCAGGTCAATGGCTAAAAATCATTGATACTTTTTTCATTGATGACAAATGGATTTCTGCATCACCCCACATTAACCCTATTCCCGGCAGGGGGGGGCGGAATCCGCCCCCCCCTCGGGTTTTTTGCTTGCCAATTTCAGGCTTTTTGACGCAGCTTCACGAAACTTGGTGACTTTTCCTAGCTATTCCTTCTACGCGCTGTGACAAAATTTCGAAATTCTATTTTGCTCAGGGGCGGAGCCAGGCAACGTTTTTGGGAGGCACCTCAGGTCATTTTTGGCCATGTTGAGGGTAAAAGGAAAATGTCTGCCAAAAACAGAGTTTTTAAGATAGAACTTAAAACTTTATATAAATATATAGCTAAATAGTTGGGCAATGTGCATATGTAATTTTGTTTATCTGAGGTCACTTTACAAGGTCAGGTCAAGGTCAAAAGTCAAAATTTGTTTTTTTCGCAATAATTTCGGCGCCGTTTTTTCAAATGCCAAACCCGGAATATATATGACGTAGAAAGATGCCTTCTACTTGTGTACCAAGTTTCAGCTTGATATCAGGTCAGGTCACGGAGCTATGACCTAAAATGTCAGTGCACGTACCCTATATCGCAAAAGACAAAAAATGATTTTTTTGGAATAGAGTGAATTTAATCGATTAAAAACGTTTACAGATAATATTGAATGCACACGACATCATTCCAGGTGACCCCAAGGTCACTGGAGGTCATTTAAGGTCAAAGGTCACAAGTTGATTTGAGAAACGTGTGACCATGACAGTTCCCCCTTTTTTATGTCCCTGGCACCGCCTATGCTAACATTATACAAACATTGTAACGCGATTTGTACTTCTTTAGCATAACATGACTAGCAGAAGCTAAAAAAGTGTTTTGGCCTCTTTTGTTCATTCCGTTATTGGAAAATTAATCCCCCTATTTTTGAAACCCTGTGAACGCCCATGAATTTTTTTAAAATTTGAGATTTGCATACCCATGGTAAAAGCCCTTTTCATAATCTCTCGATTGATGCCAGTTTCATCAAAATCGGTCCATAAACAACGGAGTTATAAGAAGTCAAAAAGTACCCCCCATTTTAACATTTTTGCCCCCCTGTATCCACAAATTTCAAAATTTTGAAAATTTCTTTTTATCAAAATGTAGTTCACGTCACGGCAAATCGATTGCCGTTTGTTGCGATGAAATCGGATAAGTAGTTCTCGAGATCTCAGGGGGGGGCCGAATCCGCCCCCCCCTGCCGGGAATCGGCCATACCGTCTAGCCCTCCGGGAATAGGGTTAAATATGTTATAAAAAACGTCAAATTCCGAAAAAAGAGCGGCATGTCTTAAAAACTGGATTAACCTAAGGCCAATGACACGAAAAATTCCGAAAATTTGAGGTGCCAAATTTGTTGCAAATACCAAGATCGCCAATCCCTGAAAGTTTTCACGTACTAACATATTTTCCCAAAAAGTTACGGGGCGCTGGACTTTTTTCACCGAGGTCCATTTGACGTGATCTAAATCGGAAAATTGGAAAAAACTGAATTGACCTGAGGTCATAACTTTGGCTCAAGGTGTAAAAATAAATAACCAAAAGGTGCACAAAGTTTCGTGGCGCTGCGTCCGTTTGTTCTCCCGGAATTCTGGAGAGCCTCATGGGGTGGTCAACCTCCCCTCCCAGTCGGGGTCGGGTTAATAACACCCACGAACTTCATGTCTCTTATACTCTTATCTTTCGTTACAGGCCATTTGTTTTTAATAAATTTTCTACAATGGCATGATTTATTCCAGAAACAGGCTTAATCTTTCACAATTTTTGCGTTGAAAGAAAATTGTGAAGAAATGTGCGAAGTATCCATCCGTCGTCCTGAATTGCATGTTGTGACCAGTACATCGTCATTAAAATATCTATTTTGTCATTGTTTCTTTTTTTCGCAAATGAAAGCTCAAAAACAGCATCGGAGAGAAATGTGGGTTTGACGATGAAACGCTTTCCAGTGTAGCGCGTGGACACGGCGGAAACACGTCGGGGCTGATTCCGATTCCGATTCCGTAAAGAACAGACGGCACGGTGAATGAACAAGATTATACTGCAAAACAGAATTACATCCCACTTGAAAATGGCATATGCTAAATCAACACCAACTTACTGAGTTTCGGCCAAAGCTCGTCACCAGTTATTCCTTGCCAGTAAAGCTTGGTGTGAATCTGGCAAACGCTGTCGTCGGCGTGGAGTGTTGGAGCCACGAGTCGAGACACTACCGTTTTCTCTCCAGACGGCAGCGTCTTCTCCTCCAGCGTGTTCGAAAGCAGGTCCAGGATGTCGTCCAGGCTCTCGACCGAGATTTCCTTCAGTGATGTGCGGGGCGGGTAACCGATGAGCCTGTCCTGAGGCCAGACATCGGCCCCAGCCGCCGACACGGAGACCAGGAGGAGGACGGTCAGAGCTGGCTGTGCCGGCCCCATGGTCAGGAGACGGCGGGCGGCCAGACACTGACCTCGACGTCCTGTGTGCGTACGTTTTATCTTCGTGACGATTACGCCCTCGCACCTCTCGAAAATCTTACTGTCAGGTCCCAGCTGAAAGCTGATAACAGCTGTCTGTCGTGAGTTTTTTTTCCGGTCTGACGGGCAATGGCGTCACCGGTGCTGTTCAGCAAGTCCAAGGATACATGGAAAGACAAGAGAGCGTAGTCTGCTGAGCTGAAGCGAGAAACGGTTTGGCCGCTCACGATGCCGTGTAGTTATCATAGATAATTGCTCTATGTCTGTGGATTTAATCTTTCATCCCTGCGCAAAAAACTCAGCGTTGGTCGCCACCATACTTTGGCATCACGCCCGCTTACTGGGGAAAAATGCATTCTCACTGATCTCGAAAAATGGGAAATGAATGTTTGGCCTAGGATGACTTATTATGAGGTGAGTGGTGCCCTGTACTGAACTCTCAGGTCACGCTGTTTGCCGCTATACAAAACAATCCACAGTCACCACGAATTGTAAAAGCACCGATAATACGGCGGCAAAGTGAAACTGAACGTCGAATCGACAGATTTGTATTTATAAGTTTTTTTTACGACGTGACCTAGGAGGACCTCGTTTCCAGTTGTCGTCATTATGTGTACAATTATTGTTAAGAAAGGTACTGAAAGTTTCAAGAGTGTTAAAGGCCCCACATTTCCCAGTCAACGATGGATTATTAAGTACTTCGTGATCTTGATATGTGTAAAAATCACGTAAACTTACTATAGGGCAGATTTTCATATAGTTATGATCGAAGATGATACCAAAAGTACTGTCATATCTTGTCTGTTCTCTCGTTGCGTGCGATGCAAGGCGTTTTAAACATACCCACAGGTCTCCAGAAAAACAATGGTATTAGGGTACTTGTCCTTTGGTACTTAAACTTCGGTATTTATGGTGCTAAATTCATGTAAGTTGAGTAAGAGCTAGTATGTAGTAAGAGCTAGTAAGTCATGTAAGAACTAGTTGCCGCGCCGTAGCAATACCCATAATAACTTCAGATCTGCATTTCATATCTTGATTTCATGTATTAAACACGAAAAACCATACTCACGTTCGGTAGGACGGGCCTTGGGGCAGTTTTTTTTTTAAGTTCCGCTACTGCGCTAAACCTCTCGGCTGTCAAACTGCTAAGACTAGTTGCGTTATGAATGGGGTCCTGGGTAGAAGTTATAAGGAGGGATGCGTCTTGATCACGTGACATGTTCTGCCGGAGAGCTGCGAGGGCATCGCGGAGACTAACCGGGCCGTATCCGACCCGCAAACCGTTCCAAACAGGTGGGTTTTCACCTGACTGCAAATGGACACTCGACACAAGAAATGAAGGCTAAGCGATAGCGTTGGAAATGTCGTAAGAATGAACGGTTCATGTTGTTAACAGAAGAAGCTTTTATGATAATACGGTGAATGTCATTGCCATTGCAGCGTAAATGGCAATGGCACGAGGTTAAACGGGCAAATACCGCGTTCATTTACGTCCGATACCTCTCAGAGGCGGAACTTTGTATCTCTTGGGGGGCATGTCCCGCCAATGTTAAGCTGACCCTGAATGTTGAGTCGCCCCCCCTCTCCAATGCTTTATGTGAAACTTGGCCTGCAGTACTCTGTCAGTTAGCAATGGCAAGAACTAAGTGTTTCCGGGACCACACCAAAACGTCGCACGACAGCGCCATGAATAGCCGTGAATTTGGTATAGCTGACGACGCATTCATTGCGCATGTTTTGAAAAGGACGAAAGACCCCAGTTCATCTCAGGGCACTGAGCCATGACGTCATTACTAAAGGCTTGCAGAACCATTTTTACGCCAAACGGCGTTTTTCCTTTACTATTTTAGGGCAATAGGTATGCGTAAATGGTAGATGACGGACATGAAACCGGTTCAGAATGGCAGTCCACATGGGATCGGACCACTTTAGTTAGATCAATGATCTTTTCAAGGTCAGGCGAGGTCACTGAATCCAGATAATTTTTTGACCTTCACACGTCCATATACCAATTTTTGAGAAGGCGAAATTTAGGCCTTTGGCCCCAAATATGTCGTTGTTAGCTGAGGAAAGTTGATTTATTGTCCCAAGCATGAAGTTCGACCTGATCTAGGAGGTTACTGGCTGCCCTGAGGGGGTCGACAAGGATTCCGTTGAATTTTTTGGACATGCGGCTATCGATTTCTTTTTGTCCCGAGGCGCTGGCTCAATGAGGGGCCAAATGGCGAGGGGTGTCTATCCTCCCTGCCCGCTTCCCCCACCCCGCCTGTCATCGGTGCGAGTGAAAATTCCTCCCGTCCGGTAAGGATTAACCCTATTCCCGGCGGGCTATACGGTATGGTCGATTCCCGGTAGGGGGGCAGATTCGGCCCCCTGAGATCTCGAGAACTACTCGTCCGATTTCACCGCAACAAACGGCAATCGATTTGCCATGACGTAAACCACATTTTTTTAAAAAGAAATTTTCAAAATTTTGAAATTTTTCGATACAGGGCGGCAAAAATGTCAAAATGGGGGGTACCTTTGGACTTCTTACAACTCCGTTGTTTATCGACCGATTTCGATGAAGCTGGCATAAATGAAGAGATTATGGATAGGGCTTTTACCATGGGTCCGCAAATGTAAAATTCTGAGAAAATTCATGGGCGTTCACAGGGTTTCAAAAATAGGAGGATTAGTTTTCTAACATCTGAATGAACAAAAGAGGCAAACACCCTTTTTTGGATTCTGCTAGTCATGTTATACTAAAGAAGTGCAAATCGCATTACAATATTTGTATAATGTTAGCATAAGCGGTGCCAGGGGCATGAAAAAGGGGAAACTGTCATGGTCACACGTTTCTCAAATCAACTTGTGACCTTTGACCTTAAATGACCTCCAGTGACCTTGGAGTCACTTGGAATGATCTCGTATGCATTTAATATTATCTGCAAACGTTTTCAATCATTTGAATTCACTCTATTTCAAAAATTTCATTTCATGGCTATTGCGATACAGGGTACGCGCACTGACATTTTAGGTCATAGCTCCGTGACCCGACCTGATATCAAGCTGGAACTCGATACACAAGTAGAAGGCACCCTTCTACGTCATATATGTTCCGGGTTTGGCATTTGAAAAAAGGTGCCGAAATCATTGCAAAAAAACTAATTTTGACTTTTTACCTTGACCTGACCTTGTAAAATGACCTCAGGTAAACAAAACTACATCTGCACATTGCCCAAATGTTCAGTTATACATCCATATAAAGCTTTAGGTTCTATCTTAAAAACTTTGTTTTTGGCAGACATTTTCCTTTTACCCTTAACATGGCCAAAAATGGCATGAGGTGCCTCCGAAAAACGTTACCTGGCTCCGCCGCTGAGCAAAACAGAATTTTGAGATTTTGTCAGGGCACGTAGGAAAGAATAGCTAGGAAAAGTGATCAAGTTTCGTGAAGCTGCGTTAAAAAGCCTGGAATTGGCAAGCAAAAAACCCGAGGGGGGCGGATTCAGCCCCCCCTGCCGGGAATGGGGTTAAACAAACGTACGTATTAGTGCTGTAAATGTCGGAAGACATGTATATTTATGCCCTACCCATATCAGATATTCCTAGTGGCGTCATTGATAATATGAAGAAAAAAGAGCACTGGCATGTCAGCTGTTTCGTGTCCGATGAGCCTTGGATGATTGTAGCAGATTTGTAACTGCCTGCGTGATAGCTGAACTAGTGGCGACCTCGCTTGTGCCAGCCTTTCTCGCGAGTCAGTCGCAAAGAAAATCCTCTAAATCCAACTTGTGTTCATTTCAGTCTTTCACCAAACACCTATACCGGCACCCACACTAAATGGAGATCCTTTCTCTATGCCTTCAGAATCACAATTGGCTACGTAACGAAGAGCGGGGCACTTATGTTCCATACAAAGGGAAACGATCTGGGGTACAAGGAGGTACAAAATTTACGTGACGTCAACCAATGACAAACGGTAACGTCATCAAACAAGAGGCATAAACCGGTAATGTGAGGAGTTCTATCCTCAATAAGAGCTGGCGGCATCGTACAGCGATTCCAAGAAAAACCGGACGTTAGTCTGCATTGTTTGTCGCTTGCACTGACTTTTTCATGGGAAGTATCGCGTCACATTACTGATAAAGAATGCCATCTAGCGCAACACTCCCATTGTTGAAAGCGAGGAGACCGTGTACATCCCAGACACGACTGAACAGTGGGAACCGTTCTGCAGACGGAGATATTTATGGCACCTCTTTAGAACTTGATTTCGAACTTCCTTACAACAGAAGAATTTTTGAGTTAGGGAAATAGCTTTGTTGCAATGACCAATCGGAGCGTAGCTTTTGACAGCACTAGCACGAATTCATGTCACCGATTCTTTCCATTGGATGGCAGTACACAACTGCAATTTCAGTTTAACTTGGCTAGGTTTGCATTGTTCACGCAGATTATCAGTGGTTCATGATATGCATGCCTTTGCATATGTATCATTTCAACGAAACGAATTAAACGGGTTAACATGTAGAACTGTCGCGAGATAAGCGCGTAGTAGTGGGAAACATGATACGACCGCAGGGGTGCAGGAGCGTTTTATGAAGGCGGGGGGGGGGCAGGGGTCAAATTATTTTTGCTGGTCGGACACCGAGGGAGAGAGAGTGGTTAAGTTCGACAAAAATATTTCTTTTGACATGGCGCAAATACATCTTCAATATAGTGTAAAATATTGATTACTCTTTAGAAGAGTGACGGTGTAAAATGTTCTTGCGGGGGTTAGCCTGAAATGATACTTGGTTATGAAACAGCCTCACCTCGGAAATCTTCAGTCGTAATCCATCCCCGCCTCTGACCGCATGTTTGTCGCGGATCGCCTATTTTTGCATGCTTTTAGTTGATATCTATTTTGTCGTCAAAAACAAAAACAAAAGGACCGGGAAACAGCGGTAATTTTGGAGAATATGGCCCCGTAAAGTTAACCGCAGAGCAGCATAACCAGTCGACTGACCCACCCCACTCCATCCCCTGCCGTAGGTGACCAGCAGCAGTATTAGGTGATGTACGGGCGATTTGAAGTCGTACGCCGTTTTTTGTTTGCTAGTCACCGTAGATCACGCTTGAAATAGGTTGACGTCTGATTTTTCATACTTCCGATCAGCTATGGTAATTATCCGAAAAGAATTCACAAAAGCTACCAAATGGACGAAATGTTTCAATATTTGACCCGATCTGATCTCTAAAATGTAACTCTAGGGTCAAGAAACTTGGACAAATGTAGCTGCCCACGGCATCCCACTCACCCTGAAACTGTTGTGTTACTAGCTGGTTTCTGGGGCTACAGACAGTGAGTGAAGAGTTTCGCGCCTCTCCTTTATTGCGTGCAGTTTTCAGTGGCCCTCCAAGGCGTGTGTGCAAAACATAAATACAAGTTGTTTATCAAGCATAGTTACATTTAATGATAATACCAACATGGATGTCATGTCCTGCATTTTTAACTTTACGAACATTTCGCAGAAGAGGAGTTCATTATTTTTTACGACCTGGGAGCTGAAGAAATTGGAGCTCTGTGTCCCTTACGAAGCCTAAACAACGCTTCATGACATCTTAGTTGAAGATATCGCTGAGTACGCCACTTTGGGTTAGGATGCGTCTTAGTCTTCCCCGAGGTTGACATCACTGTTGACACATAAACCGATGGGTCATTTCCAGTTGCTTTGTATCATCGCGCAACGCATTTGTTGCCGCGTGTTTTCATTATCAACCACAAAGTCAGCATCCCAATGTTCCGACGCAATCTATGCGCTCGGAAATGAAAACATAAGAGAAAATAGAAACAAAACGGCTATCCATGGACGCAAACTCTCGGTTCCATGCCACCCATTTCAGTTTGAACCATGCCACTCGGCCACCCCGAGCATACCGTAATACCACTTGGTCAACTGGGGACGCTGTGCAGCGCACGGCTGTGTTGGTTGGGTTGCTCGGAATCTAGCCGCTACGCCAAACAATGGGAAGCCGGTTTTCTCCTCCCTCTTACAGAGTTCGAAACATCTGCTCATTGGTCGGCGTGTTACCAACTGTCCGATACGAAAGGCAGCCTCCAAATATGCCCCCGATACAACTGGTCGCCTGTCAGCGAATGGTCGTAACTGCCAAGGACGCACCCGGCAGAGGCGGTGAAAGCTCTGGCGAATGAAGCAAAAACCATTATTTTGGAAAATTTAGCAGTACTGAGACACAGCAGATGAGCGCATCTGTACAGAATTATGCGAAACATTGTAACATATCATTTTGTGTTTCTGTGACGATGTATAATATGATGTATTACCTATCATTCAGGAATTACGCTTCATATTGTCACGGAGCCTAATACGTACCATTACTTTGGTGGAGACCCGTACATCAAAAGGAAACATTCCTGGGTAAATCGTATCTACCAGTTTTCTACATCAGGACACCTTCGAATACTTAAAATGAGCACATGACATGTATATGTGTGACCTATGGCCTTTATTGAACTCGGGTAACATGTTTCATCAGATTACCTGAGGGAAATTCTACCTATTGCCACCCCCCTATATTTCACTTTATGCTTTTCACGTTTGCCATTAAAAACACTGGCAATCGCTCGTTGGCATTTTATTAGCAGTATCACTGAGCGCTGCGCCTATTTCAAGGACAAGAGCAGATTAGACCATGTCCGACAGAGTTCAGAGGACGAACAGCTGTATTAGAATTGATCCAAAAGCACAGGCCAGTCGGTCCTTGAGCAGCGTAGACTTTTTGGGATTTGGAAAGACGGCATGGTCCACGGCGCTGCACGACACGTTCTACTGACCATACTGAGGAGGCAGTGCTGTTTTATCTTGCGTCATCCTTTAACTATCTCGTACCTTACTGGCATCTTCCACGCTCGCGGCAGACTCGAATGGACTAAGCGGTCACATGGCGGCCGAACACTTGAAAACTACTAACCCTTCACCGCTGTCTTCATTCGTAATTGAGCGCAACATTCCAGATGCAATTCAACGGCGCAGTGGTACAATGAACTGGCATACGGCCTTGGCAAAACTTGTTGGAAAAGTAGCCAGCTGTGCTCTTTAACAGTTACTGCCCATTTCGGTATCGACGCTTTTAAACGGAAAAAGACAGGCCCAGTTCCGATTGCTGTTTCTTCTTAGACACTCCAGCGGCGTCGTAGGCCAGACAGGTTACGGAGGAAGCAGTTTGCAGTTTGTGTTTTAGAACCCCAAACGCGTAGCACGACCAGTCGCTCAGTGCCGAGACCCTGAGCTGCAGCTGGCTGGACCGGGAGCGGGAAGAAGCAAGTGATTATCGCCGCTTTCGCTTCATGGTAGCCTGTCAGTAGACAGGCTGCAGTTATCGTGTGCGAGGCGAGGAGAGTCTACGGCCCGAAATTTAAAGGCCCCCCGCATACACTGAATTTTTTTTTTAGGAAGCAAAAGAGTACAGCAGCCTTCATACAATGCTAAATACAATAATTTCACTATTGGAATATGCATCGTTATGATCAACCCAACCTACTGTTGACGTAAGAACCGGTAGCGGGGTTTTTCTAAAAAGTTGCAAATCACATCGGGAAGCATTGCTCAGCATCATATTTCAACTGAGCACTTGGCCCCAGTTTATCAAAGTTCTAAAATTGGTAATAGCCCGTGTATAACCGCAATTCGGTGTTCTTCGTTCATACTTACCCTGTTTACTGGGCAATGTCAGACAGACATTCTGCAACAGTGCGTTTTCAAAGAGCTCTGTGCATAAATTGAGTTGACAATGGTTCCGGTTACCATACACAGTTAGCAATGCAACGTTTCTGCAGTTTCAGACTCAGAATACTGTGAGCACGCTGCCGCTGTGGCGTCTGTTCACCTCGTCTACGCGATGCTGTACGTCCATGCTGCCCCTTTCCACATAATGATGCTTATATATGTTACAAGGAACGCCAAACGGATGCCACCATACTAGTCGCAAAACTGAAATCTGCATGAACTCAGGGGTGTAGCCAAAGGGGGACTAAGATGGCCATACCATTTGGAGATAAAACTTTAACGTTTCGTTACGTACAAATATGACAATAGATAATACTACCCATAGGTTGAAAACTCAAGTGCCTGAAATCCAGGGATTTCTTGGTTTTGAAAGAAGGTGGGTTTGCCCTGATCACTGGACGAAATCCTGGCTGCGTCCCTGCAAAAACGCTCCAAAAGTCAAAACTGAAAAATGCTGGATTCCAAGCCAGCAATGCCAAATGGGACCCATGAGGACTACATGTGGGGCAAATGGGTTTATGTGGGCATGGACTGCAAGTAGGCTTGTATCTGGGCTCCACATGGGACCCAGAAGGGCTGCCCGTATTTTGTCATGTTCTTTGGTACGCCTGGAATATTTGCGATTTCTGCTCCCTCGTTGCGTACTGCGCTAATAATCTTCACTAACTCCAGAACATGAAATAAATACTAATGTGGGCTTCATTTGGGCTACATGCTGGCCAGCTCAGCTCATGTCAACATGGGATGCAGGCGGGCTTGTATCTGAGTCCCATATGGGGTCCAGATGGGCTGCCCATATGCTATTATTCCTTTAACCCTATTCTCGGCAGGGGGGCGGAATCCGCCCCCCCCTCGGGTTTTTGCTTGCCAATTCCAGGCTTTTTAACGCAGCTTCACAAAACTTGGAGACTTTTCCTAGCTCTTCTTTCTACGCGCCATGACAAACTTTCAAAATTCTGTTTTGCTCAGGGGCGGAGCCAGGCAACGTTTTTGGGAGGCACCTCAGGCCATTTTTGGCCATATTGAGGGTAAAAGGAAAATGCCTGCCAAAAACAGAGTTTTTAAGA
The DNA here is from genome assembly GCA_030062745.1 of Capitulum mitella. NCBI lineage: Eukaryota > Metazoa > Arthropoda > Thecostraca > Pollicipedomorpha > Pollicipedidae > Capitulum > Capitulum mitella. The sequence continues at coordinate 3,039,244 of CP099853.1, read as the reverse complement.
TAAAACTTAAAACTTTATATGGATGTATAGCTAAATAGTTGGGCAATGTCCAGATATAATTTTGTTTATTTGAGGTCACTTTACAAGGTCAGGTCAAGGTCAAAAGTCAATTTTTTTTTGCAATTATTTCGGTTCCGTTCTTTCAAATGCCAAACCCAAAATATATATGACGTGGAACGGTGCCCTCTAATTGTGTAGCAAGTTTCAGCTTGATATCAGGTCGGGTCACGGAGCTATGACCCAAATTGTCAGTGGGCGTACCCTATATCGCAGTAGCCATAAAATGAAATTTTCGAAATAGAGTGAATCCAAATGATTAAAAATGTTTACAAATAATATTGAATGCACACGACATCATTCCAAGTGACCCCAAGGTCACTGGAGATCATTTAAGGTCAAAGGTCACAAGTTGATCTGAAAAACGTGTGACCATGACAGTTTCCCCTTTTTCATGTCCCTGGCACTGTCTATGCTAACATTATACAAACACTGTCATGCAATTGGAACTTCTTTAGCATAACATGACTAGCAGAAGCCAAAAAAATGTGTTTGCCTTTTTTGTTCATTCATTTGTTAGAAAACTTATCTTTCTATTTTTGAAACCCATGTGAACGCCCATGAATTTTTTCAAAATTTCAGATTTGTGTACACATGGTAAAAGCCCTATGCATAATCTCTCGATTCATGCCAGTTTCATTGAAATCGGTCCATAAACAATGGAGTTATAAGAAGTCCAAAATACCCCTGATTTTGGCATTTTTCCCCCCTATTACCACACATTTCAATTTTTTGGAAATTTCTTTTTATAAAAATGTAGTTCACGTCACGACAAATCGATTACCGTTTGTTGCGATAAAATCGGACGAGTAGTTCTCGAGATCTCGAGGGGGGAGCCTAATCTGCCCCACCATGCCGGAAATCGACCACACCGTGTGGCCCGCCGGGAATAGGGTTAAAACACCTCGAAAATTTCCGATATGTGCTCCCTTGTTGGGTAATACCCGATTATATCTCACAGATGCCAAGAAGAAATGAATGCAAATGTGGGCTCTACACGGGCTGCATGTGGGCCAACTGGGTTCATGTCGACATGGGCGAAGATGGGCTGGTATCTGGGCCTCATATGGGAACCAGATGGACCGGTTGGCATGCAGTGGCGCACAAATTTTTTTTTCTACAAGACATCTCAATAGAATAATAGAATATGATCAGCCCATCTGAGTCCCATATGCGGCCCAGATAGAATACCATCTGCGACCTATGTTGACATGAGCCCAGCTGGCCCACACGTAGCCCATGTGGAGCCCACATTACTATTCATTCCATTTTTGGTATTTGTGAAGATTACCGCGTAGTAAGCAATGAGGGAGCACAAATCGCAAATATTCCAGGCGTACCAAAAGAGCATGACAAAATATGGGCGGCCCATCGGGGTCCATATGGGGCCCAGGTACAAGCCCACCTGCAGCCCTTGCCCACATAATCCAACTTGCCCCATATGTAGCCCACATGGGTCCCATATTTAGGACCACTGACTGGGTTAAAAGCAATAAAAAAAACGCAGTCGTTTGTAATGTTTGTGCGTTCTCTTCATAAATGCAAACAATTATTGGCCACATTTTAAATTTAAATTTAGTGAGCTAGTGTAATTGGAAGCATGCATACAAAATACAGCTTTCTTGTATGCTTACCATTTGTGTTTACATCACCCATGACTGATGGCAAAAAGAAGGAAATTCAAGCAGTAGCGAAGATATGGTAGCCTATACTGTTTCTATTCCGACGCTTCAATTACGTTTTTGAAGATTTGGGATGGCCCCGGGCGGCTCCGTACGGCTTAGTGGAGTCTGAATCGGTCAAAATCGCTTAGTTGCGGGTTCAACGTTTGCCGCCGGTATCTCTGGATCTGGGGCCGTATGGTGCCGTTTCGACGCTCGACGTCTGAGCGCAAGCGGCTGCGTGTGGTAGCCTAAACCATTTAACCAAGAGGCGAGATACCTATTAGACTGCGGTATGCATTAGACTGGGACCGTGCTTGGTAACGGAGCTTGGGAAGCAGACGATTGCACCACGTGGGGATGTACTTGGAAGTTGATGTGCGTATGGTGTTTGCATAAAGTTCAGGTAAACACTGCCTTTGGTCCGAGATTGTGTCACTCCTGTAGTTTCTTTGAGATATGCATTGTGACTGATTGTCATTTGTTGCATTCATTTGTCAAGTCTAGATGCATGAATGCAGCAATACGTCATTTTCAACAGTTGCTGTGTGGCAGCTGCTGATAATTAGGTATGGATCATAGCCATATTACAGCTAGCTTAGTTCTATGAGGAAAAAGCTGTGCTGAAGCTTTCTTTGTGTATTGGTTTGCTGCTCTACACTCCTATGTATTACAATACTACTGTATTACAATTTTCACACTCACATACACATGCCTAAAAATGTCCTGTGAATGTACCAGTTGATCACACTGGCATGCATTCAAGACATTTTGGTAATCTTAACTAAGTGTACCACCACAGCCAGAATCCAAGGCTTCTAGAAATACTTTACTCGCAAACACAAATGCTTGTAACATCACAAAAGTTGAAATACAAGTTCCATGGGTCCACTGAAATGATTTTTGTCTTCAGTTTAGGGATGCTATCATTGGCTAACTGGGGAAATGGTCATACACTATATACAAAAGGTCTCAGTGTAAAAGAATGCATAAAATAAACATCAAGATAAAGGACAGGAAAGCCATGCTAAAGATGTAGCATGCAAGGCATGTTGGAAGTTGAAGGCCAGTTAGGATACTAGAGGCCACAGGTCAATAAAAGAGTGTGATTGGACTTGACTGTGTACAACAAAGATGTTATGTTGCATGAAGTGCAACTTAACTAGGACCTATTGATGTATAACCTAAGAGGTGGCCTATAAGTTTTACAACCTAATAGTATTAAGGGAAATTAAGCAGTAAGGTATAATACTAAGACAATAAGTAATATTATTTCTAATAAGTAATATAAAAAAACAACCAGATAATAAATAATACATAAAGTTAGAACCTAATGATGTTACATCCAAATATGCCTATTAGATAGAACCTAATAATTGCACTTTGCATGACCTACCCTCTGTTGGATGGAGCAGTCTGATTGCACTTTCTACTGGTCTGTGGCCTCTAGTGTCCTATACTGCAGATTTGCTCATTGGCACACTATTTGTCCTTTGTTATTTTTCTCACACAATTTTTTTGGTCACAATCTTTTGCTTGTGATCTGTTATATGACCTATCATCCAGTTACCCAACAATGGCATCACTAAACTGAGGAGAAAAATATTCCAGTTGACCTAGCAACTTGGACTTCTGTGACATCAAAAGTATTTTCATTTGCACCATAGAGTTTCTGCAAATTTTTAATTCTGGCCTTGGTGGTACACTTAGTAAATATTACCAAATATCTTTATGCTGCAACTGATGACAAATGTAATGATTAGTCTCAACCTCAGTTGCTCATCTGAGTCACATTGAAAAATGAGAGAGAAGGCATTTCTGGCATAGCCCAACCTGATATGAATGAACTAAACCTTATCAAACTGCATACAGCAGATGAATAACTACACCCATGGTACAACAACTGGTAGCAGCAGTACTTTTTAATAGCAAACAAAGTCCTATAGATATAACATATTGATTGCCATGATAAACACTCCTGCAGCAAAGGACACTGTCTCCCACCTCTGTCACTCTGAATATTTCATGGGTGCATACAAAACCAAATGGCCAACAGAAATCACTGTGTACAATATTTTTATGTTTATGTGAAAAGTTTTACAGTCAAGCAGTTGATGTTTCCATTGCCCCAGTTGATCTGGATAGAATGTGACACCTGCTGTTATAGTTACATGCCCTCCATTTACCATGAATATGTGACAGTGTATTTGCTGTACACTACATGATGCATCACATACATCAGTCAGCATTTGTGGCTCATTGTTTTTGTTTGTCACTCAGTGGCATGCTAGTTGAAAAAGCTACCTTGAAATAAATGCATGTTATTGCACCAGTCAAAAACCATTTCTTTATAATTTTCCTTAACAGCCATAAATGCTTTGCTCATAATCATTGCTGAGTAATGATCAGCAGAGTATGAATGCAGCTGTTAAAAGCTACAAGTTTTGACACAGTTGTCTAGTAGTGCACGATGATCGCATTCAGAGATACACAGATTCCAAACCGTTGCATAAGTCATTGCCACAGAATGAAGTTGTTTGGACTGTCTTAGATTCATGCCAGAAATGATAGCTTGGCATACCAAAGAGCTGAGCAGGATCAGTTAAGCCATGCTTTTTTGTCAGAAGCTGGTATGTTTTTGTGGGTGTTTTCTGCATGTGAGTTTTGACTCATTTATTTTTTACTGTATTTCTGGATTTTGAAGATGTACTCAAAACATCATTAATTTTTAGCTTGTGAGCTTAGTGTTTGCAGTTCTGGTAAAAATCCATTGAGCTTTCTATGTAAATATGTCATGTTTGTGGTCCATACAGTTCCAGGTGGGAAGAGAAACAGTGAGGAATGAGATTTTCGTTCATCAGACTTTTGACTTTTGACCTTGAATTGACCTCGTAAAGTGACTTCAGATGAAGGTAATTGTTTTTGTCCATTGCCCAACTATTTAGCTATACATCTATGCAAAGTTTTAAGTTCTATCTTAAAAATGCCATTTTTGACTATCATTTTCCTTTTACCCTCAACAGGGCCAAAAATGGCCTGAGGTGCCTCCCAAAAACGTTGCCCGGCTCCGCCCCTGAACAAAACAGCATTCCAAAATCTTGTCACGGTACGAAGGAAGAATAGGGAGGAAAAGTCAGCGAGTTTTGTAAAGCTGCGTCGAAAACCTTGGAATTGGCAAGCAAAAAACCCAAGTGGTGGATTCAGTCCCCCTGCCGGGAATAGGGTTAAAGTATTCGTTTTGCTTCATGATATGCATTGTCGCAAGCTCATTCAGCCACTAATTCATTGAGAACACTTGTGAAACAAATCGTGTGTTTAGAACTATGACGATTTGTTAGAGGTGTTAGATGTGCATGTTCTATACAGGATTTGGCTTGTATACTGGACCTTGTGATGTGTACACCTGACCTTGTGCTTTGCACATCTTGCCCTGTCATACCTGAAACATTTGCACACCTGACCCAGCAATCTACATGCTTTACTATGCAACCTGCACACTAGAGTGTATGACCAGCATGCCTGGCTGTGGCCTGTACACCTGACCCTGTGACCTGTACACCAGGCCCTGTGACCTGTATACCTGGCTGTGTGACCTGTACGTCTGACTGCGCGACCGGTCCCCTTGGCCGTGCGACATGTTCACCTGAAAGTGTTACCTATTTACCTGACAATGTGATCTGCACCCCTGGCCTTGTGACCTTCACCCCTGACAGTGTGATGCACACCCCTGATGGTGTGACCTATTCACCTGACCATGTGGCTTGCCCCCCTGATGGTGTGACCTGCACCCCTGACGATGTGACCTGCACCCCTGCCTGTGTGACCTGCTCCCCTGACGGTGGGACCTGCCGCCAGGTATGGCCGGAGAGAGTGACGGGCCGGGCGGGGCCGCCGCCGGGAACTCGCCGGTCGGCCGGGCGCGGCCGCCGGCGGCCCGGCTGCCCTCGATCCGGGCGCCCCGCGACCTGACGCTGTCGTCGGCGCTGCGGCCGGCGCTGCTGCACGCCACCAAGAACCGCCGCGTCTTCGTGCCGAACGTGGACGTCAAGCGGGAGAAGCCCGACGACAAGGGGTGAGCGGCCGGTCACGGCGGCGCGGAGGGGGAGGGAGCCGGGCACGGTTAGCTGGGCAGACGCAGGACGCCAGGGGCGTTGGATCGGGCCAACACTGGACACTGGAGAGGCTCAGGGCACCAGGGAGCGCTGGACATCAGCCCAGCACGGGGCGGGCACGAAACGTGGCGAACATGCAGGGAATGGGGGAATAGTGGACACGCGGAGCACCGAACCCTGGAGATGTTCGAACTTGCCAGGTGACGAACACAGTACGCTGGACATCAGTGAACGTGATAGAAGGCTTGTGCGTCCTCGGTTATTGCTGAACCCTTTGAGACCCGTGACTCCGAAAGGTGTGTGTCCGTGTGTGTATGTGCGTGTGTTGTGCGATAAGTGAAATCCGACTGAGCTTCGTGCACTGGGCGTCCGTTTTAGTGGGATCCAGATGGCGTGCGGTTTGTACCCTGTCCCTGTCGCCACTGGCCCACCCGCGCGCTTGTAAACGTCACCACACGTCGCTTACAAGCTGCGCTCCCGGCCACTGATGCGTCGCCAGCTATGAACTCCTCGCAGCCACTGATCCCCATCCTGACTCAGCCATCCCCATCCTGGATCACTGATCCCCACTCTGTCGCACCCATCCCCATCCTTAGCTGCTGACACCCATACTCACTCAGTCATCCCCATCCTGAGCCACTGATCCCGTCCTGGGTCATTGATCTCCACCCTGAGACGCCAGTCCCTGCATCCTGGCCCACCAGTCCCCATCTTGAGCATGGTTGGAAATTAAGTTTTTGTTCTTGGTGTTGGAATATAATTTTTGTTATGGAATGCGCAACTTTGCAAAGAGTATACTGGATTGAATTGGTATTGGCTGATGTAATATATATTAGCTGATGTAAGTCAGACATGACATCACGCATGTTTCTTGCTGAATGGAGACAGAGTCGTTTGCCTGCAGAGACATGGATTTGTCGAAATGTTTATAATTTTGTGTTTTGATGGCAGCACAAGATAAAACTTCTGGAGTATGAAATGTTTTTGGAGCATATATTTTCTGATGTTCTTGCACACCAAAAAACACCTTTTGCAACCTTGATCCTGAGTCACGGTTCCCCATCCTGACCCACCTATCCCATCCTGTGTCACTGATCCCCATCCCTAGTGTTTGATCCCCACCCTGAGCTACTGGTCCTGTCCTGAGTCACCAGTGCCCATCGTGACTCACCCATCCCCATCCTGGACCACTGACTGTTGGCTCGTGCTGACCCCTTCCGTGACCGGCAGTCGTGACGGGTCACACTGACCTCTGACCGTGACCTCCAGTCTGTGACCTCCTGTGACCGGCACTGGTGACGGGTCACGCTGACCTCTGACTGTGACCTCCAGTCTGTGACCTCATGTGACCGGCAGTCGTGACGGGTCACGCTGACCTCTGACCGTGACCTCCAGTCTGTGACCTCCTGTGACCGGCAGTCGTGACGGAGACCGGCGCAGCGGCGGCGCCAGGGACCGGAAGAAGGAAGGCCGCGGTCGTGGCAGGGACGGCAGGGGCGGACGCGGCGTCAGGGACGGCCCGGACGGACGCCGCGGCCGCGACAAGCCTGAGCTCCTCCAGCTCTCCGGCTCCGTGTTCGGGGAGGGTGAGCGGCGGCCCGGCCGGCAGCGGCAGCAGCTGATGCTCCTGCTCTCACAAGCAGACGCCTGCGACATAGGCGCGGAATTTGGACAGGAGCCGTCTGCGCACTGGGACGCGGACACATTCGTTACTCAACTGTCGCGCGTCATAGCTTATCGTGCGTCAGGGTGCGTTAGGGCAGGACAGCTAACCCTTCGCAGGCAGGTCCCCGGGACGGAGAAGGGCACTCAGGCGGAACATTAACCTTTACGTGGCCCCGCTCAGAGCAGGGGGCGAACATCCTGTCGTTTCCGGGACGCCTGAGGAGCGTAATGCGCTGCCTCGTGACTTCAGGCAGCTCCTCATGCTGCCTTTCAAACAACCACTATGGCGCTACATGCTGAAGGCTATATTACCCTTTGACCTTTGACCTTGACATGGACACAGTGGGTGGCCGACGGAGTTGAGTGACCGGCGGCCTAACTGGTGGGACGGAGTATGGTCTGCCGCGTCTCTTACTGTGTTCAGTCTCCGCCCCTTGTCGACAGGGATTGCCGCCGCCGAAAAACGGCCTTCAGCTGGCGGATCGTTAGGCGGATTTGGCGGGGGCGGCGGGGGCGGCGGAGGGGGTGGCGGCGGCGGCGGCGGCGGCGGCGGCGGAGGCGGAGACAGGGATGGCAACGCCATGAGCATGCCGGTGTTCACGGGAAACAAGAAGGTGGACAAAGAGGAAGAGGTGGGTATTGCGTGACCAGTGCGTCTGTGGCTTGAAGTTGGTGATTTGTCAGTGGGAAAAAGAAATTTTATCGTGTGTTCGTGGATAAGCGCACCGATACAAAACGTCATGAAGAATGCTGTATGTTCTACTCATCCTGTTCTGGCCAGTTGTGCACATTAAAGAGAATTGCGAACTCACCGAGAAGGGGAAATAGAGTTTTGTTTTAAGAGCGGCGAACTGTTGCCTACGATTACCGCCAGTTTTTTTTTGCGTTTTCCTTAATACTGGACAGGACATGTAGTTAGCTAGACCTACTGGCTGATATGACCAGGCATCACTATAGCCACACATCAGTGGACTGGCGTCCCCAGCGTTTCCGTGCGACTGCAGGGATGAGGAGGCACAGGGGCAGGGATGGACAGGCCAGACCCATAATTGCAGTCCTACACCTGCCACCTCCTGCCACATCAGCTTCGCTTCCGCCAGAGCTGTATCCCCAAGTTGGTGTTCCTGGTGTTGTCACGTTGTCTTCCTGGTGCCCACCTGGTGTTCTCCATCATCAAAAAACGACACTTTCCGACCTTGATCCTCACCTGAATTGTATCTCCACTTGAGATGTACCTCCACCTGAGTCGTGCCTCCGCCTGGCCCATATTCCCGACCAACGCTGTGCCTCCACCTGTCCTGTACCGACCCCGACGACACTGCCAGTTACCGCGGGAGTGTTGGGCCCTCGTCCGCCTCGAGGCTGCAGTTAAACTCAGCCCCAGGTGCCCTCTGGAATACCCTGACACTTTTGGCCCGCACCAAGGCTGCCCACTCTGAGCACGGAAGCTGGCCGCTTTAAGCCGCCTGTTGCCGCCAGAAGTTCAGGAGAGGTGTGGCGTGTTCCCTCCGGCAGCCCAGCAGGGAGGCTGCTCGCGCTGATGCGCCTGCTGCCGCCGTTGCAGGAGCGGAAGCTGGCCGCACTGCTGAAGGACGACTTCATCGCCGACCAGGCGGAGCCCGACGACGACCTGGCGCCCGTCCGACTGCCGCTGCTCTCGTCCGCCTCGGCCGCCTCCTCCTACGTCACTGATGACGTCAGAGGTGGGCGCGCCTTGGCGGCGGGGGGAGGGGGGAGGGTGGCGGCAACTGAGGCTGCCGTCGCCCTAGGGCAGGGGAATTGTTTACGATACTTGGCTGGCCGACCTGGGGCACGAGGCTGATGCATGAGCTCCTAGTGGTGTTGCATTGTTGTTCCATGGGAAGTAATGCATATGTATGTGTGCATGAAAGAGACAGACATCACGCTTGTTTCGACTATGGAGACAGTGTTATGCCGTCCGTCACACTGGACGAACCGCTGCGTCGTGACGTTTGTCCCAAGGCGTGACGTGTCCGGGCGCTAAAGTTTGCCTCGAGCTGGAGCCGTCGGGCGACGTGTCGTCGCGTTTTGCGGGGCCGGCCGGCCGCCAGCCGCGCCGCCCTGGGGACCTTGAGTTCTCGTCTGAGACGGCGTTGTCCTGTCGTCCGCAGTGAAGTTCGAACCGGAGGAGGGGCCGGACAACGTGCACTCGTTCATGAACAACAAGCTGCGAATCTCCGACCCGGTACGCTCGGCCGGCGGCGTCACTGGGCCGTGTTCTGAACCGGACTGGAGACTCGCATTCCTTTGGAAAATATACCTCCATGACAATGGAAGTGGAAACGGAAGTTACGAAAATATACAGCCAAGAAGGCTTTATATTTTCAAAATGATGCCTAAAGCCCTGGAACCCGCGCAGGCCATTTTTGGTTTAAGTAAGACTCTCTCCACATGTTCGCGAAATCTCGATGATGTGGCTGGTGTCATCGGTACTGGTTTGTTTCTGGACGGGTACTTTGCTGGTCATCAGGTAATGTGTCAATCACCAGGACAGCTGAATATCAGCTACGGATAGGAAGCAACTCAGTCCATTGCTGGTGGGTGGCTGACTGTTAGTGACCACCTGTAGTCTATCCCTCACCTGTAGTCAGCGCGTCAAACTGGTCGTCTTTGGGACGCGCTTTGCGGTGTTCTTCATGTCCACTGTGGACGTCACGCAGCTCAGCATAGACTCGGCGTGGACGCAGTCGAAGTCCAGACGTGACCGGTGCCCCCTGTGCGAGGAGCTGACCGACCTCTCCTCTCTCGTGCCACAGAAGGTGGACTCGGACGTCAAGATCGCGTCCGTCCCGGCGCGGAGTCGGCAGCAGGCCGACCTGCCCGTCTCCGCCATGCTGCAGGAGTCGCACAAGGACCTCATCTTCTTCCAGGTGGGGTCGGTCAGTAAGAGGGCCTCATCTTCTTCCGGGCGGAGCAGGGCAGCGTTAAGATCTCGTCTTGTTCCAGGCCGGGTCAGCAGCAGGACATTGTTGCTTTCCAGGTGGGGTCGGTAGCAGGACATTGTGTTCTGCCAGGTGGGGTCGGTAGCAGGACATTGTGTTCTGCCAGGTGGGGTCGGTAGCAGGACATTGTGTTCTGCCAGGTGGGGTCGGTAGCAGGACATTGTGTTCTGCCAGGTGGGGTCGGTAGCAGGACATTGTGTTCTGCCAGGTGGGGTCGGTCAGCGTAAGAGTGTTATCGTCATTGAGATGGTGTCAACAGCACGGTCCGGTGGCAGGCTGGTGCTGGCGATGGTGCGAGTGACGCGTGGGGCAGATGCTGCCATTCTCTTCGTAAGTCGGTCAGCGGGCCTCTTCTCAGTCGTGTGTGACGAACTGCGGCGTCCTCTGCCATTCTCTTCGTAAGTTGGTCAGCGGGCCTGTTCTCAGTCGTGTGTGGCGGACTGCGGCGTCCTCTGCCATTCTCTTCGTAAGTCGGTCAGCGGGCCTGTTCTCAGTCGTGTGTGGCGGACTGCGGCGTACAAAGTCTTGGATCAGTCCCCACTGGATTCCTGACACTGGAGAATGATTGTTGGTCATGCTGTTGAGCTTGGCTGGCATGAGTGATGTGTGGATATTTCTTGTATGTTCTATCGGCGTAAGCCGCGTCAGGAGTTATCCAGTGGAACAGCCGTAGTATTTCTGAACTGTGGTTGAGGTGTTGTTCAGATTTTATTTCATTCAGTCTCATTTATTGCACTCATGTATTCATTCACTGTGCGGTTGTGCTACAGCCGACCTGAATAATGTTGGACGCGTTTTTAGTTTCGTTGGTTTGTTCGTCCACAACATTTCCGACGTCTTCCAGTTTCCCGATTGTCTTCCGGTGCTCACGTCGAAAGACGGCGACGAAAGACCGAGGCAGAAGGACCCTCCCGCCGCGTCCAGCGCAGCGTCTGATGCCAGCCAGCCGGAAACGAAGGTGCTCCGAACCCACCCGTTTCCGGTGTAAATCTCAAACTGGCATTGCACCCATTTATTCCGCGAATTTCTAGACTGTTTCATGTCTTACTTCCTTGTGTACATTTAGAAAACATAGTTTGCCTGTGTGGCAGATAAACGTGTTACATGTTCATCATTGATGGCCCTTTCAACACGCTAAAGGCCGTAGTGCGTCAGTACGTTGTGAGCGTACAGCCTTGCTAAAAATTTAATGTCTCGTCGCTCGGTCATTTTTTACTTGTCCTGTGTTTGTCTTCTTCCACTTTTTTATTTTAGCAGCAGTCTTCTTACATTCTGAGCTATAATCTACTAGATCCAGGTGCTAACCTGGTGGCCTAACCTCCAATGCTGACCTGGCGTTGGGCCCCTGTTCAGGACCAGCCTGCTGTTTGACCTCAGTTCAGGCAGCTGGCCAGTGCTGACCTGGCGACTTTGTTTGACCTTCGCCGTGGCAGCTTGCCGATGCTGACCCAGTGACTTTGTTTGACCTCTGGCAGCCGTCTGATGCGGACTGGACGACCTTGTTTGACCTATTCCCTGACAACTTTCCGTTACTGACACATTGACCTTGTTTGGCCTCTGCCCTGGTATCCTTTCATTGCGGACGTACCGATCTTATTTGACCTCTGCCCCGGTGCCCTGGCAGCCGGCTGATGATGACCTGGTGACGTTCCGTGACCTGCCTGAGGGCCAGGTGGGCCGCCTGCAGCTGCTGAAGTCAGGCCGGGCGCGTTTGCTGCTGGGTCAACACGTCCTCCACCTAGAGGCCGGGACTCAGGTCAAATTCCTGCAGGTTAGTGGTGTGCTGACCCCAGGCAGATGGCCAAGTGTACAGCTCAGAGGACTGCTCTTTGTAACGGTTGGTGTAGATATTATGCAAATAGGCATGGCTGAAGGCCGGGACTTTGGTTTAGCTGTCAGTTTAATTTCGTTGATTTTTCTCGCCGCCGCCAGGAGGCCGCCTCCGTGTCGACAAGCGCCGACGGGAGTCGCGGTGACGTCACGCTGCTGGGGCGCCTCAATCACCGGCTGGTCTGCTCTCCCGCCTGGGAGACCCTGATCAATCGCAGCGGCAGCTAGCTGCCGATTGGCTGCCGCCGCCGTGACGTCACGGCAGCTGGCAGCGCGGTAGCCGCGGCGACATTGTCTCTCGGCCGGCCGGCGGGTTGTGCAGGAGTGGGAACTTCTGCCGGCCAGGCGTCACGGAGGAACGGTGCGCGGCGTCACTCGCCGGCGGGCCCGTGGCGGGCCGCTGCGGCAGGCGTCACGGGTCAACTGTGACGGCGTGACGCAGTGGCTGGTTGACGGTGGCGGCGTGACGCAGCGGCCGGCCAGCAGTTACTGCGTGACGGCCAGCTGTGAAGTCTTGACGCATAGTGACTGGTCAGCTGTTATAGCGTGATGAGTCACCTGTGACGGCGCGACGGGTCAGTTGTTACGGCGTGACGCGGCGTGGCGGGCCAGCGGTGATGTTCAGCGCAGTGTGGCGGCGGACGAGACTATCCGGCCCGGGAGAGTGAGGCGAGGTTCTGCCCGATCCCGCTCGGGAGTCGCCGGCAACGCTGAGCCACGGCAGAGGCTTCGCTCGCCGCTGTTGCTCCCCGTCCAGTCGCAGCGGCGCCGCCCGGCGAGTGTCGGAGTGTCGGAGTGTCGGAGTGCCTCGTCACGAGTCTGGCGCCGCCGGTCAGAGCGAGTGCCGAGGTTTGCCTGACGCGGGGCGGTCGCGGGAACCCGGCGGCCACGTGACTGGACAGCTGACCGACCTGCGTTGTTGGCTGCTGGTTCTTCTGTCGGCTGCTCGACGTCGCCTGTTTCGCTCTGGAGCAAAGAATGTCCGGGGGTCTCTTGACATGGACGGTTGGCTCCCTGTTCACATTCGGGAGGGGTTGCTGTGATGGAGTTCGCGTTAGGCACTGCCTGCTCCCTGCGAGCGGGGTTTTAGACGCGTTGTAAACGTTGTAATGAGTTCTGCCCGATGTCTCCTGGTGAGACTCGGGAAAATCGTGCACTCATGCGAGAGCTATGTCACCTGTGTTTGAACACACTGTGTTTTGAAGACAGTTCGGTAAATAATTGAGGACGCCTGCGACTTAATTTTGTTGTCAACGACGCAACTAAGGTTCGCCCCCTGCGTTGAGCTATGCCTGCTCTTCGTTTCGTAACCATTTCCAACCATGGCAGAATTCTCATACAAACTAATGGGCTGCATTTTATAATTATGTATAAGGAAGACTTATGCTTGATTCTGCTTTGGGGGAATCGACTCTAAATGTGACTCATGGCTTGCTGAATCGATTCTTATTCCGACTCACGCGGTTTTCCGCGCCTGAAATTGTGATTCCGACCCAAGAGTCGACTTCGGAACCGATGTCACTAAGATCCCTTGGGTTGGTTTAAGCCTTTGGAGTAGATTACAGTTCTGGTTCCGTGGACAACAGTGTGATTCAATCCCGGCTCTGGTTGCGGCAATTTTTGATTGGAATCGGGTACGATTCTAACCGTTCAGAGCCGAAGCGATACCGTAATCCATTTTGATTCCGGTTGAATTGAACACAAGTCTGATCTGAAGCCTACCGGTGCTGACAACGAAAAAAATGGCTCAACATTTGGTTTTGCCTCGAATCACTGATGGAATCTTATCTGTAGGCTTGTGCTTGTGTGGGCAGGGGGGCGATGTGTTTTTTTACGCTGGCGTATCCAGAGGGGTGGCCATCTCGGCCATGGTCCCCCAAACGCAATCGGGAGGGCGGACAAATGGCCATTTGCCTCCCCTCAAAAAAAGACATCGGTATTTCTACTCAACCAGACTTTGAAGTTGCTGGAACGCTAAATCCAACCTATGGCCATCGTCTTAACCCCCCCCCCCCCCACGTGGATGACCTGCGATTCAAACTCAGCCCGATGGAGTACACTCCGAACGCACGGTCAACGTTCTCCCCCGCCCCGGTCGACTCCTCGCTCTGCAGGATACCGTGAGCGACCCCTGACAGGGCCTCCAGCCGGCAGCGGGCGACTTTGACACTAGAGGCGCTTTCAGTTGTGTGAGGGCGCCTTTGGCCGTAAGGGCGCCGTAAGGTGGGAATGGCCACCTTTGACGATAGGAGCAGCCTCTTTGGGGCGGAAGAGGTTTTGTTGGGAAAGGGCGTCTTCAGTCAGGCGGGGGCACCTTGGACGATAGAAACGCCTTGTGGGGGAACCGGGCGTCTGTTCACTGTTCCACTGTTCCTGTTCCCAGCTGAAGGGCGCCTTCAGCTGGGAACAGGAACAGTGGAACCTTTGTGGAAATGGGGAGGGAGAGGCAAATGCAATTTTTACCCCCGTTCTTTTTTTGCAGCGCCATAGGGTTAATTTCCAATGTTACCTAAAGTTGGGGTGAAAGCTGCCCGCCCCTCTGTTCCAACACCCCTGGTCGGGAATGGCCGCATTTAACACTAAAAGCGCCTTCTGTGCAAACGGGGGCGCCTTCAGTTGGGAACGGCGCCATTGATACTGGGGGGCCTTCTGCTGGCGGAGGTGCCTTCAGGACAATGCGTTACGAGGTGGTAGGGACGCATTTCTTTGGGCGGGGAGTTTGCGCTGGGACGTGTCGTGTTCAAACTTGCAACCTGGAAAGGCTCGAAGAAGTCGACAATTTGGTGGTCCAATGGCACTTGCGGCGCATACGTCTCAAAACCTTGGTGAAATGTTTTGTTTTTCTGTCACAGAAACATCTGTGGCACCTGTGCTTAGCGACGCGAGGGGAGGTGTTCGCCGTTGAAGTTTAAGTTTGCACGCAGGTACGGTTGCATCCAGTTTCACTGTTGCATTGTGATAAGTGAAAAATGCTGGCAATAAAAGAATGAACGATCTAAGCTCTTGGATGGCGCGTTACCTGTCTTTGCCCGAAGTAGGCCATCCGTTGACATTGAAGCAGTGCATGCACGGTTGAGTTTGCATGCGTTTTGCATATCTCATCTGGTCGGTTCCTGCTCGCTTTCAGGGGTCTTACAGTTAGCCAATGTATTTACAATGCCTAATGATAAACAAGGAGCGGAGTCTGGTATGCTTTTGGTGTTGCAAATGCAACACCAGTAATCATCAAACTGAACACCTGACCTGTAGCAGTGCATGGAAAAAATGGAGCAGATTTGCTGCTGGAAAATCGATAATTTGGCTGGGATTCCACCTATGGTGAATTATAAACCTGCTAATATTTTGAAATTGTTCAGTGTAGAGAAAGAAATACTGGTAATATGATTGGACATATAATGTTAGTGTTGTAGGAAACTTAGTGGGCTTTGTATGGAGCTGCAAATGCATCTGGTGCCCACTTGCATTCTGATTGCATTTGCATGTAAGTGTCCATAACATCTTGTCAATGTCCAAATTGCACAATCTGAGTGTTTTGTAATTTATATTTTTGGTGTTGTACTTATGTAAATGGTGTTAAACACCAAAAATTGGGGTTTTATTCTACCCCTGGTGAATAGTTAATCATCCATTATTCCAGAACCAGCCAGGGCAAAAAAGGAAAAGATGACTTCACTAGGCATGTGATGGTGAAATGTTATAGGGAATCTATTGACTATTGGAGATCTATTGACCCATCTTAGCACAAACAGATAGATCCTAGCCAACTCATATTTTGTATTGAACCATGAATGGCTGTATCATGCTTTCTGTTTGCTTTTGACCCAGGGGTCCAGACCACCCCAGGAATATTCTAAATTTTTCTACCAGTGTTTTGTAATGCATATTTTGGCCTATTCACTATTGTGAATGGTGCTGGGCACAAGAAGGAGAGAAATGTTTCAGGTGGTAATGACAAAATACATCTTCTTGGCTAGGAGGAATACCTTTTAAATGTTTTTTTCTTTTTTTGGGAAAAATCACATGTAATCAAATATTTATGAACTATTTGTACAACAGTTCACTCAAAATGTGTGTACCTTTGTATTATTCTAGTTGATAACACAGTTGATAACACATATGATAACACAGTTTGAATGAAGATGAATGGATATCACAAGAATTTCACACCAGAAAGCATGAGTTCTTCCAGATTGGGGCATAGGGAAGAAGTTGTGTGAAATGGAATGCCTTGAAAACCTTGATGGCCCCCAGTATTGCATCCCAGTAAACCTGTCAGAGGATGGCTCTTCTGGCTAAGTGGTTGACAAAGTTGCAACAGAGGAATAGCCAAAGGTGCAGGTGAAAATAAAGCACAGGTTTTCTTGTCCCAGTGCTCCAAGCAGGGGTGGGAATCCCTGCAGAGGGAGTGTTGCAGCATGTCCCCACCCAACCCCTGACCAGTGATGTCCCTCACTAGCATGGCCCTGGATGATGATATGCTATTTATGTCACAGGCAAGTTGGGTGAAAGTGTTCAGTAGGCATTTTAGACAAAAAAAAATATTTGATGATGGCTCTCCATGTAATGTAATTAGAAAACATTCCATGACTTGTTACATGTCTAAGTCTGTAGTGGCCACATCATATTTATTTGCAAAGTGCAAGTGTGCTTGACGTAGAGTGCAGGCAATTGCATTGCTTAATGGTATCTGACTACAGGTTGGCTCTATATGCCACTGGTACCACAAGGCTAGCCCCAGCCAGCCAGAGATGGAAGTAGAAACGGACAGCTTCCGCATCTCCTCCAACTTTGATTCTGGCAACCTGCAGCATGTGGAGAAGGTTGAACCAGGCTCAGTGGAGTTTGAGGGACAAGGTTTGTCTGCCAACAAATTTTCTTGTACCTTCTTCCATGGGTTACAGGGAAATTGTGAAGCCAGCCATGTCATTCAGTCAGTGGTCCATGTTTTTTCAAGCAGTTTTTAATTAATAATGCATTGCACTTGCATTGTATATTTTTTGAACCATAACTCTTCATGGTTTATCGTTCATGTAAATACCAAGCCTTGCTGGTATATTGCTTTTTTTATCTTGAGACTGCTATGGTTTTGTGGGTTTTGTTGAGTTCTGCCAAGGCATTCTTCATCCCCCATCCTCAGGTGTCCTTCTGTCACCCATATAATGCACACTTATGGCTGCTGCCTTGCAGATGTCTTGCACAGAACTGGTTATGTATGATCATGGCTTGGGCCAGTATGGCTGTAATTACTCTTTTTCCAGTCATAGGACATATGTGTGTGCCAGCCTTGATGGGGCGTCCTCTGTTCATGCTCTCTGTGTTGACATTTGTGCGCCGACATTGGGCCTGCTGACCTCCGTGTGTGGACCCAGGGCCTGATGATCTCTGTGCACATGAGTTCAAGTGCTGGTTGCGGCCAGACTGTGGTGGCACAGAGTACGAGAACAACAATCGCACCTGGTTCCACTTCAGCTTGTCAGGTGAGGCTGGCTGTTCTCACCCATGTCAGTGGCCGTGGGTGTGCATTGGCACCACTGAGATGCGGGCAGTGCCGTTTGTTGGGCTGCTGCAGGCCTCTGAGAGTTACATGGAAGTTCATAATTGGTACACCAGACATAATCTTTTGGCTTGTAGTCAGACAGAAAAAGCCCAAACCCATCAGAAAAGAATTAGCAGTAATCGTTACTGCAAAGGGAAACACGTGCTGTTGGGGTTTGATACTTAGCACAAGGCAGTGTAAACTAAATGTCAACCAATTGGCAGTTTTTGTGGATGCGGTGATTGGATAGCGTCGTTCCTGTGTGGACACATTTCTTGTATTCTCTGATTCTGTGTGATTTTTTAATGCACATTTGGTCATCTACAGATTGCAGACTCATTATTAATTGCTAGGGTGAACGTTGCATGACGTTTCAAAGCTAGTCGAATTTGCTAGTTACCATGAGTTTTTTTGCAGTTTTGGCTTCTTTTAATTGCAGTTTTAGACGTCAGGCCGCCGTCGATGGCCCAGGCCTCTGTGTTCGCAGTTTGTTGACGTGTTGTTCCGCCAGTAGGCCGCTGCCGACTTTCCCTCCCTGTGTTCGCAGTCTGTTGACGTGTTGTTCCGCCAGTATGCCGCTGCCGACTTTCCCTCCCTGTGTTCGCAGTCTGTTGACGTGTTGTTCCGCCAGTATGCCGCTGCCGACTTTCCCTCCCTGTGTTCGCAGTCTGTTGACGTGTTGTTCCGCCAGTATGCCGCTGCCACCTTCCTCCCTTTTTTTTTGTTCGCATAGGCTGCCGACCTTCCCTCCCTGTGTTCGCAGTCTGTTGACGTGTTGTTCCGCCAGTATGCCGCTGCCGACTTTCCCTCCCTGTGTTTACATTCTGTTGACGGTCTGCAGTTCCACGGGCGTGTCGCTGTTGACGTCACAGTCAGCTGCGTCCACGGCCTGTGGGCGTCCTGCCGTTCCCCGGTCAGGCCGGTGGTGATGGCCGTCGGCCGTTGCCTCTGCTCGCTCACGTTCTGCCGCTCCGCAGGCGGGCCACCTTTCGCCACCGTCCGCTTCAACATCATGAACATGAACCGCCAGGGCAAGCTGTACGCGCAGGGCATGCGCACCGTGTACCGGGTGGAGCCGATCTTCCCGGAGTGGAAGCGTCTGAGCGACACGCACCTGTTCAAGGTGGGCACGGCGCGGCGCCGGCTGAGCTCTAGAGCCCTGCGCACCGGCTCCCAGGCGTCCGGTGGCCGGCCGGTGGGCGCCGCGTCAGATTAGGCCGGGGCTGGTGGCGGGGTAATCCGACTCCTCTCGGCCGTCCCCACTGGCTGTCTCTGAAACTCGGCCCTGTCAAGGCCGGGGTCGTCCCCGCTGGCTGTCTCTGAAACTCGGCCCTGTCAAGGCCAGGATCGTCCCCACTGGCTGTCTCTGAAACTCGGCCGCTGTCAAGGCCGGGGTCGTCCCCGCTGGCTGTCTCTGAAACTCGGCCCTGTCAAGGCCGGGGTCGTCCCCACTGGCTGTCTCTGAAACTCTGCCGCTGTCAAGGCGGGGGTCGTCCCCACTGGCTGTCTCTGAATTGGGTCAAGGTCAGGGTTGGTAGCAGCCGGCTGAAATCAGTTTCTTCCACGGGTTTTAAGTGGCTGTTACCAGCCGGCTATGAATAGCAATGACAAAAAACCGTGGAACATATTTGAACGTAAATTTTGTTACGGAAAGGACATACATGTTTTTAGAACAAATGGTGGCATAATAACTGTTCCTAAAACGCGAAAAAAATTGAAAATGTGACAGGTTGACAAAATGTGACAAGACAAGACACCCAAGGAAAGTGGCAGATACACATGGTGGTGAACAAAAGACTCAACTACTTAAAAACAATTTGTTCAGATTTATTCTTTGAACAGCACCATAGAAAAGGATTTCTCGAGATACCGTGTGTAGTCAGGCATCTGAATCTGATTTTAAAAATCTGAACAACTAGAACAAATATTTCGCGTTTTAATAACAATATTTAATTGTCATTCACGTGGTGGATCAGCAGCAGATTGTTTGTAAGTCACCACAAAATACAAATCGCTCCAACCAGACTACTAAATGCAGTCATAAAAGTAATAATCAAAGAGGTGGCTGGCTATATCCCTAGTCATCGAAACAGGCATTGAAGACTGTTTTCTGAAGGTGGTCACCATGTCGTGGCTAGTGATGGCTGGTGCGTAACACCTTCTGTTTCATGTTACACGTTACCGAAGTTAAAACAAGTAAACTAAAAACGTTAAGTTGAGGTTTAGGTGTAAGCTCATGCAATTCTCCATACTAGCTGTGTATTACTTGATAGTTGTTCCTTGCTGTTCCGTGTTCCTGTGCATAGCATTTTCACTGACAGACTGGAAGCAATTTACAAAGCTTATGTGGCCGGCAATAGGTCAATTGGTGCTTAATGTGGTGAATTTTGCATTTAATTATTCAACTTCTTTAAAGTTTTTTGCACATTATTGGGTTAATTAGAAGTTAAAAAGGGGAATTAAGGTGATTTCTGGTGCACTGAAAATGTTTAGGGTGTCAGAATAATTTGCTGCCATTTTATGCCAGTTGATGTCAGTTTTAATTAGTGTAAACCAGTAACTGGCAGAAAATAATTTTTCCAGCCAAAATGTCAATGATAGCTCAAGGTTGTGGCCAAGGTGGAGGCCAAGAGGGTCAGGACCTCTTCCCTGGTGTTGAAAATTTAACGTGTCTTTATGCACCAAAAACCCAAATAAATAAAAAGTACGGAACTGAAACAAAGCGAACAAAATCCGGAAGAGTTTTCAGTCGCGGGGAGGGAGAGGTAGGTCTGCCCTGTCCCCCTCCTTGGCTCCGCCCCGTCTCCCGTACGTTTTTCATTGCAGTGTCATGAGAGGACATGGAAGAAAGACGGAAAGGCACTGGTTTGTTTTCAGCAAACGCAGGTTAATGCAGGGGTCCGTGAGTTATATTGACAATTGTAAACCACAGAACAGGACGGAGATTTTGATCGTAGATATCTGTAATCCAAGAGATCAAGTTCATTTTTCAGTCGAGGGATGGGAGATTGTCTGGAGGCTTGATATCCTGTATAGAAAGACATGAACTTTGATGCCATGGTAACTATTGAAATTCAGGCTGGCTAAAACATCTTAAATGAATGCCAGATGTTTGACCCGTTCAGCGCCACGGTCTTTATTGTGTTTATTTATTTATGCGTTTATTTATGACATGTGAGGCTGCCTTGTGTCAGAATAAACAGTTTGTAACACCGCTTCGGATTATTTAAGGCAACGATTGTTACTTATGCAACAGTGTACATCCGAGGTTCATTTTAGTCACCAGACCAGAGGGCATCTGGATCTGAAATTTCTTGTTGTGTGTTCTGATTAACATTCTGTCAAAGAACATCTATTGTTATTGTGCAATATGTATGCAGTAGCATAAAGCGTTTGGTTGTGTTTACTCGGTGTGTTAATGCACACTTTGCATCAACCATATCCTCACCACAATGCTGTGACATTGTGCGCTGATCAGGCTTTTTAGGGAGGCGTTTCAGGCCCGTCGTAGCCTGTGCCAGG
This sequence comes from Capitulum mitella, assembly GCA_030062745.1. NCBI lineage: Eukaryota > Metazoa > Arthropoda > Thecostraca > Pollicipedomorpha > Pollicipedidae > Capitulum > Capitulum mitella. The sequence goes on along the minus strand of CP099853.1, from coordinate 3,017,898 downwards.
CAGTGCAGATTTTCTCTGTGTGACTGTTTACTGATTTGTTGCTTCACGTATGTCTCAACTACCAAGTAAACGTTCCTCCGGCGCGTCCCCCAGGTGGAGGAGAACAACTTCATCATGAGCTTCAAGTACTACACGCTGGAGGACGCCCGCTGCACCACCTACTTCGCCTTCAGCTTCCCGTTCTCGTACACGGAACTGCAGGTGGGCAGAGCCGAGCCGGCGGTGCAAGTGGTCGTGGCTGTTTTGCGTCGCGGTGGGATCGAGGAGGTCTCTCGCTTAGGGATTGCTCTTCTCTGGTCAGCTGAGGAGGAGAGGCATTTTGTGTTTACTGGCTCCTCAGGAGGTGTAGCGCCGGACACTGGAAAGATACATGTCCGCAATGAACAGACGCTCAGTGTCCTGTAAGTGCTCAGTGTTACGCGAGTGTCACTGTGGATGGTGTGCGTTGCGTTGAGAGTAGAAAAAAAACATTTTTTTCCCATCTATCTCTCGTTGAATAACAAATGCTCCTGACCGGGATTCGAACTGTTTGGACTAATGATCATGTGGAATAAAATGGTTTGAAGATATCCTCTCGTTTCCATCGCTGGATGCACAGTACTTTTTTGTATATAGCGTCCTAGTGAGATTTTGTGTCGCTGGACCGTCGCAGCCCTCACGCACCTCCATTTGACCGTTTCAGGCGCAGCTGAACGCTCGCGACCTGCAGTTCCGCCTCTCGCCACCTCCCGACATCTACTACTACCGCGAGTTGCTCACCTACACACTAGATGGCAGGCGGATCGACCTGTTGACGGTGACGGCCGCCGACGGTGGCGAGGGCCGCGAGCTCCGGCTGCCCGGCCTCTTCCCGCTGGCGCAGACCGAGCCGCGCGCCATCCGCTTTCCCGGCCGCAAAGTGGTGCTCCTGTCGGCGCGCGTGCACCCGGGCGAAACGCCCTCCAGCCACGTACTGAATGGGTGCCTGCGGTTCCTGCTGTCGGCGGACGCGCGCGCCGCCCGCCTGCGCCGGCTGTACGTGTTTAAGCTGGTGCCGATGCTGAACCCGGACGGCGTGGCGCGCGGACACTACCGCACCAACATCCACGGCGCCAACATGAACCGCATGTACGGCGACCCGACGCGCGCGCTGTACCCGGAGGTGCACGCCACCAAGAGCGTGGCCCTGTACCACCACCTGGGCCGGGCGCCTGCCGAGTGTGAGGTGCTCGACTCGGAGCCGAGCGTGGCCGAGGTGGACGCTCGGTTCGTGAGACCGCGCGAGCCGGCGCCGGCGCCGCCGCGCCCGCCCGACGTCGAGGACGTCTCCAACGACGCGTCGTGCTTCTGTGGCGGCGACGACGAGAGCAGCCTGGGCATGCCCGACCTGAGCCCGCTCAAGTCGCTGCTGCAGATGACGCCGCGCGTCCTGAAGCCAGCGGCGGCGGCGCCGGCCGAGCGGTCGCCCCTGGCGCCGCCGCCGCCGCCGCCCCCGCCGCCCCCGCCCCCGCCTCCGCCGCCGGAGCGGCCTGTCGAGCCGCCGCCGGAACAGCAGGTATCCGGCCGGCCGTGAGTGGCTGTGGTTTGTCTCCTGAGTGAGCTGTGGGAACGGCCGGGACGTGGAAGCCGTTGGCTGTCGTGCTAGGCTGTGGATCGTGATGTGGAGTCCAACCGATTGGTAGCTTATGACGTCACCCGACGAACGGTGTGGATAGCAGTGTGACTCGACCGTGACTATGACTTGGTGTCGACCATGACTCGGGCGTGACCCTGACTCGGACGTGAACCTGAATCGGTCACGACTGACTTGGCTGTGACTCTGACTCGATCGGACTCGACCGCGGCTCTGACTCAGCTGTGACTCTGAGTCGATAATGACTGACTCGTCCGCGACTGACTAGAATGTGACCATCTCGAGTGTAACTATGACTCGATCATGACTTTGACTCGACGGAATATGACTCGACTGCCGCGGTGACTGCCGCCGTGGTGACTCGCCTCTGCGTCGGCAGACGGCCGAGTCGCGGCCGGCCGACTCCGACTCGGAGTCGCTGGTGTCCTCGGGCGAGACGGAGCCGTCGTCGGCGAGCGCGTGCACCGTCTCGAGCAGCGAGCCGGGGCCGGGAGCCGGCGACGCCGGCCGGGGCGACTCCAACCTCTTCCTCTACGTCGATATGCACGGCCATGCGTCCAAGCGAGGTGCGTGCTTGGCGCCCCGTGCTTTGCTGTTGGCCCCAAGGTGGGACCAGTTTCACCGTGGAGAACGTCTCATGCACGGCAGAAGGGTGTTGGCGTCTGAGAATGGTTGCGGAACCGTGCAGTTTTATCTGGATCTGCATTTGCACTTCCAACCATGTAGTAGCATTCAGTGATGTTTTATTTGTGTTGGTGCATTGTTGTTGGTGATAGACTATACTGGATGTCGTGTGCGACTAAAAATGCGCATCTGCCGGGAATCGAACCAGAGACATCACAATTCCGAGACTGTTCTGTGACGTCGCTCAACTGGCTGGCTGTATGCAGGATGCTTCATGTACGGCAACCACTTCTCCTCGGAGGAGACGATGGTGGACTGCATGCTGCTGCCCAAGCTGGTGTCGCTCAACTCGGCCAATTTCGACTTCCTCGCCTGCAACTTCACTGAGAAGAACATGCACCACAGGTGGGGCTCGGGTGGGCGTGATGCTGTCTCTGGCGATTGACTGGGAGCTCGGGGAGGAAGATGCCTGATCGCGTCCGACCTCTGGGGCACTGTTCGCACGGAAACCACGCGTCTGTCGTCGATGCCTGGCCAGAAGTCCTCCATCTGGCCATGTATCATGCGTATTGTTCATATTGACCTGGTCGTTTTCTGTAGGGGACAGTGTCCTGCTGCTCACATGTGTTTCCGACATATCGTCTTTAAGGGATAATGCATGATGTGTGGCCACACTTGGCTCAGGCCTGGTCATTGCGTATGCAGGGGAGTACGGTCCTGATGCCATGTCAGGGGTGGCATATCTCGTTTCATTTGTCGGGCGGCACGTGTGTGGTGGTAGATGGCATTGCGACGAAAGCATTCACCAAATCGCTTAGCAGTTAATGATCATTACGTTAACAATGATTGCGTAGCACAGCCTGAAAGGTGTGTGTTGTGACATGCAAATTTGATACAGCGAGTTGCTTGAAAGATGTTGTGGATCGGACCGTGCGGTGTTGATTGATTTGAGCCCTCGTTCGGTTCCTCTGTTCTTGTTCAGTTCGGTAATTAGCGTTCATCGACCTCATACAGAATTACAGGTAATTCCGAACGTTAATTATCCCACCTGCCACGAACGTTGACCACAGTAACTCTTTCGGCTTCGTATTACATAAGACAGGTGGAAAGAAAGATCTGAGCGAAACAGAGCACGTGTTCTGCCGCCATCGTGTGCTGCCTCCGAGTGTAGCGTTGGCCCCTGTTCGGAGCGCTGAGCCGTCGCTGCCGCGCTTCCCGGCAGGGGGAAGAAGGACGGCTTGAGCAAGGAGGGCAGCGGTCGAGTGGCCATCTACCGGTCGACCGGCCTGGTGCGCAGCTACACGCTCGAGTGCAACTACAACACGGGACGGTTCTGCAACGTGCTGCCGCCGCTGCCGGGCGAACAGGAGCCGACCGCCGACCGGCCGCTCGTGTTCGAGCCGGTCCCCTACACGCCGGCCCACTATGAACAGGTCGGTGGGAGCGCGGGGAGGGGTTGAGTGGGAGAGGATGTGGGTGCGTTGGCCGTGGGTGGTGACTGCGGGGAAGACGTGGCTGTGTGCTGTGGGCGAGGTGTGTTTTGAAGGAGGATGTTGGATATGGTGGTTTGGCCGCTGACGACGTTGATGATTTGGGTTTTTGAGAGCGTGCCTGTTTGCGTGCATGGTCGGAGCTGGACATTGTGAAACGTCAGGACATTGCGTAACGTCGATTTAATCACACATCGACAATAGTGTGATGATGATATTTTGTATCCATAACTTTCTACTGGATAGTCGTCGGTTGCGCCGTGTTGCCCTTTGGCCGCCTCTGCTGTGTGTGCAGTGTATTAAACCCATCTGCTCTGTTTTTGTACTTTTCTAGACCCTGTGTTTTTTTGTGCTGTTCCTGTTATCACCAGTTCGTGTTTGTGGCGTACGTATAAAACAGTCTGTGGCATGTTGGCCAGCAGCCGTCCTGCCTAGTTCGTGCCGTGTGTGTGCTCCTGCCCAGTGTGCGTCCTGTGTGCCAGCACCCTCGCTGGAGCCGTGCTCGCCCTGAGTGCCGGCACCGCCGTGAGGGTGCAGGCAGGCGCTGGGTACAGGCCGGTGTGCTGGCGTCACATTGCGCCTGCGTGCCGGCCAGGTGGGCGAGGCGCTGATGGTCTCCCTGCTGGACCTGACCGGCGACAACCCGCTGTCTCGGCTGGGACGCTCCGAGTACCACGACACGGCCGGCGTACGGGCCTGGATCAAAAGGTCTGTACCGACCGCCCTCGACTGGCGGGATAGAGAGGGAGGAGGAGAAAGAGAGAGAGAGAGGGGAGTAAGAAAGGGGGAGGGAGAGAGACGGTAGGGAGAGAGAGAGAGGGGAAGCAGAAGCTTGTACGGGGCAAATGCAAACAAAAGCCAGGGAGAGAGACCATGTGACTGTTTCAGACTGGACAGAGGAGAGCAGTCCCTGGACTGCGGTGGTCCGGCTCCCGTTTGAGGCCGGTGCACCTGCGACTGTAGACGACGTCCGCCGCCGCTCACCATTCCCCCCCCCTGCGACAGGTTCATGCAGGTGACCAAGTTCGGCGAGAACAACATCCTGTTCTCGCCGGAGAAGACCGCCCGCACGATGAGGTCCCACACGTCCGAGCGACAGCGCCAGGTGATTGCTGAGCTCCGCGCGGCCGTCTGCAGACCCGCCAGCAGGTCATCTGTGTTGCCGGCGGCCGTCGTACGCCGCGATGGCTGTTGAGTTCAGTCTGTTTTCGCGGAATTCGGTTTTTCAACTTTGAGTATAATTTTCATTTTGGGGTGCAAAATTCTGCAAGTAGTAATAATGGTTTAAGCTGGCATTCTTGCTGCAATTCAGTTATGCCATTTTACCTGCCTTCTACTAGATGGAGACAGAGTCATTTGCTTGCAGAACTAGAAATTTTGCAATACAGTTATAATACAGCTTTTCGATGTATGCACAGGATCAAACTCTTGGAGAATACATTGGATTCAGAAGCAGATATGTATTGGTGTTCTTCAGTGCCAGAAAACAACACCTTTTCCAGCTGTGGTCGAGCATCTCCTCTGCTCTGATCCCAACTGCCCCCGTCTCTGCCGTGTTGTGCCGCAGTCGAGCGTCTCCTGTACACTGTCTGCCGTGTTGTGCCGCAGTCGAGCGTCTCCTGTAAACTGTCTGCCGTGTTGTGCCGCAGTCGAGCGTCTCCTGTACACTGTCTGCCGTGTTGTGCCGCAGTTGAGCGTCTCCTGTACACTGTCTGCCGTGTTGTGCCGCAGTCGAGCGTCTCCTGTAAAGTGTGCCGTGTTGTGCCGCAGTCGAGCGTCTCCTGTAAAGTGTGCCGTGTTGTGCCGCAGTTGGGCGTCTCCTGTAGTGTGCCGTATTGTGCCGCAGTTGAGCGTCTCCTGTACACTGTCTGCCGTGTTGTGCCGTAGTCGAGCGTCTCCTGTACACTGTCTGCCGTGTCGTGCCGCAGTCGAGCGTCTCCTGTACACTGTCTGCCGTGTCGTGCCGCAGTCGAGCGTCTCCTGTACACTGTCTGCCGTGTCGTGCCGCAGTCGAGCGTCTCCTGTACACTGTCTGCCGTGTCGTGCCGCAGTCGAGCGTCTCCTGTACACTGTGTGCCGTGTTGTGCCGCAGTTGAGCGTCTCCTGTACACTGTCTGCCGTGTCGTGCCGCAGTCGAGCGTCTCCTGTACACTGTCTGCCGTGTCGTGCCGCAGTCGAGCGTCTCCTGTACACTGTCTGCCGTGTCGTGCCGCAGTCGAGCGCCTCCTGTACACTGTGTGCCGTGTTGTGCCGCAGTCGAGCGTCTCCTGTAAAGTGTGCCGTGTTGTGCCGCAGTCGAGCGTCTCCTGTAAAGTGTGCCGTGTTGTGCCGCAGTCGAGCGTCTCCTGTAAAGTGTGCCGTGTTGTGCCGCAGTCGAGCGTCACCTGTAAAGTGTGCCGTGTTGTGCCGCAGTCGAGCGTCTCCTCGCCGGTAGAGCGCAGCGCGGCGACTGGCCGGCAGCCGTGCGCGCCTGCCGGCGCCGCCCAGCGCCGTCTGATGGCCACGGCCTCTCCGGCCCGCTGCGGCGACGCCCGGGACCGGCGCCGGCCGGCCCGCCGCGTCCGTAAAGGTGCGCCGCTCGGGCGGGACGGCGCCAGTCAGGTGTCCCGTCTGGCTTGGTCACGTGGCCCTGGTGGACCGGCGAACGCTACGAGAGCGTGGCGGCGAGTCGGCGCACTTTGGTACTTGGTGTGGTGCGTTTTGTCGGGTGATCGTGATGGATCCGAAAGGTGCGTGGGGGGATTTTTGCAGTACAATCACGACGTTTTAAACATGTGTCTAAGACCTCGTCAGTCTAACACGTACGTTTTGTCGTAGTTGTTGCTCTGGAATGATTTTATCACGTTGTTGTCGTTTTTGGGGGGAGGGAGCTGAGGAGGGGTCCCGAAAGAGCTACCAAGTAGATGGGTCGTAATGCACAATTTGTTTTGATTTGCTTTGACGTCTGGCCTCCGGCTTATAGCGTATGGACTATTTCGTTTTCATTCCCGTGATTGTATCGCACCGGTGGCCGTAGGCCGGCGTTCCTCTAAAGCCGGCGGGCTGACCGGTGCTGCCCTCCGGTCCTGCAGCCAAGAAGCTGTCGCCGGCCAAGGTAGAGGACCAGGAGAACGCCGCCGTCACGCCGCCGGCGGCCAGCAAACGCTCGGCCGACGCCCTGCTGGCCGCCGCCGCCGCCGCCGCCGCCGCCGCCGCCGGCAAGGCAGACGCCGAGCCCGGTCTGGCCAAGGTCAGCGGCTGGTCGCCGTGACAGCTCCCCGTGACGGTCTTCTTTGGCGGCTGTCTGTGACTGTTCTCTATGATTACTCTGTGACAGTTCTTTGTGACGGTTCTTTGTGACAGTTCTTTGTGGCTGCTCTTTGTGGCTTATGAATGGCTTTTTCTGATCTCATTCGGTAAGCGATGTAACGATCGTCGACTTGATAGGTATGCATCTCGCCTGTGATCGCTGTAACACCGTGACTGGTATTAAAAAGTGGACATGTACCTGGATCCCGACGGAATGCAGGTTATCCCAGTATTGTAGTCAACCCCTCGTTGGGGTCATTGCGTCTTCTCGGAAAAGTCGTGTCCCTCCGGAGCAAAGCGGTGCCCAGGTGACGCAACAATTACCGTGGTTAGTTTGGAGTCCGGCGCAAAACGAGGATAACCTGTATTGTATCTGGACTCCGGGGCATATCTGTTAGAAAACCTACGTCGAGGATTGCCCGTGATCAACTGAATCTGAATGTGAAGCTCTCTGTGACGGCTGTCTGTGGTAGTTCTCTGTGCTGGTTCACTGTGATGGCTCTCTGTGACGGCCCTCAGTCTCGGCCCTGAGCTGGCCCCTTCACACCGCTGTATGGTGGTCCGCTCGTGTGACAGCGCTGCGTGTTGCGTCTGCCGCAGGAGCCGCAGCCGGACATCGTCAGTTTGGCCGGGCCGAGCCGTCTCAGGGTCAAGAGTCCCGTGCTGCAGCCTCGCTCCGGCTTTGGACAGCTGGCCTCCCCTGGTGCGGCGCCTCAGACCCGGCCCCCGAGCCTCGTGCCATCCGGGCTCTCTGCCGCCTGGAACCCTGCTCCCGAGCCTCCGGCCCTCCAGGCTCATGTTCCCGAGCCTCTTGATCACTAGCCTCCTTTTTTCGAACGCTCTTACAGACTCTCCTGCTGTTTTGAAAAGGATGAGGCTTGTTATCAGTCGTGGTAATGCACCTCGTAATTAGTGAAGATATTTTCATTTATTAGCTCATGAGATTTTAATGCTGTCTGGCCTGGCCGTTTTCTCATCTCGTCGTAGTAGACAGTAGAAAAATCTGAGCAGTTCACTTGTTCCAGGCGTCAAAACCGAATCGGGTTCTTTTGATTACTAAGTTGCTAAGAGTCGCACTATATTTCGTCAGTCATGCTGCTTAAGACAGTCAGTAGTCATGATCACGCGAAATGTCTTGGTCTCCCCATTCAGACTGGTTGTTTCGCCGTGGCCTGCACGTGACGCGCACGCTCGATCGCCTGCCGTGAACGCTGTTCCGGCCCCCTTCGCCTCAGGGAACGCGCCCTCTGGCCTGACGCGCAAGCCGGCGGCGCGCCGCGCCCTCTCCGAGAAGCGGAAGGTGCTGAAGCCGACGCCGGTGAAGCTGGGCGAGAGCGCCGTGCTGGCCGGCCAGACGGCACCGAAACTGCGCCGCTCGGCCAGCCTGGTGAACACGGCGCTGGCTGAGGCGCCGCGGCCAGAGTCATCTGTCGTCGGAAATCTGAACCTCATCCTGGGCGACAAGCGGCAGGTGGCGGGCCTGGCGTGGGCCGACCAGCTGCCGCCGGCTGCCGGCCTTGCCAAGCCGAGCAAGCGCGCGCCCAAGCGCAAAAAGCGCGCGCTGAAGCCGACCGAGATGGCGGCGGAGGCGGGGGCGGGGGCGGGGGCGGGCGGGGGGAAGCCGGAGTCGCTGCCTCCGTGCCGCAGCCTCGGCCACCTGATCCAGCTGGTGAGCACCCCGCCGGTGAGCTTCGCCAACCTGTTCTCGGGCTCGGCGAGCGCCGGCCAGCTGGAGGCGCCGGCCGGCGGTGGCAGCGGCTGGCCGGGCCGCAGCGAGCCGGCGCTGCACGCGCAGGACGAGTCGGCCACGCTGCCGGACGAGCTGCCGCCGCGCCGACAGGAGGGCTGCGACAGCTCGCCGCTGAGCTTCGCCGGCGCGCTGAGCAGCGCCAGCAACAGCCCGCGCGGCTCGCCGCCGGCTGCGGCGCGCGCCGGCCACAGCTGGCTGTCGGAGGCGGCGCCGGCCGCCTCCGCCGCCGCCCCCGCCGCCGCCGCCCCTGCCGGTGGCGTTGTGCAGGAGCGGATGGCCGAGTCGCCGGTGCTGTCGCCGCGCGGCCCGCGCGTCCGCCGGCCCTCCATGAAGACGCGCGGCTCGTCGCGTCTCACCGCCAAAAAGTCAGCCAAGACGCTGCGCGCCAAGCGGCCGCCGGCGCCGGCCGACGCCGCCGAGCCGTCGACGTCGGCGGCCGACGGCCCGCCGGCGGACGCTGCGCTTCAGGCGGCCGTCAAGCCGGCTAGGAAGAAGCTGGCGCGCAGGTGAGGGCGGGCTCGGTGGCCGTGTCGGCCGGTCTGCGGTTTCTCCCGCACCGGTGGACCATGTTCACTGGCCTCAGGGGCTGCCCTGGTGCAGTGGTGTTACGAGCTGTCCGAGTGGAATGGTCTTCTGAACTTTCCCAGTGGAAGGATTTTACTAACTCTCTTGGAGAACTGCTGTGAGCCGCCCAGTTGTCCAGTCTCAGGAGGTTTCCGGGTGGAGTGGCCGTATCGGCTAGCCTGGAGGAATCTTATCAGCTGTTTAGACGGAATGCTCATGTATAAGCGGTTTAAATGGAGTGGTCTTGGCGATGAACTCCCCGGAATGGTGTCATGAACTATCCAGTGGGAAGGGTCCTATGAGCTGCGCCGTTGGAATGGCGACCTCGCGACGCTCGACCATGGTCGCTGTGAAACGCGTCATAAGATAGGCCAGAGGGCCCTCTCGGTGCTCGCGGAGGAGGTGCCTGTGTCCAGTCAGCTGTTGTTTTCTTGGCACACGCCGTTGTCATTGTGCCCTGCTCCCGCGTGTTTTCTGTTGTTTTGCTCGTGGTCCGGTGGTCGTCGGGGTTTAAATGAATATCAGCCGCGTAGTGACACTTAACGCGTGACATCTGACCCACGTCGTGGCAAATACGCTAATAGCTCCTCATAGCCAACCGGGAAAACTGCGAGAAAGGCAGTTGTACCTAACTTCACTGCTGGTTGCTCATGAATGAAACGTTTTCTTTGACCGTGACTCCTTACCAATGGCTGCGACCGGGACCGCGACGACGACCGTGACGGAAACTGATAGTCTGCGATTGGTTCCGTGACTGCCACCGTGACTGACCGTGCCCGTGACCCGGACTGTGACTAAAACCACAGCGGGAACTGGCCGACTGCGACTGTACCAGTGACTGTGATCGTTACTCGATCACGACTGTACCTGTGCCTTTGCCGATGTCCTTGCCGGTGACAGTGCCTGTGACCGGTATGTGTCCGGCTGACTGTTGTCCTGTGCTGCCGTGCAGGTCGTCTGTGTCCCTCTGTGTGTCCGGCTGACTGTTGTCCTGTGCTGCCGTGCAGGGCGTCTGTGTCCCTCTGTGTGTCCGGCTGACTGTTGTCCTGTGCTGCCGTGCAGGGCGTCTGTGTCCCTCTGTGTGTCCGGCTGACTGTTGTCCTGTGCTGCCGTGCAGGGCGTCTGTGTCCCTCTGTGTGTCCGGCTGACTGTTGTCCTGTGCTGCCGTGCAGGGCGTCTGTGTCCCTCTGTGTGTCCGGCTGACTGTTGTCCTGTGCTGCTGTGCAGGGCGTCTGTGTCCCGCTGTGTGTCCGGCTGATTGTTGTCCTGTGCTGCCGTGCAGGTCGTCTGTGTCCCTCTGTGTGTCCGGCTGACTGTTGTCCTGTGCTGCCGTGCAGGGCGTCTGTGTCCCTCTGTGTGTCCGGCTGACTGTTGTCCTGTGCTGCCGTGCAGGGCGTCTGTGTCCCTCTGTGTGTCCGGCTGACTGTTGTCCTGTGCTGCCGTGCAGGTCGTCTGTGTCCCTCTGTGTGTCCGGCTGACTGTTGTCCTGTGCTGCTGTGCAGGGCGTCTGTGTCCCGCTGTGTGTCCGGCTGATTGTTGTCCTGTGCTGCCGTGCAGGTCGTCTGTGTCCCTCTGTGTGTCCGGCTGACTGTTGTCCTGTGCTGCCGTGCAGGGCGTCTGTGTCCCTCTGTGTGTCCGGCTGACTGTTGTCCTGTGCTGCCGTGCAGGGCGTCTGTGTCCCTCTGTGTGTCCGGCTGACTGTTGTCCTGTGCTGCCGTGCAGGGCGTCTGTGTCCCTCTGTGTGTCCGGCTGACTGTTGTCCTGTGCTGCTGTGCAGGGCGTCTGTGTCCCGCTGTGTGTCCGGCTGACTGTTGTCCTGTGCTGCCGTGCAGGTCGTCTGTGTCCCTCTGTGTGTCCGGCTGACTGTTGTCCTGTGCTGCCGTGCAGGGCGTCTGTGTCCCTCTGTGTGTCCGGCTGACTGTTGTCCTGTGCTGCCGTGCAGGGCGTCTGTGTCCCTCTGTGTGTCCGGCTGACTGTTGTCCTGTGCTGCCGTGCAGGGCGTCTGTGTCCCTCTGTGTGTCCGGCTGACTGTTGTCCTGTGCTGCTGTGCAGGGCGTCTGTGTCCCTCTGTGTGTCCGGCTGACTGTTGTCCTGTGCTGCCGTGCAGGGCGTCTGTGTCCCGCTGTGTGTCCGGCTGACTGTTGTCCTGTGCTGCCGTGCAGGGCGTCTGCGCCCCTCTGCCGGCCGGAGCCGGCCCGACTGACCAGTCTGACGCCGCTTGAGCTGCTGACGTCACCGAACCTGGCCACCGAGGTCAGCCTGACGCTCACCTCGGCCCTGCCAAAGGTGGGAGGTCGCCCCCGCACACTGGACCCTGGCCAGGGAATTATCCAGCCCTTCCCGGTGTGCTCTGTCCAGGCTAGGGGCCCGTGCCTGTTTGCACTGACGAACGAGATCGGCGACGTTTGTTTCTTATTCGCGAGGCGTTGTTGCCGTTTTGTTTTTGTCTTTACGTTTGTGGACCATAGGAAGGCCCACGTACGAAGATAGTCGTATATACGTAGATTGTCATGCTTACTTTGAGAACCATGCGTACGTAGATAATCATGATACCGTGCATCTCAGTGTGTTCGCTCTGTCTGCGTCACCAGGTGTCTAAGAGCCGCCTGAAGAGAGCGCGACCGGCCGCCGGCCGCTCGGCCTCCAGCTCGGTCTCGCTGACGGCGGCCGGCCTGCCGGAGTCTGCCGACCGCGCCCGGCGGTCCGCCTCTGAGGGGCCGCTCTCTCCCGTCCCGCCGCCCGCCGCAGCCGGCGCAGCAACAGCCGCCGGCCGCCGCCGCCCGGGCCAGGAAGAAGCCCGTGAAGCTGGCGAAGCGGGCCGGCCTGGAGCGGGCGCGGCCGACACTGCAGCAGGCCAAGAAGCGGAAGAAGATGAAGGAGAAAGTGTGAGCCGGCGGACCGGGCGAGGCACAGATGAACGAAGGGGTAGGAGCCGGCCGTCGCGACAGACGGCGCGGAGGGGTAGGAGCCGGCTGCCGCGACAGGCGGTCGCCGCCTGCCGCCGCGGCAGGCGCAGGAGCAGAACAAACGGACGAACGGCTGTCGACACGAACGAGTCTGGCCCGGCGATGACGTCATCTGGGAGCCACGTGGTGGTGGCGTCACTCGGGAGTCACGTCCGACGACACCCGAGTCGCCCATGACGTCATTCGAGCTGCGGCGGCGGCGACGTAAGCCGAGAGGCACGGATGACGTCACACGAGAGTTAGTGCTGACGTCCGAGAGTCAGATACTGGCGACGTTATTGGAGGTCGGGTAGCAGCTGAAACTACCAGCGCGTGGAGGAAATTATCCGTTGCGTTGGAGATGGTATTTATTGTTGCGTACGCACTTCAGGAGACTGTGATAGGCTTGTTTAAGGATCGATTTTCGCTGTTTTATTTATGGAAGCCAGCCGACAGTATCCGCCGCGAAATGGCGGCAGTTTATTGCGCAGGTGGCACGGATGTGTGCAGCCGGCTCCCAGCGAGGGTCTTCCTTTGTTTGCCTGGCGGCCAAATCGCCACCTGAGCTGGTGTTTGTTTTGCCGAACTGGGGGGAGGTTGTTATCTGGACGCGTAACCGTTACGTCCCGGGGGGTTCCACTTGACGTTTTCTGTATTGACAACTCATGAAGGGAGTCCTGTGGGAAGGAGATAGTTCGCCTGATGAACAGTCATGAAAACGGTCGGCAGTCTAAGACTATACAGCTGAGGTTTTCTACACGTCTGCCGTACAGAGCATGTAGCCTGATAGCGCTCGGTGCACCCAACGAAATCAGCTGGTTAGTATTGCTGCAGAGGGGGGGCCACGCCGCGGGGCTTTAAGGTTCCCACAAACTGCTGCTGATCTGTCGTTATCTGAGTGTTGTGATGGAAATCTGTGGCACTGGTTCTGCGTTGTGATGACTGGGCGGTCTTGAGCAGGAGCCGTATTCGCCCACGTGGCGGAGGGGACGAACGAACGACCCGAGCTCGGGGGTCTGGTTATCCGGACGGTAAATTCTCGCCCGGCCCTAAATAGGGCGCTGTCGTCTGGTGAGCCGGGCCGGTGACACTGCGGGCCGTCCCCGCGCCGCAAGCCTGACGGCTGTTTGACGCGCTATTCTGCGCGGCGGCCGCCAACGCTGAGCGCGGGGAAGCACCGTGCTGAGCCTGGCTCTGTCGACGGTCGCGGTGTGGTGGTCCTGGTTCGCGGCAGATCCGCCGGGTGGCAGCCCTGTTCAGGGTGGGGCTCGGCGCGCGGGGCTCCCCCATCCCTAGATTCGCTCCGGAGACGTCCTGTACCCCACTGGCTTCAGTGAATCCCCCCGTGGTGTCCTGTAAGGACCACCTCTGTACGACGAAGACGGACTGTTGGCTGTTGAGCGGCGTTGTGCGGCGCAGTGGGTTGGTCAGCACGGCTCTCTCTGCGCCTGCTGTCAGCGCCGTAGTCTGCTCCGTCGTCTGTAGCCAGACGTGGTGTTTAACCGGCCCCTGGCAGAAGTCGGTAACGGTGCTGCTTCGCTAACGAGCGCAGATGTACAGAGCGACAATACATGGACCAGCGGCCGGCGCTGTGGCGTTTCGGAGGGCGGTTTCGTCCGCTGGCGGCCGCGCCGCGGGCCGGCCGGTGCTCGTTACGGCCGCGGCCGGTCGTCGATCGATGCCGCCGCCGGCCGAGGCGGGCCGTTAGCCTCGGCCGCAGGCGCCGATGCGTCGGTGCCGTCGCGACGTCGGCAGCCGGGCCCGCGCCGGCCGACCTGCATATGCGTGCAAAGGCGTGCATACGGCCGGCGGCTATGCCGGAGATGAGCTGCCGCGTGCACACAGCTGGTGCCAAGATGGCCCCCTGGCCTATACGTGGCTGATGTCGAGATGTACCACCCCCGCTGTGCATACATACAACTGATGCCGAGATGAGACCCGCCGAACTGCATGCATACCACTGATGCCGAGATAAGCCATCCTGACCCTTGTACGTCTACACACGACTGTTGGGTGGAACTTTAAACCGGCATTGATTGCATTTCGCCACCTTCCATGGACGGGGGAGAGCAGTTACGTCCCTCCCCCCCGTTAATCTCGAGAACGTATCTTTCGATTCGGCGGATTCAAAGGGCGATCGATGGCGCCGAACCTTGCAGTCCCGTAACATATACGTTTGGTTATTTTTGGATCACTGATGGCGTCACAGGCCAGGTCAAGCATGAAAACTGGCAGTTTTTCCAGAGTCTCCAATGGCAATGAAAGCAGACCAAGACTAAAGTTTGCATGATTATATTTCTGCAGCTTTATCACATATTCGAAGTTCTACTTGACACCAGGTCGCAGAAGGTCACGGTGACAGGTTGGGTCACATTTGACATCCGTTATAACGTGCCATGCAACGCATGTTTCTTTTCAATTTTACACGGAGATTCTAAAAGACATTTTTAAGGAGCCGTGGACACAAAAAAAAACTTGAAATGCCCCAGTTGTGCACATGCGACGTTGCAACATTTTCTAGTTTCAAACTCAGAGTGATACGAGCGTGCTAGTGGCCTCCATCTGGCATCTCTAGATGACATAAATCAGTTTGTTCCATGTCGCACGTCTCCACGAAATGTTGCATAACATTGCAAAACCCGATATCTCCAGACCGGCCATCCAGAACGTCAGACAGTCGCCACCACTGCTCGCTAAGCTGAGATCTGCATAATACCACCAGACGCCAAACTGCGGAAAATACTGCAGTATTTTAAGAAACTGTTGAGCGGACCGTACTTGAAGTCCTTGCAAGATAACTCGATAATTATCTGGCCGTGTTGATAAAAAGTTTATTCAGTTCCTTTTCTAAAATGTCTGGACCCGAAAAATCGAAAATGCATATTTAACCTGGGATAACCACACGTGACGATGAGGCGACACGTGCTCATATTGAACTCCCAGGTCATGCGAGAAAGCATTATAAGCAACAGTCACGACACGTCAATGCACCGACAGTCCGGAGGTGAAGTAAAATTGGACACCGAATCGCAAAACACGGTCGTCTTTATGACGCCATTAAAAGGTAACTTAAGATGACCTTTGAGGTCGTTGTTTTTAGACTTATCTAGTGAGCGGGGCCGCCCTGCCGTCGCAACGTGTGCTGACCCTGAACTCAGGCAGAGCCGCTCCCGCCATCACAGTGTTATTCTAACTTCAGGGCTGAGGAGCCGATCCCGAGCGCAGATCGGATTTCAGGCAGACACGTGCGGCGGCGTCGGGGACAGTCGGAATAAAGCGCAGAGACGTTGTGACTCGTGTGAGAGCCTGGTGGGCGAAGGCGTGTCGGGACCCAGGCGGACGAGGCGGATGTCCGTCTCTCTTGCCACAACCTCGTTTCCAAATTTTTACCAGTATGTGCTTAACTGATGTATGAAAATGTACTGAAAGTAAAGTTTCAAGACACTGCGTTTATTCGCTCGGGAAATATCTAAAAAATGCGTTGGGGGGGGGCTTAGAATGCCCCCGTCAAATACCGGGTTAACCCATTCCCATACTTTTCATGTTAGTATGCATTCCCGTATGGGGCAGGGGTTTATTTCCCCCTAGATCTTGATAACTGGCCGTCCGATTCGATCGCATCAGACGACAGCTAATTTGCTATGGAGTAAACTACTTTTGGCAAAAAAAAAACTTTTGTAAGAAATGCATACAGGGGGCGAAAAAACCGAAAAAGGATACTTTTGAATTACTGTAACTCAGATGGTTATTGACCAGCTGGACTGGCATGAGTCGAGCGTTGATCGTTGCAACTTGCCTGTTGATTGGTGCGGATTTTTTTTTGGAATTCTGAGGAAATAAAACTGCGTTTACAGGGCTCGAAAAAAGATGAATATTTTTGGAAAACTGTATTAGCATATCACCTTAAAACAATTCGTTAACTTTTACTAGTCATTCCATACTTTGAAACTGTAAATCATTGTACACTGCTCGCATAATGTTGGCATAGGCGGCACCAAGGGCATGAAAGAGGGCAAACTGTCAGAGTCGCATCTTCATCAGTGGCCTTGGGGTTATTCCATATCTTTTGAAAATGTTTCTAATCGCTTAAATCGATTATATTTCTAAAAGTCCTGTTTATGACCGACGTGATACGAGGCACCCGCGCGTACGTAAACGCGGGCATTTTACATCATAGGTCCTCGAAGAGCACTGTTCTGAGCTACATATATTCCGTATTTTTGTTTTAAAAACTAGCGCCAAAAATGCATACATAAAACCATGTTTTAATTTTTAGCCTTGAGCTGACGTGAAATGACCTTAGGTCAACAATGATACTTTTGTATGTTTATCCAGTTCTTTACCTTTACTTGTATATCACGTTTTAAGTTCTGTCTTAAAAATGGCAGTAATTTTCCCTTTATCTTGACCTGTGCCACAAATGACCTGGAGTGTCTCCCGCAAACGTAGCATGGTTCTTACCTTTTGCGAAATAAGATTATGGTAATTTGACATATTACGTAGGATGGATCGACAGAAAGAAGAGACCAAATACCGTGAAGCTAACGAGCAAGAAACGTAAGGGGCAGCATTTGAACACACGCACACACACTCACACCCCATACAGGAAACAGGTGGGAAGGCAAGCTGAGGATACAGCTGCATCTTCATCTTCACGAAAAGCTTATGCCTATTAGGCTCAAACTGACGTGTGTATCCCCAATAATTTTGGGAAAGTTCCGCCCCTGTTGGTGCCGAGATGAGCCTCTCGAACTGCATATGTACAACTGGTGTTAAGATGTCTCCCTCTTCTTCTGGTCAAGTACCGATTTGGTATTCGGGCTGCCAATCGAGTGGACTATCGACTGTTTTTTAACACACGCAGGGCCGGTAAAACAGTGTTCCAGGACCAGGGTCGCTGTTGCATTCTCTGCTCAAGATCGGAGGTCGGTGGCAGAAATTCATCAGCGACCAACGTCCTGAGGAATTATTGCGACCCAAGTGTGGTATGGTTTTACCAAATGCTGCTGTGTGCCAGAACATGGAGACAAAACTAAAACCATTCTTCCCAACATAGTTGGGTTCTGGCATCGGTGAAGAAAACCACGATGAGATAAGTAAAGAATTAATTTAGGCTAGCCATAACAAGGACACTTCAAGAAAGGCTGAATTTTGATTAAAATGTTTGGAAGCCTATGGGAGGGCTGACTGTAAACGGGTTGTCTTTCAGTGACCACGAATGCCATTCATCCAACTAGCACCAATACCATTTATCATCAAACGCCACTCTAAGTGGTTGCGAAGCTGACACAGCAACAGCTGCAGTCTGAAACAACTTTTCTACAAATTCCAGTCATGTTTTTGTCCGAATAGCTGTTGTGCGTGATCTGGCAAAACATCTTAGCCCGTGGCCAAAAGTGCTTCCCCAGATGATAAGCATGCAGGTGAAATGTTATACCACATTACCATACGCACTCGCAAAAGCAGAGGAGATATACCAACATCAAGTAAACGTCATTATATTCTTACTGTTGAAAACACAGGTTTACCAATGGGACTCCGAACTAAGATCCACCACTGGCGAAGGGAAAAAGAAATGTCAAAGGAAAAGCTTCTGGATGGATTACAGCAACGAACTTCCAAAGGTGCTGAGGAACTTCGCAGTAGTGGGTCCTGTCACCCAGTGTGTAGTATGTGCACCGAGGCTGGTATCGTAGCGTTGAGCAGTCGGCCGGATTTACCTGAAGAGCTGTTGATGAACAGTCGCACATGTCCTTCAAGGCAGCCCTCCCTCAGCCCACGCCCAGCCCATATTACCCATCCCTTTAATTTCGTGCAGTCATGCTATGTTGGATGTACAGAGCACGCAAACACAATGCAGTCTGCGAGGCATGCAGTACTTCACCCGCTAGAGCAAAAAAGATACGGCTAATATCAACTTGCTTTCGTTTTTCAAAGGACCTTAGGCGATGTGCTCCCAAAAGACGCAACATGACGGTTGAAGACAATGATGTCATTTACGTCGACATTTAACCAATGATTTTCGAAAAGCATGCAAACAAAAGCGCTCTTTGTCTAATGCGTTATTTACCCTAAGCTTTAACGTTGACGTCTACGGACGATTCCGGCGCCACCTGCGATTTTCTCTTATTCCTCAGCTGGCAGTCGGGAAACAAGAACCATCCGATGGCACCAAAATTATGCCGTGGAATAGGAAACCTACCTGTAGCAATTGCCTTGTAGTTGCGTAGTTTGTGAGGGAAGACGGAGTGTTACAAATCCAATTTTCACCATCTTCTCGAGAAAGGGTCACTGTGGCTCTGATGTGGCAGAAATTCTTTTGTTTCATCCTCATATATCTTCTCTGGTCTTTTGACTACCACAATATCTGTTGTTTAAATACTTCAGTCTTTGTCAGTTATTTGCTGTTTAATTTCTAGCAAGACACTGCAAAAGGCGCAATTAGGGCACCCCTGCCATATTTGCGTCATATGATATCCTTAATTGTTCCATCATAGAAATAATACGGAGTTCCAGGTACTTTTGTGACGACATAGGGTACAATGAGCCACTATCTGCCACATTACAAACAGTTCCACTTATAATTCTGCCAATGCTTCCCTAAAGGCGGGAAGAGGTCCTTGGACCACGAAAGGATGTCGACATCCTACTGGGATCCTGTCTGTGTCTGTGTCGATATCATGCCGGTGTCTCACGGACCCATGGACAGACCATATGGAAATGGCTGCATATGCGCATCCGATGGCTTTGGGGCCCATATCTATGTTGTGATCTGAAAATGTTTCGCTGCTAGCCATCCGCCTCCCCCCCCCCAAAAAAAACACGTTCTGCGTTTCCTGTACTATTTTTTTTGCAATTTCCTAAATCGATGCGAAATGTGTAGCTGTCTTTAACTCGTCATGACGCGTTTTTTTTTAGGTCAAATTGCTTACGATCCTTCTGGAAGAGAATAAATTCATTTGTTATCAGCCTATATTGTTTGCTCTAGCCGGCAAAAAACTGCATTCCCGGGAGATTGGATGGTCCTGGTGCGGTCAGGACATCAAAGGCTACCACATATCATGATTTCAGCGAAATTGAAGGAGCCTGTAATATGCTCTGAGCGTGGGCTGGGCGCTGGCTGGCCTGACAGGCGTAAATCTCCCACGCTGGAAATGACTCGACTCCCGGAGCTCGACCGTTCCACACCTTCCAGGACCTGTACCCATCAGAGCTCTGTTCGCCAGCGGCCAGGCCGCGGCGGTGGTGCCGCCGTGTGTTTTGGTGGCGCCGCCATCTTTTTTATTGATCGAAACATTCGCCAGGACATGTTCATACGTTCTTTTTTGGCGTTTTTCTGTCACACAATCCGTAACCCCCGATTCGAATCGCACATGGACTCCCCTATAGCTGCTGAAACACTGAGTGATCTAGGCCCCACCTGGGTCTGAAATGGACTCAGCTATGAAGGATGGTAGACGTGGTCCAAAGTGCAGCACTCGTGAGTCATGTCATACAGGGTAAGGGCACGTCAAACATTTTTTGAGCTCTGTATGTTTTCGCCATAGTAAATCCGCGGCTAAAATGGTCCTGTGTGTGAGTCCGTTGTGCTATGTGCAAATTGCTGCGTAAGACGCTCGTGCCTTCTGTATGAGAGATTAATAGCATTTTCGAACAGGCCCATAATGACCAGCGTTTCAGCATCCAGCTGGATATTCATTCGAGTTTTGTACCCGGGGCCCAAATGCCCAAGTGAGGTAGCACGTGTGTGACCAAGCTACAACTACTGGCAGGGGAACATTAAAAAGGCGGAGAAACGTTCCTGAAGAAGTTTGTGACTGGCAGGCCACCAAAAGCTAAGATAACCACACCTAACGGAGCGTTACCAGTGGACGGGGTAAACCTACGGAATGTGTAAATGTCATTGTGTTGTATTTGTTAACGAAGACCTCGTTTCTGGACGAGCGGGTGGCGGGTATCATAAACCCAAACAAATGACACAGTCATTGTTGACAGTTATGTATCACTGTATGTATCATTGCCAATATAAAACAGTCGACACAGCGGGTAACATGAAAACTGTTGTGATAGTGGTATCTGCGGCGAGTATTAATTGATATTTCCGCTAAGCCGTGAACAAAGAGGGCGGAGTACAACGCACTTAGCCTAACATTCAAGTTTGGTCACGTTTATGACTTCAGTCACTCCCAAAAGCATGTAACGTAAGGTAACCGCACTATGGTTCCTGTGCCTGCGCGGTACTGAGATATTCTTCTAACGCCTTTCCCAGGGCACTGACATTGATCACCATTCCGCCATCTTTCCACGGTACAATACTGCCACCTGGCGGCGGCCGGGCGCAGTTCAGGTTCTGTCGCCGCCCGGTAGGGCCGATGCCGACGTCGGCTCCATAGTTCTGCAGCCGGAGGATGTCGCGGTCGGCGCAGACGATGCCCTCGGCGGCGGCCGGCGGCGGCGCGTCGTCCGCCGCCGACATGGACTTGGAGCGGGCCCTGAGCGCGGCGGCGGACGGGATCGGCACCACCGGCGGGCTGCAGTCGCGGTGGTACTGGATGGTGGCGCGCCGCGAGCGGCGGCTCAGCACGCTGACCGGGCCCGAGTCCAGCCGGCGCAGCAGCCGCCGCACCCGGCCCGGGCTGGCCGCCGCCGTCTCGCGGCACTCCGACGGCCGAGCGCCAGGGCAGGCCGCGCTCGCCACCTCCGCCCCGCTGTCCAGCGGCACCTGCCTGCGGTCGGTGACGTCACAGATGACGCGCCGTGGAAGCTCCGCCGCCGCGGTGACGTCATAGTCCTGCCGGCGGGCGTCGGCGCGTGACGGCGGTGCGGTGAAGTGCTCGCGGCCCGGCGGACCGGGCCCGCAGCTGGCTCGCCGCTGCTTCACGCGCTGGCGGTACTCCATGACTTCACTGAAGCGTCGGCAGCGACCGTCCGCCGGCTTGCCGCGGCCGCCGCTGGGCGACGCTGGCGGCACCGGCTCGCTCTCCGCCACGGCGGCCGGCTGCTGCCAGGTGAGCGCCGGCCGGAAGGTGACCCCCCGCTTCCGGACCCTGACCGCCGGCGACCTTGACGGCCCCGGCGACCCCGCGGCGCCCGAGGGCGGCGGGTCGGAGGTCATGACCCTGTCGCGGCGAGCCGAGTCTTCCCGCCCGCAGCCGACCGGCCGTGAATCCGCGCCGACGGGGCCGCGACCCCGGGACGGGTCGAGCCGCCCGCTGCGTCCTCTCGCCGACCGGTCGCAGTGTGTCGGGCCGTTCCGCGCCGGTTTCTCCCGATTTTCGAGGTCAGCAGCAGTCGTGACGTCATCGCAGCGCCCTCCGTCTCCCGGCGACCCGGCCCCCAGCCGCTGGTCATCCCCAGCCGGGCTCCTCTTGGAGTCCAGGCTGGGAGAGTCCGGAGCCCGGGACGACATGCGAGGAGTCCGTCTACTTCCTCTCACACGGCGCCTGTGAACGGCCCCACCAGTTCAATCTGGTTCAATCTCATACGAACGGTAGCATGACACTGCTGCTCACTGCTTACGATTGTTACTGATATAGATACTCATACTTCAGTACTGCTACGACACTGCTGCTCAAAACAGGACTGCTTTTCACACAACTGCTAACGACACTACTGCCAACGACAACAGTTCTACACGACAGTATGACAGTATTGCTAATGACAGTTCTGCTACACTACGCCACTGCTAACGACAGCACTACTATATGACACCACTGCTAACGACAGCAGAACTACACGACACTAACGCTCATGACACTACTCCTAACGACAGCACTTCTACACGACGACACTGCTACTTGACACAAAATGTGAACAAACTTAGCATTCAGGTCAACCTAAATGTATAGACGCTGTTTCATCACAGCTTGCTTTAGATTCAAAAATCTGTTTTGGATCGAACTGGTCCTCGTGGAAAGATCAAAAAAGGGTGGTGGCATAAATGTAGGCTGTGACGTCACAAGTTACTCCAAAACTGAAAAATTGAGATATTTGGCGAAGCTTACATTTAAGTCGAACCTTATACAATGAAAGGATCGCAGCGATCGCAGTATATAACAGAAAAAAACTTTCTCTCAGAAACATTCAGCGAAGGTGTTTTTCCTTCTAATGAGAGAGACGGCTGGCCGTTTTTTCCAAAACGTGAAAACCTGATCAGAAACAAGGGGGTCGGAGGTCATATTTTGACAAAAATGGTGTCATTTTTGGCATAGAATGCACACTTGCCAGGAAAGTAGAGACTTTCCACCATTTCGGTGAAGACTCGGCAATTCGGCATCATTTCTCGTCGTAAAGACCTTGAAATGTACAATTTGGTGCGCGGGCGACGGAAAATCACCGGGAAGCCGTCGTCCAGACTTTGTTGTTCCTTTGTGTTATGCCGTAGGAAAGGAAGCCGAATTCATTTGTCGGGATAACAGTAATACAATTTTAGGTCCAGAGAAAGACACCGTTATTCATGGTCAGCCCAGGTCAGCTGGTGTCATTGACTCTAACGCCTGAGGACATATTTTACGGAAATGTAATCAGACCTTCAGTATATTTCATGTCATGCATCCGACAGCAAATACTATATCACATCGCCTAAAATAACCCAGGGCACTGCCTTCCATCACCTGACATCAGTGGCCTCTTGACAGCCACGGATGGATTTTGCTATGATATTCTATGGATTGCATGAGATCCTGCACCTCTCCGTCATCGTTCGCTACATCCAAGCGGTCTTCCGTGAGCTTGATGGACCTCCCGACCGGATCGTCCGCACACTTCAGGTAAGAAACAAAGCTCTTCATCTGACGGTAAAAGCTGCTGGTCTCCCACTCTTCGGTGTCTCTGCAGAGCCATTGTTCACCAGCACCTTGTATGTGAAATATGCTCCAAGATTAGCCCTATTCTCGGGTAGGGGGTGGCTGAATCCGGGTTTTTGCTCTCAAATTCCAGGTTTTTTGACGCAGCTTTACGAAATTTGGTGGCTTTTTTAAGCTATTTTTTTCTGCGTGCCGTGATGAAATTTCAGTTTTTTTTTGCGCAGGGGCGGGGCTAAACAACGTTTTTGAGAGGCACCTCAGGCCGTTTTGGGCCATGTTGAGGGTAAAGGGAATATGACTGCAAAAAACAGAGTTTTTAAGATCCAACTTAAACCTTTATATGGGTGTATAGCAAAATAGTCGGGGAACGTGCAGATACAATTTCGTCCATGTGAGGTTGAGGTAACTTTAAAAGGTCAGGTCAAGGTCAAAAGTTAAAATATGGTTTTATAACAATAATTTCTGCGCTACTTTTTCAAATGCCAAACCCAGGATATATATGACGTAGAACGGCGCCCTATGCTTGTGTATCAAGTTTCAGCTTTATATCAGGTCGGGTCACGAAGCTCTGACCTGAAAAATGTCGATGCGCGTACCCTATATCGCAATAGCCATAAAATGAAATTTTTAATTAGAGTGAATTCACATGATCGAAAACTTTTACAAATAATACTGAATGCACACGACATCATTCCAGGTGACCCCAAGGTCACTGGAGGTCATTTAAGGTCAAAGGTCACAGGTTCCTCTGAAGAACGTGTGACCATGACAGTTCCCCTTTTTCATGTCCCTGGCACCGCCTATGCTAGCATTGTACAAATACTGTGGTACGATTTCTACTTCTTTTATATAACATGGCTAGCAGAAGCCAAAAAAGTACTTTTGCCTTTTTTGTCCATTCCGTTGTTGAAAAACTAATCTCCCTATTTTTTAAGCCCTGTAAACGCCCATGAATTTTCCCAAAATTTGAAATGTGTGTACCAGTGGTATCCCATCCCATCCGGTCTATATTCTCTCAGTTCATGCCAGTTTCATCGAAATCGGCCCATAAATAACGGAGTTATAAGAAGTCCAAAAATGCCCCTAATTTTGATATTTTTGCCCCTCTGTATCCACCCCTTTCAAAATTTTGAAAATTTATTCTCGTAAAAATGTAGCTGACGTAATGGCAAATCAACTATGTTTGTTGCGATGGAATCGGACGTGTAGTTCCGAGATCTCGGGGGGGGGTCCAAATCCCCCCCCCCCCTGCCGGGAATCGACCATACTGTCTAGCCCTCCGGGAATAAGGTTAAGGTCCGATCAATCTTCGGAGTGTTATTCCTTCTTTAAGCTTCGGAAAACCCAGTTTCCCCATCTCAAACGGAGAGCGGTGAGCGCGGTACAGCTGTTGGGTCATGGCGACCTTTCCTTCACGTGACACACGATCGCTGGTGCGAGATAAAGGCACAATGTCTCCCACCAGGTGCCAGAGATGGTGAATTTCGCGACAAAGAGCTTGCTGGTCTGCTTCGGTCCTGTCAGCATCTCAGGGTGTCAGTGCTTGATGCGGAGTTTCATGCAGCTGGAGGTCCTGCAGAGGCGCGTCTGCAGCGCAGTAACCCACAAGAAGCCAATACGACACGAGACTCAGAGCCGCGAACCTGCAGTACGCTTGCAGTTTCTTCACGGTGTCATTATCCTACCCCATTTTGGCATTGTCTCCACACAAGTCACTTGAAGACATGGAGCGAATCTGGGAGCAAAGCATCATGCGCGGTGGATGGCGCCAGTACTCCATGATACTGGCGATACATGATACATGATACTCCATGATACATGATACTTCACGTGACTGGCGTGAAGCGCCCAGATTAGATACGATGATAACACTGTGCAGAAACTGCACGCTTTTGCAGGTTTGCAGCTCCGATATGCGTATTGGTTTCAGGTGGGCTATTAAACTGTTCAGTAACTGTTAGAAAATTGTTCCACCTTCTCACACACCGGAGATTCCGCGGAAATCGTGCAACTGTCCGTCAGCTGACGCCAGATTTGCCATACTTAGCGATCCGAGTTGTCTGGAATCTGTTGCACCTAAGCAAGCAAGCAAACAAGCAATCAGTCAAACAACCATTCATGTATTCAAAATTCAGAATGGTATGGATTGTAGGACACCTCTGTTTTCGCCTTCCGGGCGAAAAATTAGGGCTCAATTATCAGTCATTTGGTGTCAATCAAACTAGCTCCTCTTCGTTTGGCGTTTCTTTTTCTTTGGTACATCCTTCATTTCGCTCAATGGTCGCAGGCAGCCCCATAACCGTCCCTATCAAAATAACGTATTCGGGTGTCGCCTGTGACGTCACGGTCCTTGACCAATAGGAGGCCCGCGTGGGTCGGCCGTCAGTTGGCCAGCCGCTTATGCCGCAGTTTGCCTGTCCTCTTCAGATGCGCTCTGAAGAGGACAAGGATCGGGCATTATCTGGTTGTATTTCATATTTGATTCTATCACTAGAGACAGTTTTATATTTTCGTAGATCCTTCTAGGTTGGCTTCGGCGTGGGGTTCAAAGTTTGCAGAGCTTTGCGGGCTGGGGCAGTTGCAGGTATGTTGCAGGAGTGGGGGGCCATGTTGGGCGATCGAGCCTTGGCAAGATCATATAATCGACGTTGAACTAGATTGGTTTAGAGTAGACTATAAGTAGCTATCAGTTTTGGAGTAAGCATTGTTTCACATCTTTGGCTTCTCTTGCATTTATAATGGCTATTGTTGAAATAACCTAAAACTGCTAGACTTAATACTGCCTACATGTTGGGTGTGTGGCAGCATGCCGCCTGTGACGTCACGCCAAACGCTATTCTGGTCGGACGGTTTTATCTGGACTTCTAGGACTCCTAGGGCCTTGGGTCGGACGTGGTGACGTCAATCTGACGTCACTTAGTAGCCGTCACTGGGCCTGCCCGTAGTGAGCTAAACCGTCGTTTTTCAACAAGCTGTGAAACTGATGTGTGCATAGGTACTGAAAGTTTCGATCAGTGACGCTGCGCGTTTTGGAATTTTTGTCAAAACATCTAGGGATAGATTCTCCCCCGTGGCTCCAACGGGTAGCGGATTAACCCGGCAGTTTCCGTGAGGGGGGGGGGAGAACGTCAAACGCTCGCACTTTTCTCCTGCCCTTTCGCTCCGGTTTGCTGCGCTGGCAAGGTTTTCCGGGGTCATGCCAAAATAACGTCATAAAAATGGCCATGTTGTGCGATTTTGTCCTTTTTCGAATTCTCTTGATATTGGTATTGCTATTGGTACCGTTATCGGTTTCGGTATCGCCAACATTGTAGTCGTTTAGCAGTATTGCCGTTAACAGCAATGCCGTTTATCACTGTTGTCGTTAACAGCAGTGTCGTCAGCAGCGGTGCCGGTAGGAATTGTGTCTTAGAAGCACTGCCATTTAGCAGTAGTGTCGTAAATAAGGGTGTTCTTTAGCCGCGCTGTCGTCAGCAGTAATGTTGTTTGCAATAGCTTCTCGTGACTGTGGTGTCGTTAGCAGTAATGTGTAGAAGCACTGTCGTTAGTAGTGCCACATAGCAGTACTGCCGTTAGGAGTCAGTGTCGCGTACCAGCACTGTCAGTAGCAGTAATATGGTCTAGTACTGTAGGCAGTGAAAGAGGCGACATGGATTCCTTACGAACCCAGCGAGATGGCTGGTGGCGTGTAACGTCACTGATGGGTCAGCTGTCACGGCCGCAGAAGAGGTGCAGGTCAGAGCCTGATCCCTGGTCCAGTGACGTCACTGATGGACGAGCTTTCACGGCCGCAGAAGAGGTGCAGGTCAGATCCTGGTCCCTGGTCCAGTGACGTCACGTACCTAAAGCAAGACAGAAAATATCGCGTCGTGGTCTGAAGCGGAACCGAACACCTAAGGGAAAAGTCACTGGAGAATCATCCTGTCAGCACCTGACCGGATATTGTTTATCCACCAGTAAGGGTGTGTTGCGCCGCTGACACCTCCAGGGGACGAGCGTCCGCGCACCATGACATCACAGCATCGCCGAGATGGAGGCCGTTCAAAATTCAGCAGCGTCACGTGGCCATGAGGTCAATGTCTTTTTTTAATTCGTTACATTTTTTTCCAATTTAGACTGTTTCAGTTCATTTTGAACTGAAACTGCTGGTTTGCGGGAACGACTGGCACTGTTACAAAGTGCGTTGTTGGAGTTTCTCTCAAGCAACATCTAATAAGCTACCCCGTAGCTACCCCGTAGTAGCTACGTAGTATTACAAACACATCGTGTCAGTTACCCTCGATAAACCGAGGATCCCGTCGTCAAGACAGGAACCCAAGGAAAGTGGATCCGCACCTCCAGCAGAGTAGCCAGGGTTTCCGTAGGGGGAGGGGATCAAGGTTAAAATAATGATTCTTAACCCGCGCACGACCGTCGGTCCGTTTCGAACATGCACGACTGGGGGGGGGGGGCAGTTGACCGCCCTCCCCTCTAACTCACGAACAGTTGGTCACACGATAAAAATAAGCATACCGTTGGAAATCTTGCAACGAGTAGAGTTCGAAACTGGTCTCATTTTCAGTTTTAGATAACATGTAAGCAATTTACGCCCTATATATATATTTCTCATAGCCGACTGCATGAGACCGAGAAATGGGCTGAATCTCAAGGGCTGTGACTAATAACGCATAGGTAAAGGGACCAGCGCACAAGTAGAGGTCCACAAATGCCGATACACGTCCAATTTCCCCAGATTTGCTCAATATATAAGCCGAAACGTTGAGTTAAAGACACGACAATTCTCGCGCCAGCTGTAGTAGTGCGCTGCTGCCGTATGCAGTAACAAATTGACGGGAACTAATTTTAGCGTTCCTTTATTTTCGCGAAAAAGCCATGTATGTAAATTCTGTTTATCTTAGTGGTTCTTGTGATGGTTTTTCATGCTTAAATTTTGGAAAGATTCATTAGTTACCAATCTATAAAATTGGCGGAGCTTTATTCGCGAGAGCCCGTTTCTTAGCAAAATATGCTACTTTTTCAAACTTTTTGAGATTGCTGGTATTACTTACGTCTGTGCAAGCTATTCTGTCATTTTCTACCCATTCTGAGTAATTCATCGCCGATTTTGACGGTGATGCATTTTGGCTCACTACAGTTATTCATGACCTGATCTCAGATCAATGGCTGGAAGTCATTGATACTTTGCCGAATGACGGCAACTAGGTGTCTGCTTCACTCCACACTAAAAATGTTATGAAATATTCTGTCAATTTCCGAAAAAACCACGAGGTGTCTTAAAAATGGGCTTGATCTTAGGTCAATGACACCGAAAATTCCGAAAAATCTGAGATAGCAGATTTGTTTCATCTGTCACGTTTACTAATCCCTGAAAGTATTATTGAGATATCTTGTTTTGCGAAAAAGTTACAGGGCGCTAAACTTTTTTCGACATAGGTCTGTTTGACCCAACCTAGGTCAGGCACCTAACCTGACCTGAGGTCAAAATTTCGACACGAGATGTAACATTGATGAAGCAAAAGGTACACAAAGTTTCGTGACTGTGTATTTGTTGGTTCTATGGCAATCCTAGAAAAACCTCAGGAGGCAGTCAACTGTCCACCCAGTCGGGGGCAGGATAATGTTTCTCTTGCCATCGTGTAACAAACCTGGGCAATATTGAGAAAATGACCCCATGATGTACCACATCTGGAACCCTGGGACATAAAAGCGCATTGTTTCGACATCTTCCATTCTTTTAAAAAAATCATTGATGACAGTAGCCAATTTTCGGAGGTATATGATCATAAAGGGGAGTCAGTTGACCCCTCTCACCCCCTCTGGCAACGCTACTGCATCGCTAAAGATTTCTGTGCCTTTTAAACTGTTTGATGGTTGCGACCAATCAGAAGAGCGCGCGGTTTCTGTTCGGCGAAGAGCAAGCGGCCAACTCGAGGAGATATCTAAACGCGGAGTCATCTATCATTTCGGCCCACGCGACAGCCATCTTCCACGACGGAAAATCTAAACGCGGAATCACCAATCATTCCGGCCCACACGACAGCCACCTTCCACGAAGGAAAGGTGAATCACGATAGTGCCAATTTCTCCATTATCTTGTCACCCCATTACCTTGTCACCGACAGCTGACCCCGATGTGAGTCCGGGTAACAGCGACATTTCGCCGTCCCGCGCGACATTCGGTGTGAGAAATGCGACGAAAAATGACCCTGACGGTTCAGAGCGCCGATATATACCTTAACAATCTTCCAGCCATTCAGCCATCGAGGTCCCATCCACGTCAGCGCCACCAGGTCATCCATCGGCATCATTTCGCGACCGACCTTGACTTCTGCCAGCGAACTGTGCCCCTGGGGGCGCCAGTGGACGGCGACGCCGACAGGCACGACGATGACTTGCTCCGAGATAATCCAGGCACGCAGGTGGCGGCGCCGTGTGAGGACGCATGCAGGCAGGTTTCTGTTTACTCATCACTCGACGCTATCTCGCCGATTGTGGCGACCACGTCATACCGCGTATGCTTTCTCTTGAGGTTTATCTCTCTCTCTGCCAGTCAGAGTCCGCGTCTCTGACAAGGCTGCGAACCTTCAGATACCGTAAGCATCTGATTACTGCGACTGTTGTTACCGTTCTTTGCTTTGCCAACACTTCGTAGTGCTCCTATAAATTTTCTGGCTGGCAGTTGCAATGCTTTTTGCGAATAGACGGATTCGGTTCAAACTTGTAGAGATTTGCGAGAATTTCTCTTACGTCTTCGAGGAGATCGTTTATGTATCATCTGAAAAAGCATGGATCACATAGCGCTGCAACTCTTAACGCCAATTCTTCCAGTTTTTCCGTTTTTCCCAGTTTTTCACTTACGAACCTTCCCGGAATACTGAATTCGGCCCTCCTAACGTGAGGCATCCACGCCACCAATTGGGTCTCGCCCTGCTCAACAACTGTTCCCACCACTGTTCAATAAGCCAAGCCGCCGCAATGATTTCTATCCGCTGCTGGTAAAGGCCGCAGGAGAAGTCCCGAGAGCAGACCAACAGCGTCCTGAATGACCCCTCAGAGGTGTGCTGATTTCAGCTGGCAGTCTCCTGAGGAGGTGAGGCAGCCGACCAGACTGGCTCAAACAACAGCCTCCTAAGAGAGATAGCCAACCGGACTGGCTCAAACAACAGTCTCCTGAGAGAGGAAGTCAACAGGACGGGCTCATACAGCAGTCGCTGGAGATAATAGACCGGGCCGGCTCAATTTCAGTCAGTCAACAGTCTCAACACTCAAAAGAGTAGGCTTGAACGAGCACGGCAAAGGCAGGCCAAATGCTGTTGATCTGAAGCCAGCGGTCCGGTCGTCAGCAGGTTCTCAACTTCACTAGCCATCATTCACGGCAACGACTCCCTAGATGAAAGTTCAAAAGTAGTCGCGATGCCCACTGTGTCTTCCCGCTGTATTATGTACCAGATAACGAGAACACATTCAAAACCACCAGCTCGACGATACCCAGGAGTTCTAGGTTCAGTATTATAATTCACATTCAATCTTCTCGCGGTCCCCACTGACGCTGATTGGCAAGTCTCAACACTGCGCACATCAAGAGCATGTTCAGCACCCACCTCAACTGACCAAAAGTATTGCTCATGCCTTCAGAATGGCATGGGGCATGGCGGTGCGCCAGGTGCCAGTTTGTACTATCCCGTCGGATACCGGATGTGCTGGATAAAACAAGACCGGATAATCCGGCCGGTTAACGGAATAGTCCAACATACATCAAAATGAAGAGAAAATGCTAGTTTAAGTTAAAGGAAGATATAGAAGTCAGGTATCACTCAGTCTTTCACACAAGTATGAAGTTGTATGCGGAGAATGACCACAACGTTGTTGAATACAAGTGGAAATGTTTTCGATTGCTTTTTAGACGTGAATGCGATATATTCATATGTAATGACGATAAGTATGAACATATCACGATACAGTTAATGAACATGTCGATTAAACCCCCGCCCCCGACTGGGGGCGGTAAGTTGACCGCCCCCTGAGGACTTAAAAGATTACGAGAGAATAAACTTACGCAGCGCCGCGAAACTTCGTGCACCTTTTGCTTGATAATTTTTACACCTTGTACCCAACTTTTGTCCTCAGGTCAAGTAAGGTGTCTGACCTGGGTCAGGCCAAGTAAACCTCTGTCCCGGAAAAGCTAAGTGTTTTGCAACTTTTTCGCAAAACATGATATCATTGTAAAACCTCCATGGGTTCGGGACTTTGATAAATGCAACAAATCTGGTATTTCAAATTTTTCGGAAATGTACGGGTCATTGACCTAAGGTCAAAAACGTTTTCAACACAGGTCGTCGTTCTTTTCGAGAATTGATGTGTTTTTTATAACAATTTGAGTGTGGGGAGATCCAGACATCCAGTTTCCGTCAATGAGCAAAGATTCAATGACCTCCGACCACGGACCTAAAGTCAGGTCACGAATAACTGTTATGAACCAATATGCATCGCCATCAATATCGGCGATGAATGACTCAAATTGGCTAGAAAGCGGCAAACTGGCTCGCACTATTGCAAATAATACCAAAAACTCAAAAAGTTTCCAAAGACTGCAAATTTTAGAAATAAACAGGCTCTGGCGAATAAACCTCCGCCAGTTGTGTACATTGGCAACTACTAGATCTTTTTCAATATTTAAGCATGCCAAACCATCACAAGATCCACTAGGATCAAGAAGCAACACTTGGAAAGGCATATTTCGTGAAAATAAAAGAGCGCTAAAACTAGTTCCCATTAATTTCATATCGCACTCGTCTATGGCGCCCGCCCAGTAGCGGTGCTAATCGCCGTGTTCTAACTCAACGTTTCCACGTACATATCAAACAAATTAGAGACACTACACATGTATCGGCATCTGAAGAGTTTTACCTGCCCGCTGGTGCCGTTACTAGACTTCATTCGTCAGAGCCCTTGAGATCCAGGCCGTTTCTCGGCCTGATGCAGGCGGTTACGAGAAAACATATATTGGGCGTAAATAATTACATATTATCCAAAACCAAAATGAGACCAGTTCCGAGCTGCACTCGTCGCGAACTTTCCAACAGTGTGCTTATTGCTATCGCAAGACCAATCGTTTGTGAGTTAGAGGGGAGCGGTCAATCCTCCTCCCAGTTGGGCGTGCATGGCCTCGATTCAAAGTCGGCGCGGGTTAAGAAACGTGAAACATTTTCTAAAAAGGTCCATAGCTGTCAGAAAGGCGTCCATGAACTGGAAACACCACTCATTTTCTTTCTTCATCAGTCATGATTAGGTGAAGAGGAGACTAGTAAACAAACTATTTACATAGTGCCCTTTTTATGTCCGTGGTTTTCCTTAACCTTCGCCGGATGAGGGGGGTGGTAGCCACTCCCCCAACAGTTTCCCAGACCTCGGCAATACGACGCTCGACAGCGCCGTGACATTTGGCGTAGCTGACGATAAATTCATTTCGCATGCTTTCAGAAAGAGGGATCCCAGGTTATCTCAAGTCACCGAGCTATGCTATCGTTGCTGAAGGCTATGCTATCGTTACAGAACGACTTTTGCGCCAAATGCCAATTACTGATTGTTTCAGGGTAATAGGCATGCATAAGCCGCACATGACGGGCACAAAATCGGTCAAAATCGTAGAGACATGCAAACAGGTCACTTCAGTCAGGTTAATAACCTTTTCAAGGCCAAATGAGATCAGCGACCTAAGATGACCCTTCTGACCTTTTTGACTGACACAAGTGACCTTTTTTACAGTATATAACGATATGTTTACTAGACCCTGCTCATGCCATTTGGGGGAAGGGTCACTGTACATGATAAAGAAGGTAATTTTAGGCCTATTTGGCCCCATACGTTTCGTTTTTGACTGCGGGAAATCGACTTTAAGTTCCCAAACATTGGCCCAACCTAGTAGGCTGCTGGCTGCCCTGACGGAACGAAACAGGGTACCGTTAGATCCTTTGGGCAACCATCGATTGTTTTTTGACTCGTGGTCAATTAGGGGCCAGATAACGAGGATGATGCCATCCCTACCCCCCACCCACTCGTGATCGGTGCGAGTGAAAACCCCTCCGGTCCAGCGAGGGTTGAAAAAAGGCAGTTCAACTTTTATAATTTTTTTTATATTTATTCGCCGTCCAAACCTGGTTACGCAGCAGAACATTCGTGTAACAATCTTCTTTCTTGCAAAATTGCGCCAAAAGACATTTATGTCGTTAAACATCATCATTCATAGTTATAAAGCAAAACAATAAATGAAAAAAGTAAAAAATATACACCGCGTGCTTTGAATAGTGAAAGTTAAATTTTAATGTTAACCTTACTGAATTTGCAGGAGGGTGCATGATTTTTTTTACCCTTCTCTTGGTGCGTGTCCTCATCTCTGTCATAATCATAAACCTTGGTGACTTTTCTTTAATTTCGCCTTTACGTGCACCGCCAAAAATTGCGTAGGTAACTTTATCAGAAGCAGGTCCAGCAGAGGCTTCTGGTGCACATGTTCGACCGTTTTTGGTGACTTCCGAGGCAATGGGCCCCAACTAAAAGAATTAATCGCCGTTGGTTCACAGTTACAAGTGTAGCTGCCAGTCGCATAATTGGAAACCACGACTCTGCGTAACCTTCCAAGAGCAGAAATAAAATACAAATAACCCCGGCCTATTCATAGATTCCTGAAGAGGAACCGACGACAAGTTTGCAACTGTATTTCAGTCAGCAGTGCATACATCCTGCCCCTGAACCGGAGCAACTAACGGACGATGGTGCCGCCGGAGTTGGTTTGTAACTAGTCCTTTTACCGGGTCTCGCTGGTTTTTCAGTCCTTCGTTACGCCCTACCGAGGCAAGCTTCCTTCTTTCAACCGTTGTTCCGCAGTCAGTGTCAGCCTTCAGCTGGTGCCTGACAGTAAGATTTTCGAGAGGTGCGAGGGCGTAATCGTCACGAAGATAAAACGTACGCACACAGGACGTCGAGGTCAGTGTCTGGCCGTCCGCCGTCTCCTCACCATGGGGCCGGCACAGCCAGCTCTGACCGTCCTCCTCCTGGTCTCCGTGTTGGCGGCTGGGGCCGATGTCTGGCCTCAGGACAGGCTCATCGGTTACCCGCCCCGCACATCACTGAAGGAAATCTCGGTCGAGAGCCTGGACGACATCCTGGACCTGCTGTCGAACACGCTGGAGGAGAAGACGTTGCCGTCTGGAGAGAAAACGGTAGTGTCTCGACTCGTGGCTCCAACACTCCAAGCCAACGACAGCGTTTGCCAGATTCACACCAAGCTTTACTGGCAAGGAATAACTGGTGACGAGCTTTGGCCGAAACTCAGTAAGTTGGTGCCATGCCTTATTCCTCCTTCCCCAGTGTGACTAGATGTCAAAGAAGTATTGGAGATAACCTGGTTTGCACTCCGTCCATGGTCGTCGGGCACAATATTAAAGACACAAAACATTGCAGAAGCTTTCTCATACCCATACTTTAGAACCATATCAACCGCATACTTAAGAAACACAGAACGGCCCGAATGCCCCGTCGTGACTTCATTTGACCGAGTGGCCCATGGATGCGTTGTTAAAGGAAACGTTCCATTTTTTAGTCAGCTCTTCAGATATTGACTATAACCTCGTTTTTCGCAAAAGGCGATATCTGTTAAGCGCCCAAATAGCTTTATTAACTGAATTCAAATGGGATTTATCCCATAACCAATTTTTGTTACTCGAAGAAATAGATGTGCAGAAGAAGAGAGAATTGTCTTTCATGCATTCTAGTCTGCTTTGCACGGACACGTGTAAGTCTGGATGCTTGAGGGAAATGACTTTTTGAAAAAAAAACTGTGCTTGGATCCCAAAAAATGTTGTTCATCATGGATTCCATATTTTTCAACGACCAGAAGCATAAAAACGCAAACACAAAACATGGTTGTCTTGCATGAAGATGTCCATCACAATGTTTTACAAGAGACTGCTGTCCTGACTTCAGACATTCCAAAATTTTGTGTTATTTGCTATTTTACATTAACCCTCCCCCGGGCCCAACATTTTCCCACCCCTCAGCCTATAGAACACTCGGTTCAGAGCCCCCTTGGCATTTGGCTCCTAATTAAGCCGCAGCCGCGAAGCGAAAACGAGCGTACTCGTCGTGCTGAAAGAAAGCCAACAATACCCCGGTTTAAGGTTTTAGGTGAACTGGTAGCCTCTCAGGCCCTGTCAGAGGTCCAAAATAGGCGAAAATCGAGAAAATTTTCTTTTCGACGACCATAGAATAAAAAAGTTGCGCAGTTAGAGACCAAACAACTATCAGAGGACTCCTTGAAGCCTCGCAAATTTAACGGTACCCTTCACCATTACTATCGGTCAGTGACAAGTCAAACCTCGTGATCAGCTGCAACGACATGGAATCTAGATCTGCCAGTCTGCCAGTCATAAAATAAACATAAATGAGTGGAAACGGTGTAATGTGGATGCTGAATTTGGAATAATCGCCTCAGATAACCAGGGGCCACCTAAGGTCAAAAGGGCCATCCGAAGTCAGTGACCTCGGTTGACCCTGAAAGAGTCACAAACCTGGTGGAAAGCGGAGCCTGATCCGTTCACACCTCGTTTGGCCCCAACTTTTATATCGAATGTCATCTGCGGTTTTAATCTGCGAGATCCGCAGTCATCGCAAAATGTCCGGCGATGTTCATCTCTTTGCGTCATAATTCCGTGACCTGACGAGACATCACTTTTTTTATCGACAGCTGCGAAACTTCTGCCCTAGGTAGTACTGACAATTTGGGAGAAATCGGGTCTGCCATGAAGAAGTTACATTTAAGTAGCAAAGGAGGGCGGATCGACCCCGCTGCTCGGGCGAGCGCTAAAGATAACGTTGTCCCGATTTCGAATATGTTAATATCCCCTCTCCAGCCATGTGATTTTCTGTATTTTATAACGTCTTGAAGTTCAGCATCGCAAAACAGCACATCATTGGGAGAAATTCAAAGGATGTCACATGTTGATGGAAGAGCCCGGACGAGGAAGTGCACGTTAAGGCTAAATGCGGACACGTGATATCAAATGGCATGTTCAGTAAACACAGCTGCAGGGCATGACTACCAATGTAAAAAGGATCTGCCATTTAGGCACTAAACTCTTAAAGTCACTATCCATTCCTTTTTGTTGCTGTCTTTTTAGAAGTCTGCAAGCCTAACTTGCCCTGCAAGCCAGCCGTGAAAATCCGCACCTGCTGCATAAATTTCCAATTCTGAAAGCCTGTACGAGTCTGCAGCTCACATTTGCCCAAAATTGCAGTCTGGACATAAAACAACATGCATTTTAACAGGTTAATTGCTGTTTAATTCCACAAAAAAGATGCATATGGGTTATCAGAGTTTTTTCCAAAACGTACATACAGAACGATGCACATCACACCACACACTAAACAATGAACAGCAAAATGATACACTCATAAGTTTTGATGTCATGAATCTACTCATATCCTAGTAAAGCAGATCAGTTTTAAGTTGCCCTTCCGGAGTGATTTTCTGAAATTGGCACACTTTTGCACCAGTCCACTAAGCCTGGAAACTTTGCACAGCAACTGTCACACGTAATATACTGAATTAAATTCAGTATTATCTGGCAATCCAGTGGAAGTGCACACAAATAAAAATCCAGGAAACCAACAACATCCATGTTACATTCATCGCCAAAAGTATCAGTCACCAGGTAAGCACGCATCACAATAGACTCAAGCAGGCGTTGGAAGTATGTATAAGGCCTTGTGCATTGCATCTAACACCGTAGCAAATTCACCAACTGGGCCCTAAAAATGTGTCACACAATGCCGTTTGCTTCCGTCTCATGAAGTCTGAATGAATGACTGCGAATGGAATCGCATGCGTCAGAATGACCACTGCGCCAAATAAGTTTCATCCATTTTACATCAGGTCTAAATTGCTAAAAAACAGAGTTTATAAAAAATGGTCACGAAACAGCACACATATTTAAATCGGAAGGAACATAGTGAACTATAGTCTCAGCAGCTATATTGTCTTTTGCGTCTTTCTGTTCACATTTCAAACAATTTTTGATGTTTCTCAATGTCGTTTATCTTATACTGTATGTGCCAGCAATGTCTTTCACCCCAAGGCCGTGCACTGAGCCGCACTTTAGGCCCTTTTGATCTTTGGGTTTTTCAAATCTTTTGAGACTACTTTGGGTCTTTTGAGGACAGTCTGGTTTTGCAAAAGACACATGTCATGTACAGCTTGTAACAAGCGCAGCATAAGCCAGTTTTTCCTCTGATGACATTTTAATTCATCTGAGGCATATTCAGGAAGTGTGTCAGAAAGTCCGAGAATTATATGTCAACATCGCGGTCAAACCAGTAAAATATTGACTTTAAATGCATTTGTCGTGCTTTCAGTGGTGTCATGTGGACCATGCATTATGCGATATGAATACGACGTGTTTTGAAAATGATTTATTCCCGCTTCACTATATCATTATACTGAAATATTTGCCACGCATTTCAATGCGACTTTTCTATTTTCTAAAGCACTATCGAATTATCGTATGTTGTGACTTGTGATACATATGCAGTATAATGATACATTATGCTTTGCAAGCAAAGAATACCAGTGCAACAGATTTGCTGTAATTCATAATAGGCATGTTTTCTTTTAAGAGGCGTAAAAGCATATTGCTCGGCATGTGGTGTACCATAAACTGGTGCAATCATTTTGTTCTGTAGCCGTCGCCATAATTTCTCTCTGGGGTATTCCACGGCAAAGTGACGGGGCAAAGGGGTTATTGTCCTTTGTCATGTCTCACATTCTGATCAAAATTGGTTTATAGGGATTTATTTTGCCACGAGTCGAACTGCGCAAATTTTGGTTCGATCAGATCAACGGTTCAGGAATTGTGGCCTCCGATAACCCTGCGAGGCCACACTGCAAGAGTTTGTTCGGTTGCCGATAACTATGTGAAATAAAGCTTGAAATTTAAATACCCGGACATTTTTGAACCTGCAACGGTTCAAGCCAACTGTTACTGCTCAGACTTTTAATATATGGCTAATAACAAAAGAAAATACAGTATGACCTTCGGCCACAAGACCTCAGGTGATCAAATTTTGTTTATCCAGAATGGAAGGCCCATATTTCGGCCTTTATATATATATATATATATATATATATATATATATATATATATATCAATTGCACATGTATGTTCGTATATCTAGATGTATTATAAATAGAGGAAATGACGTTTTTGTTAGAAATTCTCATTTTGAGAGGGCAAATTTTACTATATTTCAAAATCCTGTGGACAATTGAAGCAAATATGACGGTCCCATAAATTCGTCTTAAGTACTGAGCAGTCCAAAAGGGACAGAATGTTTTTTGATTGTCAAACAGATATTTTCTACTCCTAAGGTCATGTCAGGTCGGGTCAACAGCCAATGGACACAACACTGATTTGCGTTGAAACTGACACTCACGTAAAGTTACTTCAAACGTACGTTTTAAGTTCGCCATTGCGGATGTTTGGTTGATGATTTGATGCGTAAAAAAAGATCAGAAGATAAACATAGGTCATCTGAAGTCATATCACGTTATCTAAGGCCAATTATTATGACATCCGTAATTCAAGACTGAGTAAAGGTGTGAATATCAAACAAACGCTGTCCAATCGCTGGAATCATGCTGACGTGTTCTTGAATGACACCTAGGTCGTCAAGGCAGGTAAGGTCAGGTCAGGCCAAAGACGACAGCAGGCAAAATTTGTCTGTATTATTTGAAACCGAGCACCGCGGCACTGTGATTTTTTGAACGAGATAGATACATTTTACCTCCTATCGTTTTTGACCTGACCTGACATGAGGTGCCTCTGACTTCCATGTCATTCAAGAACACATCAGCATGTTCAGAGCGATCAAATGGCGTTTGTTTGACATTCCCACCTTTTCCCAATCCTGAGATACGAATGTTGGAATACTTGAGCTTTCCGATCTGATATGACCTTAAATGACCTATATTAATCTTCTTCCGATTATTTTCATGTGTGGCCAAGCATTCACAATAGCGATTTAAAAGTCTGAAGTAACTTTACGTGAGTGCCAGATTCGACACAGACCCGTGTGGTGTTCTAATGACTGTTGATCTAATCTGAACCTGGACCTAAACCTAACATGACCTGAGAAGTAGAAAATATTTTTTGACAATGAAAAATGTTTCTGGCCTTTGACTTTGGGCAGACTTTGGGCATCACGACGTGACCTTGTTTGACCTCCTGACTCTGCAATATTGACTCGGAGTCTATGAATATGGGTCCGTTCTTTATAAAACTGAACGAACTTTTGATCTGGTTAGGGTGACCTCCATGGTTCTTTTAGTTTTTGAGATCCTGGAGCAGGATTACGAGAACCTTCGAATATGGTAAAACTTGCGCTCTCAAAATGAGCATTTGTAAGAAAAACGCTACTTTTTTATTTACTATTTATGAAGCCGAAATGTGGGCTTCCAGTTCTGGATGAGCAAAACCACATTTTCAGATGTATGAAAGTCACCGGAGGTCACGTGACCTGAGGTCATATCTTATTTTTTTTGTTATTTATTGCATATAAAAACTTTGATTCACAAGGATTTCCCTGATCCTTTCAGCGCTCAAAAATGTCCGAATATTTAAATTTCAAATAATATTTGACATAGTTATCTACCACCGAACAAACCCTCGCAGCATGCATGACCTTGAAGAAATGCCGGGGGCTTTAAGTTCTGAACCACTGAGCTGATCGATCTAAAATTTGCGCAGATGGAGTCAGGGCATCAGATAACCCTGCATACCAATTTTAGCTCCAACCTGAGGTATGACCTGACCTGAGGTATGAGGTTTAACCCCTGGTCGATTTGTCGTGGAATTCCGCCTCTGCATACTTTATATAACACTATTCCCGGAGGGCTAGCCGGTATGGTCGATTCCCAGCAGAAGGGGGGAGGCTGATTCGGTCCGTCACAAAGTCTCAAGAACCACACATCCGATTTCGTCGCAACTAACGACAATCGATTTACCATGATCTAAACTACATCTTTAGAAAAGAGGTTTTCAAAATTTTGAAAGGGATTGATGCAGGGGACAAAAAAGTCAAAATGGGGACATTTTTCGACTTGTTATAACTTTGTTGTTCATGGCCCGATTTTGATGACATTGGTATGAATCGAGAGCTTATAGATGAGATTTTTTACCATTGATCTATACATTTAAAATTTTGGGGAAATGCGAAGGCGTTCACAGGGTTTCAAAAATAGCAGGCTAATTTTTCAAAGAACTGAATTAACAAGGAAGTTAAAACACTTTTTTAGCTCCTACTAGGCATGTTATGCTGAAGCAGTACAAATCGCATTACAACGTTCATATAACGTTAGTACAGGCGGTACCCAGGGACATGAAAAAGGGAGAACCGTCATGGTCACATGTTCTTTAGGTCAACTTGCGACCTTTGACCTTAGAGTTACTTGGAATGATCTTGCGTGCATTTCATATGATTTGAGAACGTTTCCAATGATTTGATTTCTCTCTATTTCTAAAATTTCATTTTATTGCTGTTGTGATGCAGGGTACACGCACCGATATTTCAGGTCATAGCTCTGTGACTAGACTTCCTATGAACCTGAAACTTGGTACACAAGAAGAGGGCTCCCTTCTTCGCCATAGATGTTCTGGCTTTGATATTTGAAAAGATAGCGCTAAAATTGCTACTATGAAACCAGATTTTGAGTTTTGTCCTTGACCTGACCTTGTGGAATAACCTCAGACAAACATAACTGTATTTGAATGTTGCCCAACTATTTATATATACATCCATGTAAAGTTTAAAGTTCTTTCTTTCAAACGCTACCTTTGGCAGACATTTTCCTGTTACCCGCAATAGGGCCAGAAATGGCCTGAGGTGCCCCCCAAAAAAAAAAACATTGCCTGACGCCGTCCCTAAGCAAAACAAAATTACGAAATTTTATTGCAGTACATAGAAGGAATAGGTAGGAAAAGTCAGCAAGTTTCGTGAAGCTACGTCAAAAACCCTGGAATTGGCAAGCAAAAAAAGAACCCTAGAGGGTTGATTCAGCCCCCTGCCGCGAAAAGTTAAAAAATGTGAACTCCAGTAGACGTGATTCTGACGAAGCTCAAACGATCAGATGACCAAGCCTGGAACCTTCAGGTTAAGGATTCAAAAGTGGCAGCTTTAGTCTTCTTGATGAAACGGACCTAGTAAATGGTCCATTGTTATCAGGGTATTGCTAGAGTAGATGGCAAATCTATTATTATGGATGAGGGGCCCACAGGTACATTTATGAGGGTTAACCGTTCGTTATTTAAAACAAGGCTGGATCCCACAGGTTGTAGATTCAAAAGTGATGGCTTTGGATTTCTTGGTAAAACGGATTTAATAAAAGTTATATTCTTATGTTAAGTATTACAGCAGTAAAAGGCAACGTCACTTTTCTATACATCATGTACATACAAATAAATTTATGAGGGGAATGGTTTCTTTTTAAAAACAATCCTTTCTGTCTCAGTCTGAAAAGCTGGCTGTTTGCCTTGCCACGTTACCAGCCCGTTGCTCGTGTTATTTTGTATGACTGTCCGTACTCACGGGTTTACCCATGGGTGACGGGTGGGTAACGGATATGCACACCCGTCGGAGGCCCCTTACAGGCACAGAGACAGGGACAGAAGTGACAAAGACAGAGGCAGAGGGAGAAAGTTACCTTACAGATATCACGCACAAAGATGAGTGAGACACTTTTATACCAAACGGGACACGTGTAATGACGTGTAGTATAATACCAAACGGGACGCATGACGTGTCAACGGGTATCCGTGTAGGCATTAAACAACCACATTTTCCGAGCATTTCCTGTCAGACACCTCATGTACTGTCGAAGGCAGCCAGGTGTTTATGTGTTTTGCTCTGTGCCTTGATAACCTGGGTTTGGCCTGATGTTCATGATTTGACAGCCAACAACAGCAGACGCTTCTCGTGACAAGCAGGATAGCAGTGTTGTTTGTCAGCATGGCCCTGGTCAGACACTACCTCTGGTGTTCTCGGGGTGCTTCTTGGGTGCTTCTTGGGTCCGCCTGGGAGTGCAATCCTGCAAGTGCACTGTGAGGCGGCGGCTGAGAGCGATCGTGGTGACACCCATGTAGTACATATTGTGGGTTACGAAGTCCCCAGCAGTACATCTGAAACGGTGCACTGCAGCGGTCTGTTGAAGCACTGTAAATTTGAAAGTATTGCTGCCCATAACGACAGAGGAGCTTTTCTGCTCTGTAATATGTAATGAACGGAATCTTGGGGTTTGTTTCAACGGGTTTAACCCTATTCCCGGAGGGCTAGACGGTATGGTCGATTCCCGGCAGGCGGCGGGGCGGATTCGGCCCCCCTGAGATCGGCAAAAATGTCAAAATGGGGGGTACTTTTGGACTTCTTATAACTCCGTTGTTTATAGACCGATTTCGATGAAACTGACATGAATCGAGAGATTATGGATAGGGGTTTTACCATGGGTCCGCAAATCTGAAATTTTGAGAAAACTCATGGGCGTTCACAGGGTTCCAAAAATAGGAGGACTAATTTTCTAGCAACTGAATGAACAAAAGAGG
Source organism: Capitulum mitella (assembly GCA_030062745.1). Classification (NCBI taxonomy): domain Eukaryota; kingdom Metazoa; phylum Arthropoda; class Thecostraca; order Pollicipedomorpha; family Pollicipedidae; genus Capitulum; species Capitulum mitella. The sequence continues at coordinate 2,975,174 of CP099853.1, read as the reverse complement.
CAAACACCCTTTTTGGTCTTCTGCTAGTCATGTTATACTAAAAAAGTACAAATCGCATTACAATGTTTGTATAATGTTAGCATAGGCGGTGCCAGGGACATGAAAAAGGGGAACTGTCATGGTCACACGTTTCTCAGATCAACTTATGACCTTTGGCCTTAAATGACCTCCAGTGACCTTGGGGTCGCTTGTAATGATGTCGTGTGCATTTAATATTATCTGTAAACGTTTTCAATCATTTGATTTCACTCTATTTCAAAAATTTCACTTTATGGCTATTGCGATATAGGGTGCGCGCACTGACATTTTAGGTCATGGCTCCTTGACCCGACCTGATATCAAGCTGAAACTTGGTACGCAAGTAGAAGGCACCCTTCTACGCCATATACATTCCGGGTTTGGCATTTGAAAAAAGGCACCGAAATTATTGCAAAAAAAAACTAATTTTGACATTTGACCTTGACCTGACCTTGTGAAATGACCTCAGATAAACAAAATTACATCTGCACATTGCCCAACTATTTAGCTATACATTCATATACAGTTGAAGTTCTATCTTAAAAACTCTGTTTTTGGCAGACATTTTCCTTTTACCCTCAACATGGCCAAAAATGGCATGAGGTGCCTCCCAAAAACGTTGCCTGGCTCCGCCCCTAAGCAAAAAAGAATTTTTAATTTTTTCATGGCACGTAGAAAGAATAGCTAGGAAAAGTGACCAAGTTTCGATGAAGTTGCGTTAAAAAGCCTGGAATTGGCAAGCAAAAAACCCGATGGGGGCGGATTCAGCCCCCCCTGCCGGGAATAGGGTTAATGCTCTTTATGACTCCGTCCACAAAAACATTACATGCCATATTTGCAAGAATAGTATATACACGTACAGACCTACAGGTATAGGGCTTGGGTATCCAATGTCTATCAAAGTCCCAGAACTCTGCGCTGTTATCCTGGATGCAAAACAATGTCCAGCCGATGATAAACGCTGGTAGCAACAACCGTTGCATTCCAGTTTACAGATCTTTATTTCTTTCAGTGCTGGACGCCACTGGAAAGATACCGGACGGCATACTGGTCGGCAACGTCAACGTCTTCGGCTCCTACGACGAGTGTCTGTACATCGACGTGACACTGGACCCGAGCAAGCACCCTTCTCTCCCGGGAGAAGCGCGCCATTTCGTCGGACGCTACGTTCCTGTGCTGGTCCTCGCAAATGCGCCGTTGCCCGCCACCGACGGCACATTCCACGGAAGCGCGCAACAGGTGCAAGAGCAAGAGGAACGTCTGGGCGGGGCTGTCATCCTTCCCATGCTAGGCTTGGGTACAGGTTTTGTTGGCATGTGTGTGCCCTCCAGCTGTTCCAGCGAGGATGTCAGGGCGGGCATTCAGTCATTTGTGGGCTCCAATTTCACCGTCGTTGCTTTGCCTTCGTCGACCTCAAAAGATTCAGTGGAGCTACGATCAGGGGACATCGTGGTGATAGTTATCATGGCCCTAGTTGGAGCTCTGATGGCTGCCGGAACGCTGCTTGACCTTTACGACAGAGGAATGCTGACGCGATTCCTGCAAGCACTGCAGGTGACTTCCGCTTCCAAAAGCCCAAACGCAGATCTGAAAACAAAGCCCGTTGCATCTACATCGAAATTCCAAGAACAGCGTCCACAGACTCAGCCAGTGTCTGGTACAGGACGCCAGGCCCTGATTGCGTTTTCCGTGTATACAAACACGAAGAAGCTGTTGGACACAACACCAGGAAAGGGAACTCTGACCTGCCTTCATGGTATTCGTTTTTTCTCGATGACATGGGTTGTCCTGGGTCATGCAGCGTCTGCGATACAGCAAATAGATCAGAATTTTATGGTAGCTGTTGACTGGATTAAGGGTCCCTTGTTTCAGCCTGTGGTCAATGGCACTCCAAGCGTGGACTCATTTTTCCTCTTGTCCGGCGTTTTGCTAGCATACGGTTTCTGCAACGCGTACGAAAAGACGAAGACGTTCAACTTACCCATGTTTTACTTGCATCGGTATCTGCGACTCACACCGCTTCTTGCCATCGTCATTGCCATCTGTGCCACGTGGTATGTCCACCTGGGTGAGGGTCCTCTGTGGCCCTTAGTGGGGTTGTCATTCCAACCTTACTGCCAAAAATACTGGTGGAGAGACCTCTTTTACATTCAGAACTTTTTTGAGTTCGGTGATATGTGCGTCGGGCAAAGCTGGTACCTCGCCAACGACATGCAAATGTTTGTTTTCTCTCCGCTGATTCTGCTTCCTTTGGTCTGGCGTCCTCTTTTCGGTATACTCTGGTTATGCCTGCTCATCGTTGGTTTTTCTGCGCTCCGTGTTGTCATCTGGAGCGTGAAAGACCTACCCCCATCTCTGTCTGTGCTTAATCCAGACAGACAGGATATTTTGCTTGAAAATTACGTTTATCCTTGGATGCGCTGCACCGTTTGGCTGGTAGGCATCGGTCTGGGCTACCTGTTGCACAGACTGCGCGGCAGAAAAGTGGTCTTGAAACCCTGGGTGTGGCTGCCGGGTTGGATTGCTGCCATCGCCACTGGCATTGCCGTCATATATGGCATGACCCCGTACCAAATGCCATGGACGACAGCTAGCAAGGCGGTCGCGGTGTCTTACGGGGGCTTGCACCGGCTGGCCTGGGGTTTTGCCGTCTCCTGGGTCATCTTCGCCTGTGTCACTGGATACGGCGGGTTCATTAACGCGTTTCTATCGTACTCGGGCTTTGTTCCGTTCAGTCGCCTAACATACGCAGGCTACCTGGTTCACTTGAACGTGATCTACTTCAGTGTTTATACATCCATGGGCACCCTCTATTTTGATGTCATGAGGCTCATTTATTGGATCCTGTCCCAAATGATAGTTTCCTTTGCAGTTGCGTACGTGTTTTCAATTTCTTTTGAAGCACCTTTTGTCACTCTCGAAAAACTAGCGTTCCAGACACCCCAGAACAAGACAAAACCTGGTGATGGAGCCGACACGACCTCCAGCGACGCAAGTAAAGACAAGACGGCTGAACCGGAAACTAAACCGTAATCATGAGCAACCGGCTATGTGCTTCGTTGCCGTTCAGGATGATCAAATAAACTCCAGACCTGCTTGGATTTTACAACGTTTGCGATGTTTCTTTAGAACGGCCACGAGCATAGTATTAATCAGGTACAACTGCGCAGGAAGCGCATCCCATTATTCCCGTAGGAATTACATTTTGATTCACGAGAACGGCAGAAGCAATGTTATTTACTGTAATACACAGATATATGTTATGTATGTGTGCGCTAGTATCCGAGACCGAAAGCAGCCATTAAGTTGTCTGAAACAACCAGACTGCATTCTGGATATAGCCACGTTGCCAGACACCGAAATAAAGGAAAAAAGAACCGTATTTGGTCAAAAGAATGCGACCGCGATGCGCCCCGGCAGTTCATGTGTTGCCAAACATCGACGAAGGTATTACGTCCGATTACGGTTCTAAGGAAAACGACCACGCATTGGGCCAGATACTCAAACCACTATTTGCCAGAACACGTCTTCGTTGTTTAGTGAAGCGATCAAAGTAGGTTGCTCTGTTTTGTCACTCTTTCTATTTGATGGTACTTATAAATGTTTCGCTAGAAGCGCACTCAGGGCATGGCGTACTGGACCACGCTCCGCCCCCTCCCCCCTAGAATGGAGGATGCCCCCTTTTGCTCGTATCTGGCGTCCTTCGGTGCGGAGCGCTCCCGAATTTCAGCTGGAACGTACTTCTTAGCGCCACGAGCGGAGGGGGTTTCTGTGTACTCTGTATCGGAGCCATTCTGTCAAGGACCACCATTGCTGAGGACCTTTGCCTACTTTTTTGCTGGCGGTGAAGGAAACCCTTTCTGGCATGTGAAGAAGGCTCCTGCCGGCCCGTGAACGGCACCGGTCGAGCGTAATGATGCCGTGCAACGGGTGGTTCTACATTGGAGGGAGTCCTAATTGCGTCGTGGGCAGTCACGGCGCGAATGAGGCAGAACGCACGCGTTTTCAAAGAACAACGGATGCAGACTGCTGACAGCTGACGGGACAAGAAGTACAATTATGTGTTACATATGTGTTACAAGGATTACAGTTATGTGCAGTGGGGTCAAAGGGGCCAACTGACCCAGCCGAAATTCTGGGGGGTCCGCAGATAAATGGGGCTCGTATCTCGGGCAAACAAAAAGGCCAAGAAGGCTTAGGCGGCCGCAAGCCAGGGGCCAGCAGACAGGGAGCCGTAGGCAAGAGGTCCCCACGCCTGGGATGGCCGCAGGCCAGCGCGCTCGTTGGTTAGGGATACGCAGCGAACGGACCCGCATGCCAGAGGGACTCGTGGGCCGAGGTCTCGTAACCCAGAGGACCCGTTAATAAGTCCCCATAGGCCCTTGGCCCTTGGAGAAGTGAAAACGTAACACAACACTAAAAATATCCATTTAAATGTAAATATCAGGATATTTCTGCCTGAAGAGTTTACGAACGACAACACCTCCCGATCGACAAAAAGACGCAGTTTTCCGAACCTCATCGATGAGACATCCTGTCTTCTTTTCGCGGGCACGAGCCTGGGTGGATCCGAGTGGCCGACTGGTGCTGCCGGCCAGTGGACCGAGAGCGCGGATTTCTGACAGTTAAAAATATCGTCAATGATCTGCAAGCTACCAACAACTTAGCGGAAAGCGGGGGTGGGGGGCAACTATTAACAGCAGCAAGATATTCCAGCTGGTTGAAAGGAGCAAAAGGGGGCTGGGAAATTCCAAAAAGTCACCTCTGGTCAAACTGGAATAGTGGAGACAGAGAAAAAGAGAGGGAGGAAAAGAAAAGAAACGTACGAAATGGGCAGACAAGAAGAACGGGATAGAATGTGACAAATCAGATAAATACGGTGTGGCTGATTGTTTTTTTTTTTTTTAGTGAGGGCGATTAACGATGCGTTTAGAAAGTACATAAGCCCATTATCTTCATTTGTTGTTTTTTCTTGTTGGAAACATGCACTGGAAACCGAAAGAAACACTAGAAGGATGTGGTAGATTAATGTGCTTAATGGCATAACATTTACTGAATAATCAAATCCTTTGCAATGTTAATATTTCTAAATCGTTTAATGCAACTGCCTAAAACCTGTCACAAACGACACTTTCGATCGAGAGGATTCGAAAAATATGGCTATTTGGCGATGTAATTTAATTCCGTCAAAAGACCTAAATTGCACATTTGAGCCAAAAATTGAAAGTTCACAGATATTGATCGATTTTGGCCAAAAGCACATCGCTGTGTTTCTAGTAAACCAAACCATGGGGAAAAGCATACAAGGCTATGATAAAAAAAAATGGAAAGTGGGTCATACTATCACCTCACTCAACAAAATCGATGTGCAACGTTGGGACAACATCCTTTATGAGCGAAAGCGTGCTGTCGTTGAGAAGATTTCGTTATAATGAAGATGCATTGGCCCGCCATTTGAGGTAAACTAGTGGAATCAGCTGCTAGTGTTGTGGTAAGTCAAAGCTACAACGTACATTTCAAGGTTTGTTATTCCCGACCGTCAAACAACTGCGCCACCTGTCACTAGCATTATCATCACTTCTGTTCAACGTTCATCACCAACATGTTTAACGGTTCAAGTGTAAGTGAATGATTACATCCATTCGTATCATAGATTTGTCACCATTACATCTGTGTAACTGATCCATTCATTGCATCCATACAAATAGAATCATTGCCATCAACAACGACCTTTCAGAATACGGATATGAAGCACATATCGCGCGGTTATGGAGCGGATGTGAATCGGATCAGTCCGAATGAGTCTGAACGACTCTGATGAGCGTGAAGTCACCTTCTTTTATGCCCTCAGCTGGATAATCCGTTCTCAAAGATACGATCCATTTCTGGCTGCTCTTTCAGCTACGTTTAAAGGCACACGCCCATGTAATGACGTCATACCTGCTGATATCGGCACTCGGCTGATGACAACGGCCGCCCGCTGCTCCATACAAGATAAGCTGAACACGCCCGACAGCAGCAGTAGGTGGCGCTACTCGACCGGCTTGTGCAGGCTACCGGCATAGTCTTAGCCGGGGGGGGGGGGCGAGGGGTTAAAAATGCAACCCTTTTTCGGGTCAAAAATCAAAATAAAGCAGAACTCGAAAGAAACTGGCTGAAATCCGGGGACTTCCGTTCTGAGGGAGATGAGTTTGTCCCGGCCATGTCCTCGGCGAAGCCCTGGCTGCGCCACCGGCCTCTGGCATCCCTCGTGCACTTCAGAGTCGGTAGGTAATGGGCTCGTCGCAGCAGCTGGCTGTGTTATCCGGAACGTTCTGCAAGCCGGGCGCTTGCCGTCTTGACGGAATCACCGGAACAGGCATTCGGCGACTGCTCGTCCCTAGCGAAACATGTCCCGTTCCTCTCGTGCATCAGGCGTGCGTGCAACATCGACCACCACGCTGAGTGACGAAATGGGTTACTGCTTTCAGAATGGGCCATCCTCGGTGCTTTCAATGACAAAGGGACCTCCTCGCAATGTCTGAAGCTCCGCATTTATCAGAGCAGTTGGCATGTGGGCGAGAAGCTATCTGCAGGGGAGGGGGTGAGGGTGCGGGGGGCAGGAAAGGCGGAATATTGGGAGGTGTCGTCAGCCGGCCGGCGTTTTGTGGGGAAGAGGTTCCCTAATGGGGTCACACAAGGCAAACGAGGCCTGCCCGGCCCCATTTCGAGCCCACTCACGGGCTCAATGCGATGCCTGCCCCAGGCCCAACCTTCTGTAAGGACAGACATTAAAGACTGCTAAGATTTGAATTTGTTCTCAGTAAACGCATGGCTGGCAGGCTGACATCAGTCGTCTTATCACGTCTGCTTCTTTTAACAATGTCTTGACAGTATTACTGTAGGATTCGTCTGCAACGGCAGCACAGGTCACAAACAGTAACAGGCATATGCTCTCCATCGTGACCAAACGATGGTGTCGTAGTTCATGTGACACGTTTAAATCGGAATACCAACGTATTTATACTTATATGGAATGCCAACGTAAAATCAGAAAACGACTTCTCTGAGATCTCTGTGTAATCGTTTTATCATCTCCTTTAATTGGCGTTTTTTTCCAACATACGAGTAAGTGGGTGTCATACGTCAACTGTACCAGTGTCAGACCCTCAGCGTGGAGACTCAGTTCGTTTGCTGACACCGAGTACATGAGACATCTGAACGATCTGCCCCAGTACAGTTCGGTCAAATTTCTCCACAACCTGGACAAACTTTTTCCTGTCCTTCCCGGCGAATTTGATCTGCTGAGGATGACCCAAAGGTCGTGTAACCACGTTGTATCGACAAAAGTCACGTGTACGTGTTGCAGTCGTGAACTGTGAAAACATCCAAGTTTAACGTATTTAGTGCATTGCCTGTTAGCCCAAAGTCTATTTTTGGTATGGCAAGTTTTCGACAAATGGAGTTTCGCAGATTTCACTCTGGGAGCCACTGTTTGGCGTCACGCGTCTGAGATGGTGCAAATGACACGCCTTTCATATTTCATAAACATATGTGCATATAAACATAAAAAGAAATTTGCTTTAGTCCTCTAAAAGCAAATTGTTTGTGTAATATTAACAAACCATTTGTTGCAAGTGGAAATTTCCGGCAAATTTCAAAGTTCTCCTTTTCGTATAAAACCGTCAACTTTTTCAAACAGCCTTACGAGATATAGCAAGGAATCCACAGGATGAAAATACACTGAGGTGTTAAAAACTCGCATCATAATGAGAAGAAATGAGGTGGTTAACACACTGTACAATCGATCCCTATCGAGTTCCGACCAATACTCCTATGGGTTTAATGGGTTTAGGCACCGTGAGCATTTCGAAAGAAAAATATTTTTCTTCATTTTCATACAATCGGTCGTTAACAGCCAACGAACTGTTGACCTAAAATATGACAAGCTATGCAGTTTCAGTGATAAAGAAATGGCTGCGAACCGTCCGAAAAGCGCCTCAGCGCGGGGTCTAACAGGCGACAGCATTAGACATTTATGACCGTAATTACAATTTCCTGTTTACTAGGTTACATCTGATACCGTATTTGACACCTAATGCCGATGCCGCAACAATGAACAACGAACAGGTGCCGAAAATTTGAGATGTCTAAGACTACCACTTTTTGTAGCTGAAGACAGGAAACAGACGGACGTTTCGACGGGCAACCAAGCCAGTACGAGGTTAAAAGGGAATTTTGACGTTTGGCATGCAATTTAAAAGAGATGGCCAAGTTGCAGCAAGTGGTTTTAGAGCTGCATTTTCAATATACATGATGTCTCAGAACCCTAAGTTTATGTAGTTTCGAAGCAATTTCGAACAGATTTCCCCTGGCGGCGATTTCAAGACACATTGGCTAGTGCCTAACACCCTCATCTGCCTCGGATTTTGATGGAAATTGGCACCTGGAGTAATCAGATGCACCCAACACGTCCGACAAAATATTTCTCCTCACATGAATATTTCTCTTCAAGATAAATATTTCTATTCGGAAGAACGGTTAGGAGTTAAAAGTCTGTGAAACTTTAGCGCTAATGGCAGATACGGCTATGTGACAATCTATAAGACTGAATAAATACGTCAGTCTTACATAAAACTATACCATGATACTGAATAATGTATAACAAATCCAGTTACTAAACTAAACCACACAACATGGGGTTGTCAAAAAGGGCACCCTTGCTATCTCAGGATCTAATTGTCGGATCTGAACCGGTCTGCTACCATTCGACAGCAATGAGTCTTGCGATTTAGAAAATATTGTTAGCCCTGGTCACGTGCTTTGTGATGCCACACGTCACGCAAAACGTATAACATGACGCCAGAAAAACTGACGCCGGTCTGTACATCAGATCATCGGCAATACTGGTCTAAGAGCCTTCAACTGGGTACCAAACGAACGAAACGAAACGAACCAGACGAAAGGTGGCGATCTTCTGTATCATAAGCATATCAAAATGTAAAAAAAAACGTCAGGCCAAGTTCAGCCCAGGCCAGGTAAAATATTGGACCTACCTTACAAGCCAAAGGTCGATAATTACTCGCAGCCGTTTTGATTCAAAACGGCTGCTTGACAAAAATGACAGAAGTGAAGCCTTCTCATGAACAGTTCTGCATTGCCTGTTTTTCATCCAGTCAAGTTCATTCTAGATTACGTTAGATTAGGCCGCATTACTCTTCCTGACAAAGAGCAATAATTGCTCTCTGGGATTCTAAACTGCGTCAAGCCGAAAACCCAAATGACATTTCGTGGTAATTAAATCTGCTCTGACTGCTCTTTACCGGGTCAAGGTACGTCAGGACAAGCCACGTCAGGACAAAGTCATTTTTCATTTTCCCACTAGGAACAGTAATTGCTCTCTGCTGCTACTGAACGATCTTCCACAAACAATGTTGTGTTTCATTTCGTTTTGACACCAATCTATGACATCACCTGACATGACCTCACGTTGCATTTGGTGACCCTTCCTAAGAGGGGGACATCGATTTGCTTGACTGGCTTGAACGATGGGGAAGGTCAGCGGCAGCCACTTCTATCACCCACATTGCAAATCAGTCCAACTGTCATCATGCATGTGGCCTTGCATGACCTCTAACATTCACGTGTCACGATTATATATCCTTTTGGGGACCGTGTTCTATGTAAATCCAAATAATCCATGCATTATATTCGCGAATATTATAAAAAAACGAACTGTGTTCGCGCCACCACCCGAACAGGCAAAAACATTCATGCAAGAGTCCACCTACAACGTCATATCTCTAGGACCTGACCTGGTATGGAAATGGTGTTGATGTCAAAATGCCTAAAATTGATTGATACACAGGTATGTTAAAATTGGCTGGGCTGGCTCTAGCGGCTTAGAAACTATGGACAAAAAACCGTGGGGGTGCCCTATTTGACACGCTCAGGCGGTGCCGGGTTAATCTCCTTCACGTTCAAGCCTCGTTTACCCATGACGTTCCAATTGCTCTACGAGTGACGCAGGTTTGGCAGACGCAAGTCATTTCCAACACAAGTGGGGGCTCATCCAATTTCTCGTGACAAGTTATCGCTGAGGTAAAGGTCGCTTAGATGTCGCGGCCTGCAAAATGACCTTCAGGTTTCAGACAGGATGGCCACGAGGGCGTAATATCGGAGACGGAAGACAGCCAAGACAGTCAGCCGAAGTTCGTATCGGGACAAGACAGTGGACCTACTATTATCCCTCGCCACTCCAGCAGCAGGACTGGGCTGCCTCTGCGAAGGAGGTGCACGCTCATAAAGCAGTCAGAGGCGAAGTTATATGACATACCACGGGCGTTTCCTGGTGACGCTCATGGGCTCGGATCAGTCCGGAAGTCTGAGGCTGGACTTTCCCGACTGAGCTAATGTCCACGGTCGGCACGGCGGGCGACACGGCCGCGGAGCTCCAGGTCAGCCGGCGGTCACTGCAGCTGCACGCCGAGTCTCAGAACTGGCGCACGTTATGCGGCCGGCTGGGCCGTGTGGAGGGCGGGAGTTATCGTTACGAACGCAACACAGAGATGACAAGCACAGAGATAACGGTGGCTTGGTCGTCTCTAAACGCCAGCCGATGAATCCTTCCGTTAAGTCCAGTAATGAAACTAGTGTCATTCCGAGCCGTTCGAGCCGCCTGAACCTGACTCCGCAGTACGCTCCCAAGGTTTCATTACGGGTCACAGCCGCGCCGGCAATATGTTCCCAGGTTCTGTAACTTAACTCGCTGATCTGACATCGAAAACGTGGTCTTCTACCGGCAGCAGCTTCTTGACGGGGTAGCAGACCTCCATGACTGGCGTATTTTAGCCCTCTCAGCAGCAGTCCTGTGATTTCGTCCAGGCGGCAGCCAGTGTGTATTGTTAGCCTGTGCGTGTACGCTTGGTATACATTTGAATGTTCTTAGCATTTATCTCCATCGCATCTGATTTGTTGTTTTCTTAACCAGCATTCCTTTGCCGATCTCTTAGTCATGAGAACCATGGTGAAAAGCGGTTTCATTCTTTTCGTTCAGAACTTCAGAATCCTCTTCACATAGCTGCTCAACCAAAACTTTGTAACAGGTACTACACAGATTTCCAAACAAAAGGCAGAGAGACAAAACCCAGGAAAAGCTCCTAAATTTCAAAGCCCCCCATAGCCCCTAATCGCAATGGCTCCCACTTGACAAACATCTGCATTGTTAACGTGTTTTACATACGTGACAGACTTGCGTTATCGTGTATATTGATGCAATTATTACGAACGGGTATTGTTGCAATATGTTGAAAGATTTGCCTTCACCATTCCACACAGCAATTTTCGGAAACATGTAACAGACATGAAAACATTTATAAGGTACATTTCTGATCGTGTTCTGAGTTTATCATTGGATCAATGCCAACTAGCAAATAATTTTCAAATCCGCAATCAAGTGTATTTGGTTTATCAAAGCCGATACAAAGCCCATGATCAAATGTCTCACATGTTGCACGCCAGCTTGATCTTCATATGTCATGAACCAAAGCAGGTAAGTTAACCCTATTCCCGGAGGGCTAGACGGTATGGTCGATTCCCGGCAGGGGGGGCGGATTCGGCCCCCCCAGGGATCTCATCCCCCAGAGATCTCAGACAGCCGTTTGTCCGATTTCATCGCAACAAACGGCAATCGATTTGCCGGGACGTGAACTACATTTTTATAAAAAAAATTCAAAATTTCGAAATTTGTGGATACAGGGGGCAAAAATGTCAAAATGGGGGGTACTTTTGGACCTCTTATAACTCCGTCGTTTATGGACCGATTTCAATGAAACTGGCATGAATCGAGAGATTATGGATAGGGCTTTTACCATTGGGTCCGCAAATCTGAAATTTTGAGAAAATTCATGGGCGTTCACAGGGTTTCAAAAATAGGAGGAATAATTTTCCAACAACTGAATGAACAAAAAAGGCAAAAACACTTTTTTGGCTTCTGTTAGTCATGCTATGCTAAAGAAGTACAAATCGTATTGCAATGTTGGTATAATGTTAGCATAGGCGGTGCCAGGGACATGAAAAAGGGGGAACTGTCATGGTCACACGTTCTTCAGATCAACTTGTGACCTTTGACCTTAAATGACCTCCAGTTACCCTGGGGTCACCTGGAATGATCTCGTGTGCATTTTATACTATCTGTAAACGTTTTCAATCATCTGAATTCACTCTATTCCAAAAATTTCATTTTATGGTTATTGCGATATAGGGTACGCGCACTGACATTTTAGGTCATAGCTCCGTGACCCGACCTGATATCAAGCTAAAACTTGGTACACAAGTAAAGGGTACCTTTCTACGTCATATATATTCCGGGTTTGGCATTTGAAAAAATGGCGCCGAAATTATAGCGAAAAAACAAATTTTGATTTTTGACCTTGACCTGACCTTGCAAAGTGACCTCAGATAATCAGCATTTTGTGTGCACATTGCTTAACTATTTAACTATACATCCATATAAAGTTTTAAGTTCTGGCTTTAAAACTCTTTTTTGGCAGACATTTTCCTTTTACCCTGGACATGACCAAAAATGGCTTGAGGTTCCTCCCAAAAACGTTGCCTGGCTCCGCTCCTGAGCAAAGTAGAATTGTGAAATTTTGTCACAGCGCGTAGAAAGGATAGCTAGGAAAAGTCACCAAGTTTCGTAAAGCTGCGTCAAAAAGCCTGGAATTGGCAAGCAAAAAACCCGAGGGGGGAGGCGGATTCCGCCCCCCTGCCGGGAATAGGATTAATCACAGAAACCATGGCCATTTTAAACCGCCCGATTGGGGGGGTGGTTGACCGCCCCCCTGAGGTATTTCTAGGATTGCGAGAAAAGGAACCAGCGCAGCGCCATAAAACCTCATGTACCTATTGCTTGATCATTTTTACAACTTGTGTCGAAGTTTTAACCTCATGCCAAGTCAGGTGTCTGACCTAGGTCAGGTCAAGTGGACCTATGTCCAAAAATGTCTAGCGCACTGTAACTTTTTCGGAAAACAAAATATCACAAGAATACTTCTAGGAGTTAGAGATCGTGCTACATGCAACAAATCTGCTATCTGAGACTTTTCAGAATTTTTCGGGTCATTGTCCTAAGGTCAAGTCTATTTTTAACACGTCATCGTTTTTTTTCGGGAATTGGCGAAATTTTTTGTAACATTTTTAGTGTCGAGTGATGCAGACATCTAGTTACCGTCAATGGGCAAAGTATCAATGACTTTCAGCCATTGACCTGAGGTCAGGTCACGAATAAGTGTTGTGAGTCAAAATGTACTAACCGTCAAAATCAGCGATTAAGACTCGGAGAAATATGAATAGGTCCATCGATAAATGTAAGTAACCCCGCAAACGCTGGACCACCATTGACTGTGGCGGGAGGGAGGGGGAGTTTAACGCGCCTTTTGGCGCATTTCTTAGATATCTGCCAATTGAATAAACGCGGTGTCCTGAAACTTTCCGTACCCTTCCTTACACCGACTGTGCACATACTTGGAACTGAATTTCTGAACAGGGGGAAAACGAGAAATAAGATTATCTTAGGTCACGTCTTAATGAAATCATGAAGACTGCCATGTTTTGCGATTCGGCATATTATCGATTTTTTTTCATTCTGTACATAATTTTACTCCACCACCATACTGTCGATGTCTTTACAACGTATGGTGACGATGGCTTGCATGGCCTATCAGCACTGATGCATATCAACATGATCCCAAAATTCAATATGGAGCACGTGTGGCCTCATGCTCGGTAGTCCTAGGTCTTAGATAGACTCGGTAGTCCTAATCCTAGATATGCACTTGCCATTATCCGGATTCAGTGAGAATACATATTAGAAAAAGAAACCGAATAAACTTATTTTCAGATAAAGTCAAAAAAATTATCGAAGTTTTTTTGCAACAAAGCGCACCTGTACAACATTTTCCTGAACAATGAAATATTGTTTTTCGTAGTACGACCTTAGGTCGTGTTATGCAGATGTCAGGTAAGCGAGCAAAGTGGTGGCGTCTGTATGACGTTCTGGATGATCTGTGTGAAGATATCGGTCTTTGCATTGTTGTGCAACATTTCGCGGAGATGCGCGACATGGGAGAAACTGACTTGAAGGGTCATCCGGAGATGTTGCATGGGGTGACTAGCGTGCTTTGATTACTCAGAGTTTAAAACTAAAAATATTGCAACGTTCCATACGAACGATAATTTGAGCCAATTCAAGGCTAGTCTGTGCCCAAGGCTCTTAAAACATTTCTTTTTTTAGAATATCCGTGTAAAATCAACCAGGAAACATGTATTATATGACAGATTACAACGGAGGTCAAATTTGGCCCAGCCTGTGACTTTGACCAGTATGGCCTTGGGTGAGGTGGCACTTAGAATGTGTAACTGAGCTGCCAGGAATGTATTACCACGCAAACTTTAGTCTCGTTCCGCTTGTCAAAGTGATTAGGCCACCCTGGAAAAATCGTCACTTTTCATGTCTGACCTGACCTGTGACGTCATCAGCGATCCACAAGCAAAAAAAAATGTCATTGGACCTCAAGGTACCACACTATCGATTACCGTCTGAACTAACGGAATCGGAGGATTGGTTACTGAGACAGACAAGGGGGCGTTAAACGCACCACCCCCAGTCAATGGAAGGTGGCGAAATACTCGTCAGTGCCGGATTATCGTGGCACCGCCTGACGTGTTTTTGTATCCGTGCCTGCCTGGGGTGTTAAAAAGGGCTATCTCAGGATCTAACAGTCGGATCTGAATCGGTCTACCACCAGTCGATAGCCCCGAGCCTTGCGATTCAGAAAATACTACGTTAGCCCTGGTGACGTCACTGATGACGTCACAGGTCACGTAAAACGCATTACACTATAATATAATATATAACATATATATAAACGCATAGCACTATGATATAATATAATATATATCTATACGACGTCGGAAAAACTGGCACTGGTTTGTTCATCATATCATCGGCAATAGTGGCCTTAGAGCCTTCTGGGTGTCAAACATAAGGTCACAGTGTTCTGCATCATATGCATACCTAAATGTTAAAAAGGCCGGGTCAAGGTCAACCTAGATAAGAAAAAATATTGGTTTTACTTTACATGCCAAAGCTCGATACTCATTCGCAGCTGTTTTGATGTACGTCAGCAAAAGGACGGAAGTAAAACTTTTCTATGATCATTTTCGCATTATTTGCGTTCCCTTCAGTCAAGATCAATCTATGTCAGGTCAGATAAGGTTGCTTCACTTTTCCTGACAAAGGGGGATAATTACCCCCTAGGAATCTGAATTGGGTGAAGTGCAGACCTGAAATGTTTTTTCGTGGTAATTAAATCTGCTCTGTCTGCTCTTTGTAGGGTCAAGGTGAAGCCAGGTCACCATAGATGGTCATTTTTAATTTTCTGGCTACTAACAATAATTGCTCTCTGCTGCTACTCAGTAATCTTGCATAGCCAATGTTGTATTTTATTTCGTTTTGATATCTACCTATGACGTGACCTGACATGACTTCGCGTTGCATTCGAAAGGTCTTGCTAAGAGGCGGGTAAGGATTTGCTTGTCTGGCTTGAATGATGGGGAAGGTCAGTGGCAACCACTTCTTTTGCCCAGAATGCAAATCAGTCCAATTGTCGTCATGCGTGTGACTTAGCATGACCTCTAATTTTGACGTGCCACGGTTGTAGATCCTTTTGGGGACCGCATGTTAGGTCAGTCCAAATAATTCATGCATTATATTCGCGAATGTTATAAAAAAGGAAGCATATTCTCCCGATGAGGCGCAAGCATGTATACAAGGGTTTGCTTATGACGCCATATCTCCATGACCTGACCTGGCATGAAAATGGTTTTGACTTCAAAATATGTAAAACTGACTGTTGAACAGGTATTGGAAATTTGACTGGGTTGACTCTAACGGTTCAGAAGCCATTCAAGAAAAACCGAGTATGTGCCCTATTTGACACCCCCAGGCAGCGCCGAGTTAAATGTCCTCTCTAGTCGAGCGTTCTTCCAGAAAAAAATCGTTCTCTTACGATTAGGACCACCAGTTTATTCCATACCACATAACACGTGAAAGTAGCAATCAAATGCAGTGCGAGGCAGCTGCGTATTGTGGACAATATTACATCACGCATTTTACAAGTCATTATCAATATCAGTCCTATAAAATTCCTGATCCGACGCGCTTAGACCGGGAGCAGCCTTTTGGAAGTTGAAATCCTTCTCGGTGGTAAATAACGTTAGAGCTTTTCGGTGCGCCAGGTGAGGGCAGATGAACCCGTGCCGGGCTTCCTGGTCAACTATGACGGCTCAGACTTCCCTAACTACGTTAACTGCGTGCTCCACAGCTGGCGTGTGAACTGGATACATCGTGATTGTCGTCGGGATGTCGTTGATGCGCTCGATGCCCTCGTTGCAAATCTCTGACGGCAGAGGCGGCCGAGTCACAGGTGCGGATTTCAAGCATACTAGATCAATGTGGGGAGCGGCATTAAAACTGGTGTTGCGTATCTTAAATGGTCGAACACCTCGCCAAGATTCGCTGCCGCGGCTAGCCAGGAGCAGTCTGTTCTGCTGCGGATAACTGCATCGCCGTCGGCTGCCATCGCGAGCAGAATGGCTTCTGAATGAACCCAGTAGTTATTCCTCTGGATGACGGGCTCAACCATAGCCCACTCTTCATCTGGCCGACCTTGCAACAAGCGCTTGCTGAAGAACAAGTTTTGCGATCCTTTTGCGCAGTATCGATGAAACTTGATGTAAAATCACACTGGTGCGTAGTGGTTCAGAACGAATGAAACTCGTCTCTTGAAATCCTCCGACAGCTGTACCGTTCCGATGCACAGCCAGAGCAGGCGCGATGCACGAGTGACTCACCTTGCGTGGTTTACGGGGCCAGGTTTCCTGTTAGCAGCATCCGATGGGACATCTCCGGACTGCACAGCGATTCACAGGTCATGAAGTGACTTCTGGTCGGAGCTGAGGTCACGACGAACGTCGTCAGGGATCCGACTCACCCTGCCCGACACAGGCTGAAACTGGACTGCCGGCAGTCTCTACCCGCCACGAAGGACTTGGTCCTGTTGTGACACCGTTAACTTCTCGAAATACTTCCGTTCAGTTAAACCCGTCCAAATGCAATTAAAATACAAATCAGCGCAACAGGGTATCTCGCACAACCTCAGATAAGCAAGATATACCTGCATGAGCATACATACATACATAAACATGCATATGCATGCATACCTACATTCACTGCAGTCCCGTCACAACCGAAAATACACAAATCTTCCGTGTCGTACTCACAAGCAACCGACTGCAGTTCACTGAAAATTACTACGGCTTTTCCTAAAGGTAGTGTGAAGTGCGTCAGATACTCCACGCCGAGCTCGGCAACCACTGCAATGTGCGCTTCTCGCACTACAACATTTCTCCGTGAAGACTCTCCCGAAGAACTTGCACACTCAGTGTCTTTGTTAGTCGCTGAATCTCTCCGTCTTTGAAAATGTAATGCTGTCAGCCACTGGTCCAGACTACCTTGGCCTTGTTTTTCGCCTCATTGGTCCCGTTTTTGTCCCTTGCTCGCCAGCTTTTTTCGCATTAGCGATTTTAGACGAGTCGTTTGCAATTATTCTGCCTATATCAACTTGGAAGGCATTGACAAGTGCGGCGCCTGCTCGATTTGATACTCCATATCGCTCAGCCGCCAAGGCAGTCTGCGTCAGCAGGTCGACATTATAGTCCGTGTGGAGGTTTTCGCCCGCTGATGCTTCAGCCTGCTTCCAGACAGCACTGGTGCTCGAATCAGTCATCCCCGACATGCCACCTTCGAGAGATAACTCAAACTCGGACGTTTCCGGAGACTCGGGCTCTTGCTCCTGAAGCGCCGCCCGTCTCGCGGCCTGCCACTGTCTGAGCCGTCATTCGAGCAGACCTGCTCCACCTGATCAGATCAGAGCAGATTCGCATCGGTCTGGGTCCTCGCTGGTCGGTTAGGAACGGAACTTCAATGGCTGGCACTTTCTTTTCCTTAAGACATTTACATGGTGCGACAGAAAGACTTACATGCCGTAATTCTATAACTTAGGAACAAAAACAAACGGCCTTTATTTATCTGCACTTTTATTTATACATCCGCAGAACACGTATCCACCGTCACTGCTCGATATGTCCACCTTCGGCACTGATCATGTCCTCGAGAACAGGGAGGACCGAGTCGCACGAGCGCCGCAAGGTTCCTCTCTAAGATTTGACCAAACGGTCATCAAGGCCTGTTTCATAGCGGTGGTGTTACTGTATGACATCTTAGAGACGCTACTCTCCAAAATGGACCATATGACCTGGACTGGAGGGGGGCCACATGCTCTTGTCCTAAAATCCCTTGAAATGGCTCTTGCACTTCCATTGGGTGGAATTCGATGTGTGAGAGGGCGCGCTTTCCTGTGTGAAGACATGCCGATTTCCGAAAGCTTCAGTGACCCAGGGCAGTACATAATCTTTCAATATTTTCACACCAACCTGGCTGTTCACCTTGGCACCTTCCTCAATGAAGACCAGTGAGGACTCGGTGCCATTTGATGCTGCTGAAGCCCAAATAATCACTTCTGCGGGTTTCTGACGACGACAATTTATTCGGAGACCTGAGCCAGTGCTACCCGAACCTGAGCCAGTGCTAGCCGAACCTGAGCCAGTGCTACCCGAATCCCTTGACAACACCTGAGCCAGTGCTACCCGAATCTCTTGACAACATTCTATCATTCTGGCAATTGGATTGTGCTTCCACTGTGGAAATTTTCTTATCAGATTAGATGAAGACCTTGCCACCGGCGCTCTGGATCTCCTTCAACATTCCCTTTCCCCTGACAACCCGTTTCTGTTTGGAAAGCTGTCGAAACAAAGTGTCGAAGTTGGATGCTATACGATGTCATGGCTTCGTCATTTTTAGCAATCCTTCTCGTTGTCATTTGAGACACTTCAGTGTGTTTTGCCATTTTGATGCTGCGCAGAGGATTTCTTGTCACTTTCTTGCGAACGATGTCCACTAGTCTTTTGGTGCCAACTGAACGTTTTCGACCAGCGGGCTTGCTTTAGGTTGTCCCCGTCTCATTTAGACGTGCCATTGTGTTATAAACGGATTTAAGTGAAACACCAAGCGTTTTGGTAACGTCCATGGAGCGGTGTCTACGTCTCTTAAACGTGGCAATCTGGTCTTTTTTCTGATTAGAAACATATGATTGATAGAGCATTTATACGACAATATGAAGATGTACTGTGCCAAACTGTAGGAAACTGGGACGGATTTTGAGTAAGTTATTGACGAATAACTTACAGGTAAATCTTTCTGCCCCACCCTACACATGAGCTGGTGTCAAGGCATTTACAGCTAATTATGTGCGGCATCTGATCAAACCACAGTCCCAGAGAGATCATCGAAGCATCTTCCATCATGGATTTTGATCGTTTTCCTGCCTTCAGTCATCGAGTATAGCAGCCACTTGCCAACTGTTCTACTCCTGTCTCGGAAACGATCGGAAACCCTCGTTAGCCAAGATTTGAGAAACCGAGGCTGCCACGGTTTTAATGGCTAATTTGACTGGACCAGTGTGGCCGCCGTGAAAGCTGTATAGTTCAGCGTGAGCTTTTCTCAAGTAATTGGCCACATCCTTTCTTATGTGGCAAGCGTTTAACCCGCCCCCCGACTGAAGGGGGAAGGCGGTTGACCGCCCCCCGAGGTTTTTCTAGGATTTCGAGAGAACAAACAAACACAGCGCAACGAACGTTCGTCTACGTATTTCTCGATTATTTTTACGCATTGTTTCAAAATTTTGACCTCAGGTAAAGTCAGGTGTCCGACTTAGGTCAGGTCAAACGGACCTATGTCTAAACAAATTTAGCGCCCTGTAACTTTTCGGAAAACAAGATATGACAGTTATTTTTTCAGGGATTAGTGATCTTGATAGATGCAACAAATCTGCTATCTCAAACAGCAGATTTTTTTGGCCACGGCATGTCTTAAACATGGGACTGACCTTACGTAAATGGTCTAGAAAATTGCGAAAAGACATGTCGCTTTTTTGGAAATTGGCGGAATGTTTCATGACATTTTTAGTGAGGAGTGAAGCAGACACCTAGTTACCGTCAATGGGCAAAGTATCAATGAACTACAGCCATTGACTTGAGGTCAGGCCACGAATAAATGTTCTGAGCCAAAATATAGCACCGTCAAAATCAGCGATAAATTACTCAAAATGGGTATAAAATGACAGAACTGGCCTGCACAGTCGAAACTGATACCAAGAACCTCAAAAAGCTTCAAAAAATTGCATATTTTGGAAATAAACAAGCTCTCGCGAATAAAGCTCCGCCAGTTGTGTAGACTGGTAACCAATGCATTTTTCCAAAATCTAAGCGTGAGAAACCGTCACAAGAACCACTAAGATCGATACAATTTACATGAATAAACTTATGTCGCGAAAGTAAAGGAACGGTAAAATCAGTTCCCATTAATTTCCTATTGCGTATAGCTGCGGCGCCCGCTGACAACCTGCGTGTAAATTGCCGTGCCTTAAACAAATCCGAGAAATTAAACGTGTATCGGCATGTTCGGACCTTTACTTGTGCGTTGGTGCCTTTACCCATGCGTTATTAGTCACAGCCCTCGAGATTCAGGCCGTTTCTCGGTCTCATGCAGTCGGCTATGAGAAAACATATACAGGACGTAAATTGCTTGCATATTATGCAAAACTAAAAAATGGGCCAGTTTCCAACTCTACTTGTCACAAGCTTTCTAACGGTGTGCTTATTTTTATCGTGCGACCAACCGTTCGTGAGTTAGGGGGCGGTCAATCGCCCCCCGAGTCGGGCGTGATCGTCGCCGATCCACGGTCGTGCGCGGGTTAATTTAACATCACATGGCTGGCGAAGCGCAGAGTGTTCCGTCCCACTCCCTCGTAATCTCTACGGTCATGCCGCTGCACTAAGAGAACATGAATTGCTACACGCCGCTTCAGTGCACCACGAAGGCGCTCGCGTCACTGACGTGCTAACGCCGTCACTGCGTTCAATTCCCGAACCCGTTCATCTCTCCCGAACTCCTCTGTCGGCCATTACGTCCAGTGGCACTGGTTTAACCCTCACCCGACGATGGGACGGATGCCATGCCCAATCAATGTTTCCGGGATCACGAGAAAACGGCGAAAGACAGTGCCGTGAAATATGGCATAGCTGACGATTTATTCATTGTGCATGTTTTGAAAAAGGGGTGACCACCAGGTCGTCTCAGCTCACCGAGCTATGACGTCGTTTCTGGAGACTAGCAGAACGGTTTTTGCGCCAAAGATGTTCTTAATGTTTTAGGCCGACAGGTATGACTAAACGGCAAGAAATTGATTGAAAATATCAGTATACATGCAAACAGGTCACTTAGATAGGTTAATGACATTTTCAACGTCGAATAAGGCCAATGACTTTGTATGACCTTTTTAACCTTAGAACGTTCCTATGCCCCTTTTTGGCACCGAATATGATAAAGGGTGTAATATTAGGCCTATCTGACCTCTAATGTACTGTTTTTAACTCCGGAAATTCGGTTTATAGTTCCCAAACATAAAGTCTAGCCTGACCTATGAGATAACTGGCTGACTTAATGGGGTCAAGTGGAAAACCGTTGGATTCCTTGGGCACACAGCTAGCGATTGGTTTTTGTTCTGAGGCGCTAGCTTAATGAAAGTCCAAATGATGGGGATGTCTACCATCCCCCTCATAGTCGGTGTGAGTGAAAATATCCGCCGTCCGACGAAGGTTATATATGTTATGTGACCTCTCGAGTCAAACCGAGTCATCTTCTCTCCCCTTTGTTTGCATAAGTGACGTGACAAAAAAAACATTTTTTGCATACGCGATGTGATAAAAAATAAAACAAAGCGGCATGGAGCTCCGTTTTCCACACATTTGGAACTCCTGTGGCGTAGTGCGGTTGGAAGCTCGTAGCGACAAAACACGTCGTGCTAATGAGAGAGCTGTGCATATTGGGCATGAGAGATGACAGATATCGAACTCCGCGTCAGGACACTTGAAATTGCTCCGTCGTACTTGTCAAGTGTTATGCACAAGCACATGCGACTATCGATTGTATACTACGTAAACTCGGAATCTTAAAGCGTACAGTCGTCTGTATCAGGCGTAATACGTGGGGCTACTATATTTTTTTCTGTCTGTACAATTTTTACTCAGTAAGGATAGTCGCCATCTCATTATTGCCGTCTTTGGAGTATAATAAGTATTTCTACGGGCATGCGCAAATTTTTATCACTCTTACATGCTAATTTCTTTCCATCGGCACTTCTGAACTGGACATTTCTGGACAGTGTGAACGAGTTGGGTGTGTTATCTTATTCTGTCCGCTTCCGCAGGAAGTTTTCTGATGTTGACTGTGGCAGGAAGGCGGATGGAACAGTCCGGAAACTCGGGCTCCTGTTCGCGGTCCGCTGGACGATGGTTGCCTAAGCCGTTGGTGTCGTGCCCACGCAGCATCTGGTAGGGATTCGACTAAGGAAATTTGACGGAGGGGGAGGAAGAAAATGAGACGATTTATTTCAGGCATATTTCAACTTCATATTTCATTTTTTCAGGCAGCTATGGACCTTTTTCTTTTGGCAAAATCTATTGCATATTTGTGTTCTTTCGGAGGAAATTTCGTATGTCGGCCAAGACATCGCTGCAAAAAAAGAACAAGAGCAGGACTTAGGCGGGCATGGCCACAAGTGGTTCCATGAGGTGGACTGCTCGGACTAAGGAGTAGGAAAGGTTCAGAATCTCACCGACAGAGACAGGGACATGACTAATCGCGTGCCCCCAATAGTACTGCTGAGGTCGTGCGACTGGAGCGCCTCTGTCGGTAAACGCGAAACTTTCCCTAGTTTCTATCCCTGCCGTACTTTCAGCGCTCTTCTCTCCCGGTCGATGCGCCCCGCCTGTGTTTTGTACTGGCGTCCCATCATTTTTTTCTGACCATAATTTGCTACCATATTGCTTCCAAATGATTCAGCAGATCATAAACCTTGGGTAATAAGGTGAGCGATCCAATTTTTCATTTTATTTCTCTGTGCGCCCCATAACTTGAGTTGAACGGATAAGATTAGGAACAGACAGGTTACGGAGCGAGCCTAATCAGCTACTGCCACCGGGTTATGCTTACCCTTTCCTCCCCCTTGGCCAGTTCTTAGTCTTGACTGGCGTGGGGGGGGGGGCCAGGGGCTGTGACGGGACGGGGGTTCCCCTCCAGTTAGCATGTTAGCCGGATTCCTGCAAGCCCTCCTTCACTCGGAACATAATATCAATGTCCTCTGCTCTTTTTCCTCCAGTGAACTTTGTGTTGTGCAAACTGCACTAAAAGTGTCGGACATCTGACCTGTCAAAAAGCATTTCGTTTCAAGCTTTTGTTGTGCTTATATGCACTGATGACGGAAAACGAAGAAAAAATGGCCGAACACGGAAAAAGTTTGATGTGTGCCAAAAGGTAAAAACCGACGTAGGGTTAGGATCTGCGAACACATGCTGCTTGCCTATTTGTTTATCAAAAGCTTTCTGGGGATCAAATGGTGGTCACTGGGGGCAATTTCAAGGCATGGGGCGATAGCCCCCTTCCGCTAACATGTCATCCAACTCCCTGGCACCACGCCCTCCTGGGAGCATTTTGACAGCCTGCGAGTGGAGACGGTCACACTGCAGCTAAAGCTGAGGGTCTCCTCGGCTGTCTCTGGAGTGCCACAGCGTACGCCGCTTTGGCTCTCGCCCATAACGTCCTCGCTCCATTGGGCCGACCGAGGGGTCACCTTCAGAGAAGCACATGCACCGTTCCAAGGTCGCTCGAGTTGGTGAGGCGCAGGCGTCAGCTACTCCAGTCTCTGAGATGACACCGAGCTCGTGGCCTCTGTCATCCGACAAACTGGGCACGTTGGACAGGAGCTGAGCCCGATGCTACAACACGCCTATGTCGACCACTTAGCAGGAGGTCTGGAGGAAGTTACTTGGTGCCCCCCCCCCCCCACCCACCTGTTTTACTTGAAAATCTCAAGAGCGGATTGGAGTTAGTGCCTGTTGTTTTGTGACATTTATGAAATTTTGATAATTCGCCCATTATGCAAAAAAAAATTGAAAATCAGCCGGGAATTTCTGAAGTTTGAAACATCTGAAGAACTGAAGTACAAAAGTGTACAGACAGCACAGAAGTTTGAAACATGTGAAAAAAACTTTGAAACATTTTAACACAAGCCAGTGAACTTTGCGAGAGGACTGGCGTTCTACGTCAGATTGCCGTTTGAACATTATCAGACGATATCATCCAGTGATAACTGAGGGGCGTACTAAAATAAAAACCAGGGTCAGCGAAGGTCAAGGTCACCAAAGTAAAGGTCAACCAGCTTTTGACTTGATCCAGATTTGTTTTGGAAAATACCGATTTGTACGAAATATGGATTCAAAGAACCCCATAAAGACAAATCGCATATTGATACGCTTATATATATATATATTCATTTATTTATATATATATATATATATATATATATATATATAAAACATGCAGCTTCCTTTGGGCCAAAAACTTTATCCACGTTCAATGGCTTCGCTTCATTCCCTTTGACCATGCGGAGGTCAGTGAATGCTGGAAATGACCAAATGCCCTCATGATGATCATCTTCACTGAAAATACACTAAATGATGCGTTTAGCTCTCATATTTACACTCAAGCTACACCAGTATCTCGTGTTACTCCAAATCCGATCTGCAAAAAAAATGAAAAATTTGGTCATAGGTCAATGGCTTGACATGACATATTCGCCCAAGATGCCAGATGAATGGACTTTGTCGTATCTCACGTTTTAAAACTCCAAGACGCGCCGTTTTCCCATTTCGCTCGAAAACCCGTACGGAATGGCTTGAACGGGCCGAGACATTGCCCAAAGTTGACCTGTTCGATCCCACTTGACGATGGAGATAATGACCTAGGGTTATGAAAGTTGTACAGAACGTAATTTTCAATAATCCTAACCTACCCTTACAGTTTTGTATCTCTAGCTCTTTCCGTTTATGAGATCGGAGGAGTGTTCCTTCCACTGGCGTGTTAATGCTGAAGAACTGTCTCATAACATCAAATTCCTTCGGCGTCTGAGGTCGTTCTCCATGCAGCAAAATGTCCGTTCCCTTAGGCAGGCTAACACCGAGGTCAGCTGTCTCATTCCTCACGCACAATCCCTAAGAGAACTGCTGCTCGCGGTGCCAGAAAGCACACCCACACGCCAAAAATAAACTAGCGCCATGAGCAGATTGCCGTTCTGGCTCCGTGGCACGATGGGAGAGCAGCGCTTTGGTTCCGCCGCCGTCTGCTATTTGCGCCGCGACAGGGTAAGAGGGATCCCTGATCGTGTAGTGCCCAGTACGTTCACGTCCCTCAGCGAAAGGAGGCCGCACGGTGGCATTACTAAGTAACTCACCTGGTGGTCCTGGTGGTGTAATCTGGGATCAGTACCTCGATTAATTTTCCGGTACTGCATGGGTGTTTCTGAGGGCTTATGCCAAAAAGGTACATTTTGAAATAAGCATTATTTATCTACGGTCAGTGCGATTTTACGGGCATAATAAAGACGGTTCGAATTCATACGCATTCTCAGGAAACAGAAAGTATAGTCATTAGTTTTGTTTTTCTGAGCAAACCTTCATTTTCTTATTAAAAAAAGAAAAAATGACTTCGTCCCGTCAATTAATTCTTACGATGTCATTTGAACGACAGTTTAAACGTTGCGGACCAGTCTTGCCAAAACGAAACATCTGGGCGAACTGAATATCTACCAAATACAGGCCTCGTGCCTCGTACTGTTAGTTTGATTCTTGTTCAGTCCTTGCGACGCCACACGACAGATGTCTTGCATCACAAATTCTTGTATACTCGGGAAAACGAGAATGACGATAAAGTTAACCAGAGTTTTCAACTTAAACATGGTATTAAAAATCGTATCAAGGTCTTACGACCTCCGAGGTGACATCCGAGTACCGAAGGGTTTAGACAGACTGGCTGGCAGTGAACGGGTAAAGTGGAGGGGGGCAGGAGAGCCTTAAAACAATCTAACTTCTTGCGTGCCCCGTCCCCTCAAACAGCGGCGCCGCCAATGTGCTTTGCCATTACAGCCATGCGTGACGGTGTAGCAACGTTTCCCTAGTTGGAGGACCAGCGCTACTTTAGGCTACTTCGTTCTACACAAGGGCGTAGACGTAAAGTCAAATCTTCCCAGAATTGGAGCGAGTGCCATGAGGTTGGTCGGACGCCGTCCCACCTGTCCCATGGGCCGTTACACGCATGGCAATGTAGGTGCACGTCGGAGTTTTGAGAAATCTGGTACAAACTAAGGGTCAAGTCAAACACGTTACATGGTGCAAGTCTTGCAGTCGGTTTCCGTACCCGTTTGCCTGCACGCGAGGTGAGCGCGTCCCGACCTAAAGCTCGGGGGGCCGCGTCCTCACACTGACAGTTTTCTAAACAGCGTTTCCGAAGCGTCGGAGAAAATGGTCCGCACTGCAAACGAGAAGGACGCTCATTAGCTGCCGCGGGCCGCGCGCTAGTCTAGAGACCCATTCAGCTCACCGCATTGGCCTCATTAGAGTCGTGGCCGGGCTCGTCTGGCCGCCGCCTCGCCGACCTGACGGCTGACTGGCTTTTTAGGACCGCAGGAAGTGAAACTATACTGGGGCAAGGAATGAGGCTAGGCAGAGAAAAACATGATTTGTCGGCGCAGAAAGAGGAGCAGACAACAGGAAATGAGAGGCTGGGAAGGAGGTGTGAATAAGACTGAGGAAGAGGAGGAACGGGAGCAGGAAAGACGTCCTTTCATTTATGTCCGAAAACGTAATTTAAGAGTCCACGTCGCATGTCCTGATGTTATTTGTGAATTTATTTGAGAGCTTCGACACCACGCAGCCTCCAGCGGACCGTCGCGGTGGACTGTGTTTAGGACTTGCAGTAGAAATATCTTTCCAGATAACATCTAAGCACGGATGAAGGCTGTCCAGAACGGCTCTGTACTGCGCTACTGGTGGTTAGGGTTTGACTGCATCATGGTTACTTGAGTGACTGTAGTAAAGTGTTATCAGTACATACCGCAAATATTATTTTAAATAATCACAACGTTATGAAAAATACGCAGTAATCATGCGAATATCACAGCAGGCCTGATG
Source organism: Capitulum mitella (assembly GCA_030062745.1). Lineage (NCBI taxonomy): Eukaryota > Metazoa > Arthropoda > Thecostraca > Pollicipedomorpha > Pollicipedidae > Capitulum > Capitulum mitella. The sequence goes on along the minus strand of CP099853.1, from coordinate 2,947,913 downwards.
AATATCATTTAAATATCCACAACAAGGGGAAAATGGAGTCATCTTGATTCCGGATTTTATTCAGTAACATGTGCTTATTATCCGGTTAACATCCATTATAGTCTCTCACAGGACGTGCATGTGAATGTTGACGGTGGCGGGCGACACACCGACGGCAGCCTGTGGAGTGTACGAACCAGGGGAGTGGGGAGTGGTAGGAAAGGGAGAGCTGCCCCCAACTTTGGGCAGCATTTAACGTTAACCGCATGGTGGCGCGTGGAAAGAAACGAGGTGAAAATCACGTTAGCCCCCCATCTCCAGAGATTCCGCCGCTACTGCCTGGGGCGACAGGAACCGCCGAGTCAGAAAGGCTATCTCCCAAGGGCGGATCCAGAGCACGTGCTACAGGGAGTGGGGGAATTCATCCGTGAAACCTAACCTGCCCCCAAAAGATTTGTTCCCCCCCTCCGAATTTCAGCCACGCATGTTTTGCCATTTACGAACATAAGCATGGATTACAAAAAAAAGATCGAAAACAGGAAATACACTTTTCCGTCCCGAAAGGAACGCTAGAAGACATGTTGCCCCTTTTCCAGCGAAAGGGGTCATGGGTCTGATGCCCCCGCCCCCCTGGATCTGCCAGTTTTATGCGGGTACGAATCCGGCCCAGATTAGTCGTACACGTGGTGCGGGACCCGCTTAGTTCAGTTCGACGATCGATACGCCTCGTGGGGCACAGACCAGCATTGCGCAAACACCGGATCTGTTCGGTTAGAAAATCGATTGGGCTCTCCAGAGGTAAAGCCTGGGATCGCAAAGGGGCAGCTGAGGCCATCATGGCGCAATGCAATGCGTTGGATGGGTTCAATGCAGTGGGTTGGAACTACTTTTAGGGAGCAAACACATCACTACCAGTCCTTCATTTCTTGAGTAGTATTTCCATTAGACTGATGGACCTTGGTCTAAATCTGATTTTAGTTGCCGACGGAGTGCATGCAGTCACACCGTTCCGTGATGATAGCAGCATAAGTAAAACTCACGAGATGTTACATTTCAGTCGGTCGCTCATCACAGTTAAGTCCGGAGAGCGAATGCATTGGAAAATTTCCACTTGGCATCATTCAGGAGCCGTCCAAAGTGCCGATCAGGATATCGAAAACGTTCCGCATCCAACGGACGACTTGCAAATCACGATCCTTCAACGAATCCACTGTACGACAGATTACTACGCACGTGTTTCTTGTTTCCTGAAAGACGTCGATGTAACTTCGGAAGTATTAGCTACAGGTAAAATTAAAAGTGGATCAGTGGTTTAGCAAGTATTTGTCGAGTTCATACAGGTCGCTAACGTCAGGTTCTCCAGTGTCTCCAACGTTGACAGAAAATCTATGTCCGATGTCGAGAATATTTTCTTTTCTCCTAACGCGCCCCGCATTGCGAAGCACGCACCCCGCAACCTGAAGCTATGAAGAGATCGCAGCAAAAACAGCATCTTTTTACGGTCAGGACGGATGATTTCTCTCTTTGTCTTTTAGCCTTTATAACCCGTCTCGTTGCTGCAAATCAATCGGATATCACCTTTGTCTTGGCAACATCCATAGTAGATGCAAGTCCAATAATACCGTTGATACAACGAACACAGGTTAAAGCACGTTTGCTTGGCATTTCCTGCGTGTTGTAGAAATTGCAAACACTTGGGCCTGGTCGCTGTTGGTGGTTCATTTTATTACCTTTGAATTCGCTCGTCTGCAGCTTATGAGCCATAGGAAGAGGATCCAATCATCTCCCGAAAAGAACACTCGGGTACGAGAGGATTCTTTTGTAAATCGGGGAACCTTGCTTTCCTGTGCCACTGTCTTCCTGTATTACTGCAGTTCGATGTTTCGTCTCGTTTTGCTAAATTACAGCACATTTCAAAGAAATCGATGACCTCCGTGATGACCCCCTCCCCTTTTGATCCAGGCCGGTTCACAATGGGAGCGGGTGAGAGCAGCGGGAACGGAGCGGCAGCGGAGCGTACAAACCTCAAGTAAATTTGGCACGCTCCGCTCGTTCTGTGACGATTGCGGTGTGCATCGCGAAATGGAAACATGACGGAGTCTAGCATCGATTCGCGAAAACGCTTTAACGTTGAACGATAGTCATTTTGTTTCGAAAGGATCGTGAACTTCGAGTGAACATTTCACATTCGCGCCACCGATTTTGCAGCAAATGATGCGGACTAAGGGTGTTCACGGTGAGCACAATTCAGCTTGTTTCGCTGTTCAGATTGTGATATTGCTGTTCAAGATTACAGGGTTCTTGTAAACCTGCCTTTGCCTACTTTCTAATATTGAGCTTTCATGTGCATTTGCTGAATATAGCTATATGGCTAAGACAAAGTGGCATGTTGTGACATTACACCTAAGCTCTTATTCACGTACCTAACTGACACAAAATGTACGATTACACAACCGTTTTGAGAGTAATGTTTCAGGTGCTAGCTTTGTTGACCAGTCTTCAGTGGCATTTTCATTTGCTTAACACGAGGAACTTCAAAAACAAACACTTTCAGATTATTTACAAGGTGTAACTAGCAGACAGTCTCAAGGCATGTCGAATTCTCCTGTGGACGTTGGTGCTTTGGACGTACCGTGAGCGCAGGCGTTCGTACTTAGTTGAGACTATCATTGCTGTCCTGAGTGCGCATTTGAAATTTGGGATTTTGCCTCGAACCAAGATAATTTTATTGAAGTTCCTTGTTTCGCAGACCGAATGATCAGTATTCCCGTGGCATGTATCTGATGCCAAATACTAGATATTGCTGTCTAGGGCTGTAAAGGTTGAAAAATGTATTTGTGGTCACGTCCAAAATTCTGTTCACATTGAGCATACCAGAACATCACATGACACCTGCGCAGAAGTTCATTTGTTGACATGTAAAAATGGATACAGGTTTTGTTACACATTTTACGTGCATGATCCTGAAGACCAAACTGTGTGTGTTGATTTTATGCATAAATGGTGTTTTATTTGTTGCGCGTGAGAGAGGCATGAAATGAATATTACGAGGTTGCTAGGCAACACCTCTAGCATAAAGGAAAGCAGTATGATGGAAAAGACCTTTGTTCAAAAAGCCGTAGGAATTCGGAATGGGTCTGAGGAACGAAGAGCGGCAGGGACTAACACAGTCGGGGAAGCTGGTTCGGGCCAGGCTCAGTACGAGGCAAGGCCCTAGATACCAGCAACCAGTTTCACAAAGAGAAATTACAACTCACACCCAGTTGTAGGTGGCAGATTTCTTACTTAGAACCTACAACTTACGCCAGTTCCACAAACATTCCGTAAGTTCTAGGTTTTAGTCCGGCCCTTTTCAGTAAGTTTTCGTTTTTTGTTGGCAGGTTGTCGTGGTAATGGGCCCACGAAACCTTCGGCGGACGGAGATCCTAGCCTCCTTGTGTTATTCACGTCGGTTGAAAATATGTGACCGCCGATCATTTTTATTAGCACCCGCACTGAAAGTGAGGGAAACACTTCTGTGCACCCACCTGTTTTTCTGGAAAATCTTGAGAGCGGATAGGAGCTGGTCGCTGTTACTTTGTGACATTTATGGCCATTGAGTAGCTCGTCGATTGACGGAAAAATAAAAAATCGTCCGGAAATTTTTTAAGTCTGAAGCATTTCAAGTCAAACAAATTTAACGAAAATAACGGTTGTCGCCGACAAATGGGAACTCTGCGAAAGGACTAGCGTTCTACCCAAGATTATCGTTTGAACATAACCAGCCGACATCATTCGGGCATAACTGATGGATGTGGCAAGACCAAGGCCAAGATCAGTAAGGGTCAAGGTCATCAAAGACCAAGTTCAGCCAGCTTGTGAAGTGATCCAAATTTGCTTGGTAACATGTCGATTTGCATGAAAAATGCTTTCAAAAGACCCTGACAAAAACACGTGTGCGCACATTGATACGGTTGCGTATACCAGGGTCAGTGCAGGTCAAGATCACCAAAGGCCAAGGTCAACTATTTTGTGACATGCTCCAGATTTACTTTTCAATATGCCGATTTAGACGAAATATGCAATCAAAGACACTAAAAAAAAACATTTGGCACACTGAGACACATATCTGCATCTTTCTACACCCTTGTGCATATTAACTGACTCAGTACAGTTTTTCCATGTTTTTCGAAGATACTGTTTTGTTATACAATCACACAATGATTTCCACTATCCTAGTCATGTTTTTTAACAATGTTTGTTCGTAGGCTTTTGTAAGAGCTTTTCAAAGTGAGTTTGGAACCAGTGTGTACTGCGCATGCGCGAACTTTGGTTGGCTGATGCAATACACGTCATTGCGTCAGCGGCATTGATTCACTGAGCATTCATCGCACACACACAACAGCTCTAACACGATGGACATTACGCCTAGGAAGCGGACAAAGATTTTTACTTTATTCGAACATTCTGAGAAGTCACAGAGAGAGAGATCGCTAAGATAGTTGGTACAGTCAGCGCTCAGTCTCACGGATTATAAAACAAGGAGTTACTACTGAATCTCTGTTACCAAAACAAAAAGGGAATTGTGGAAGAAAACAAAAAACGACGCCCAAAGATGATCTGTATTTGATACGTCAAAGCAAACTTGCACCACGAAAGACTAGTGATGATCTGCAAAAAGATCTAGCCGGATCTGGAGTTAGTGTGAGTTCGAGCACTGTTCGAAGGAGGCTTCTAGAGACCGGTCGGAGGGCTCACAGACCACTAAAAAAACAACTTTTTACAGAGAAAATGAAGGCTAAACGTTTGTTATGGGCAGAAAAGTACCGGCACTGGACAAAGGAAGACTGGCGGAAGGTAATTTTTTCGGACAAAAGCCATTTTTTTCGTTCAGGGGCAGAGGAGTCAACATGTCCGACGCTCTCCTGGCGACAAAGTCCGTAAAGGTCACGTCAACCAAACCGTGAAACACCCCGAAAAGAAAATGTTTTGGGAGTTGTTTCAGTTTCCGTGGCGCGGGATCACTTCATCCTGTCGAAGGAATGATGAAATATGTCCAATACATCGACGTGATACGGAGAAAGGCGATTCCAGACATGCAGAAGGCGTTTCCAGATGGTTCAGGGGTTTTTCAACAGGACCTGGCTCCTTGCCATACGTCGAAGATTGTGACCAATTTTTTCAAAACAAACAAGATAAATGTTTTGGACTGGCCGGGAAACTCGCCGGATTTAAATCCTATAGAAAATTTATGGTCTGTCATAAAGACTCGTCTCCGCAAAAAAAGATTGTACAACCAAAACCAAGCTGATACAAGCCATAATTCAGGTCTGGTACCACGACGAACAGATAAAAGAAAACTACAAAAACTTGATAGATTCCATGCCCAAGCGGGTTTCACAAGTGAATAGACAATAAAGGTGGTCATACTACGTATTAAAATGTGAAAAAATAAGAAGACATTTTGTGAATAAACGATTATTTTGGCAAAAACTATAATTTTGATTGTTTTGAGTGTTTGAGTCAATTAATATGCACAAGGGTGTATCTACCTATCTATCAATCTATCTATCTATCTGTCTGCCTGTCTGTCTGTCTATATATATATATATATATATATATATATATATATATATATATATATATATATACGTATAGACGTATATAAATACATGCATATATCAATGATGTTTACGTTTTATAGCAATGAAATCGTGTAACTGGGTTCATAACGACTTTAGCGCAAACAGCTGACATAAAACTTACTTTGGGCCAAAAACTTCATCCAAGGTCAATGACCTTGCCCCACGTCTTTTGACTTTACGGAGGTTAGTAAACGCTAGAAGTGATCAAATGTACCGATGTTGCTTACCTTCACTGAAGATGCGCCAAAAGATGCGTTTAGCGCCCTTATTTACACTCAGGTTACACCGATATTCCGTGTTGCTCGAAATCTGATCTGCAGAAATGAAAAAAATGACGCCATAGGTCAATGACCTGACATGATCTCGGCCCGAAATCCTCAGTTAAGAGGACGCCAAATGAATAGAAATTGTCTTACTCCACGCTTTAACGCCCAAACGCGCACGGTTTTCTCGTTTCGTTCGAAAAGCCATACGGAATTACCTTTACCGGCCGAGTATCCAAAGCTGACATCTTCGAACCATTTGAGCTTGAAGATATTGACCTAAGGTCACGAAAATTGCACACGAAGCAAATATTTGTAATCCTACCTTAACCATAGCATTTGATGTTTCTAGCCCTCGCCATTTCCGAGGTCTGAGGAAGGCACTTTGTGCCCCATTCCAGTGCGCTTCAGTACGAAACCTCCTTCCACTGAACGTAGTAATTTAACGCCCTTGGATTCCGTGGCTGAACGGTAACGTTGGCTACCAACGGCGAGACCCAAATTGGCAAAACTGGAAGTTGAGGAGTTTTGTCTGTACCGCGTGTGAGCGAGTAGGCCATTATTTTGTGTTGGAGTCCATGCCAGTAAGAGTTCATAGTTTTGTGCGGTGCGCGTGTGGAATCGGTATCAGCTGTGAGTAGTTACGTATGTGCACCACGTAGAAGAAAACTTCCGCGGACAAGGACTTCAGATGAGGAATGCGTCGCTGTTCGTTTCAACCCTGCACTGAGAGCTGGCAGTGGAAACCAAATAGTTCAGTTGGAGAATGGTTTGTGATATTCTGTGCAGATCGCAGGTTAAATATGGTGTCACCTGATGGATTAAAAGAATACAGTTTTTGAGGTAAGAGACAAGATTTTCATGGAAAAAAAGGTTTGCGTCTTTCCAGGTTTCAGCCAGTTAATGCAGAATTGTCAACTTTGGTTTACATTTGGACGCATCATTCATCTGGCCGTGGACCATGATGGCTCATTTGCTAAGGTTAATACAGTAATCACCCAGTCAACCTCCGCAAAATAATAACAGCCTGAGGAGCATAACTGTCATACCCAAAATGTGTACAATCCATGGGCATGTATTCTCGAATAGCATACACTAAAACATCATGATCACTGTACCATTACTTGCATTTGGAATCCTCTCCTTGTGACATCTTAACAATGTCATTGCTGTGCAGTTGTTAGTCGCAGTTGGGCCTTGCTGTGACTTGTGTGTCTTCATTGCATTACAAGTTGTCGAAACTCAGCAAAGTTTAGTTTTTTGACACTTGCTAAATGATGGCATTGTGTTGGAAGTTTGCCTTCTTCGAATGTTTTCTCGTTCTTCAGGAATCAAAAAAACATTTCTTTCACACAACCTGCGCACTCCCCTGAAGGCTGCGACAGTCGTCTTTGCCGGCTGGATTAATTTCTCCAAAGGTGGACAGGTCAATTTAGTAGAGACGACATCCCCCTGGGTGCGAGGAGGGTGGCGTGTTACAGCTGCGGGCGCAGTGGGCGCTTATTGAACCGATAATTTTTCTCGCAGATACGCAAATTGTACCTACAAACTCGAATAAATAAGTGTGCGCCCGCACATGGCCTCCAGCTAGGTTCCAGAAGCTGACGCGCACCTGCTGGAGTTTGAGAGAGACCACCCATGGCTCTACGATGCGCAGCACAGGTCATATAAAGAAAAGCAAAAAAGGAACTCACAGTCCGAGACTGACTCGTCCTCTTCATAGTGCAGCAACGCGAAGCAAAGTTGCCAATTTGTCGAATACCCGTTGTCGAGGGTCGCAGTTGTAAAAATACCGAATGTCCCGCTCCGCTGTTAGTAGAAAAAACGCTGGCGTCAGATCGATTTTACGCTTCTAGGGGGATTTATCTTTCTCCGTTCCGTTCCATTTGCGATCCGCTCGCACGCTCCGGTCTCGATGTGAACCGGCCTTTTGGTTCGAGCATCCGATGGCAAATCCATACCAGGGACGTCGTCATTCGAACATACAACATTGCGATCACAAACACAAATCCGGTTTTCAATCCTCTAAGCTAAAAGAAACACCAATGCAGTGCAAGTTTAAAATGGTAATCTGTACCGGAATGACATTTTCATTCACCTGAGGCATACTTAGTCGGTGTTTAACCCTATTCCCGTCAGGGAAGGGCTGAATCCGCCCCCCCCCCCTCGGGTTTTTTTGCTTGGCAATTTCAGGCTTTTTAACGCAGCTTTGCGAAACTTGGTGACTTTTCCTAGCTGTTCTTTTTACGTGCCGTGACAAAAACTCAAAATTCTATTTTTCTCAAAGGCGGAGCCAAGCAACGTTTTTGGGAGGCACCTCAGGCCATTTTTGGCCATGTTGAGGGTAAAAGAAAAATGTCTGTCCCAAACAGCGTTTTTAAGATGGAACTTAAAACTTTATATGGATGTATAGCTAAATAATTGGGCAATGTGCAGAAGTAATTTTGTTCATCGGAGGTCACATTACAAGGTCTGGTCAAGGTCAAAATTCAAAATTTGGTTTTATTGCAATAATTTCGGCGCCGTTTTTTCCGGGTTTTGCCAAATCCGGAATATATACGACGAAAAAGGGTGTCACCTATTTGTGTATCAAGTTTCAGCTTGATATCAGGTCGGGTCACGGAGCTATGACCTAAAATGTCAGTGCGCGTGCCCTATATCGCAATAGCCGTAAAATGAAATTTTTGAAATAGAGTGAATTCAAATGATTGAAAACGTTTACAGATAATTCTAAATGCACGCAAGATCATTTCAAGTGACTCTAAGGTCACTGGAGGTCATTTAAGGTCAAAGGTCACAAGTTGATCTGAAGAATGTGTGACCATGACAGTTCCCCCTTTTTCATGCCCCTGGCACCGCCTATGCTAATATTATACAAACATTATAATGCGATTTGTACTTCTTTAGTATAACATGACTAGCAGAAGCCGAAAAAGTGTTTTTGCCTTTTTTGTTCATGTAATTATTGGAAAACTAATCCTCCTATTTTTGAAACCATGTGATCGCCCATGAATTTCCTCAAAATTTCAGATATGTTTATTAATGGTAAAATTCCTATCCATAGTCTCTCGATTAAAGCCAGTTTCATCGAAATCAGTCCATAAACAACGGAGTTATAAGAAGTCCAAAAATACCCCTAATTCTGACATTTTTGCCCCCCTGTATTCACACCTTTCAAAATCTTGAAAATGTCTTTTTATAAAAGTGTAGTTCACGTCATGGCAAATCGATTGCTGTTTGTTGCAATGAAATCGGATGTGTAGTTCTCGAGATCTCAGGGGGGAGGGGACCGAGTCAGCCCCCCTGCCGGTAATCGATCATACCGTCTAGCCCTCCGCGAATAGGGTTAAGCAAACTTGAAAATGACTCCAGTGCAAGGTTTGTTTGCTCTTTGCTGCGAAGAACTTGATCTCAAGTTATAAATGACAAGGTGTTTATAAAATGTTAAAAATACCAGATATGGCCAACGTTTTTATTCTATTGCTTTCTTCACAACACAATGCGTGTTTTCGTATTTTAATCTCGTTCTCAAAAGTTCAAACACTAAACATGACACGTGATATGACGCGAGATAATCCATGAAAGAAAATATCGTCACCAAGTACCAACACGCGCATATGCATGTGCAGCATACAGCATGTTTCTCTTCTGAATTCAAGATATATATACATGTGTATATATGCATACATATCTATATATATAAATTATATCACAAGAAGTAGACCCTTTTAAATTTTTTGAGCAATGTAAACCTACTGGACAGTCGATGACATTTGTTAAGTAGAGTGGTCGAAATGGTGCAAAATGCGGTCTGAAAAACTGCATTCATCGATTTTAGTAGCAGTGACACATGACACCTGCTCCGGGCCGCGTTCAGAAACTAACTCGATCACTCACTGTGTTACCTCACTCCTTCAAAACATCATTGGGGAGCAAGGTCGATTTTTGGACAGAAGCAAACGGAAATGCAACCTTGCTTCACAGCACAGTTTAAGAGTGAATGGTAATCTTGTAAATATTCGCCAGTTTTTGAATGCATCACACAGCTGTGAGGCCGTGCGGGTCGTGCTATGCTCAAAAGCATTATGGCGGATTCGATTCAGTTCGCAGATTCACTGCGCAACCAATCATTCAACTTACATGAGAGCCAGTTTCGCCTTGAGGGATGGAAGCAGATGACTTTGCGTGGTACATTTGTTAAAACTCAGTTTGTGAATTCGCAAAGGCGTTGGATATTGATACCCAACCCCTTATACACACGTCTGATGTCTGCTTACAGCTAATGAGGCGTGCATTTATGCAGCCATTTGACACTTGTTTCCTGAATCCTTGCTTGCATTTTCACTGGATTGACATATCATCTTGAACCAAGTTCAGTTTGCTACGCATGCCAGTTGCCCTGCAAATATTCCAGGGCTAGTGAACTGGTGCAAAAGTGTGGCAGTTTCAGCACATTACTCCTGAAAGATAGTCCTGATCTGATGTGTTTTCCTAGGTATGACCAAATACATGATATCCAGGTAGAGGAGTGTACCATTTTGCTGTTCACTGCTTACAGTGTATGTTGCGACGTGTATCATTATGTATCCACATCTATCAAAAACAGCCATTATCACTGCTGCGGCGAGCAGGGCTATTATCATCCTTGACAACGTTTCGACTTCTCCGCAGAAGATCCACACACGCCGCTGCAGACCACTGAACCTGCCGTGCGGCGTTTGGCGTTTAGCATGTTACGTCGAATACCGCGTGAGCTCAACCGACGAGACGCTGATTTTCACCGTCAGAGATGAAGCTCATGTCTATACCGTCTACCGACAGCCCTGTAGTCGTGACGGTGACACCCCCGCTGTCGCCTCCCAGCGGGGCATCTTCTTGGAGATGAAAAGTCCAATGACACATGGCCCTGTCTGAAATGCAGGCCTTTTGCTGCAACATGCATTCTGCAGCACATCCCTCACACTGTGAGCAGCTTGTTGCGACAACCAATATTAGTTTTTTACACTGCGGCAATGCCTGCCGCCCGGACTTATCTGACTTACGTGCTTTGACAAACACCGACGACCAAAAATAACTAAACCGTTATGTAAGTCAGTACTGTCATGCTGCACTGTCACCCTATAAGCAGCTTGTTAGGACAGATGGCCTCTGACAGTTGATATCATTCATAGAGCTACGACAAACAGCATTGACGACAGAACTAACTATGAACAGAATGAACACGAAAATGAATATGAATATGAATATGAAAACCGTATAGACCCGTGGACCCGTAAATAATCTATAGACCCGTAAATAATCTCAATGGTAAAAGCCATTTGTCCTTGCCGAGCCGGGATCAGCTCTCGTGTTGTAGCCGCCCCAGTCGTTACACGCTCTCTTGCCCCTCAGACTCACTCTCCTGGTGGCTGTCACATGCAGGAGCTGGCTTGGGATGCTTTATTACAGCATGCCTCTAGCTGAGCGGTTTCTGTGACAAAGCAAAAAACGATTCATGCAATTTAGCACGCAGGGAATCTAGTTTCTAATGAAGGCAACACTCGCACATGCCATGCACAAAGCGAGAACACAAAGGATATAATAATACTCACCACATACTGACAATGCAGCTTCGGGGAGGCTTTAGTCAAGCGCAGTCATAGGCTCCGCACGTGCACGCAGCTTACAACGCTCTGATCCGACCGAAATCCGACATCCCTGCACCGAACGTGCCACGCGGCGAGGCGGCGACCACTCAAAGGCGCAAACGAGCACCGGACGTCATGGTCTCGGCCACCAAATTCGAGCGCACGCCTTAACGTGTCATACAGGATTTTAAGACGCGCAGCCAAAAATAAATAACTTACTTAAGTTTCGCGCAACGTTTTCTAGTACTCATGTGCTTTAAAACCACTATAATGTGGTAAGAAGTCACTTCCCAAAGGTGACATAGTCCCATTTGGCCCAAGCTCACCAGATATGACGTTTTGAAATAAGCTGTTATTTTCATTGTTCACAAAATTAATAAAGCCACACATGATAAGAACTACACCTGTGCCTTTAGTCCTCTGCTCTTGGGGGTGTTCTTAAGCCGAGACTTACACATGGGTAACTTAGCTAGTGTTATGACGAGTAGCTAAGTAGCGACAAATTCTGGTAAGTTTAGAAAGAACCATCTGTTTTTGTTGACATTCCATGACAAAGTCGATTTCTCAGTCAGCTTTTTCTTTTCGTTTCTTGTAAACTCTTGTGTGGAAACCATCAGTAAGTTTTTTTTCTTACCAATGCTAAACACTTTGGTGGTAAAACTGAACCGGATGACGATAGTTGGTTCTGTGGAACACATCTTTGCGATTTTCATTTTTTCGAAGTCACCAAGTCAGCCACATAGGTTGACCTCAGTTGACCTTGGGTGGTCTTAGTGAAGGAAATTTGAACCGTGAAGTATTTTTGGATGCTAATTCGAATTCAGCGACAGAATTTACCCCAAGTTACCACGAACAACATTTCTGACATTTCGTGAAATTATTGTCATATGGCCTAAGTTGAGCAGAAGCACTATTAAGAAGCATAAATACCGACCCAAGCATTTCAAAATATATATCATTTATTGCAGTTTTGTATGGCTTGTAAAAATGGCTAGTATATCGTGGCGCTGCGACAAACGGTTCTCACGGTACAAACAAGTCTGGCGAGCCCACCAAACTTGACCCTCTTTGACCCCATTTGACTTTAAGGGTCACATTCTGGAAACATCAAACTTCTACACAAGAGACTTCTTTAAGGTTGCATCTACGCTGTAAATTTGGTGGGTCTAGCCTCGTTGGTTTTGGAGGTGTTGTGGGGAGGGTCAAACTGTCCCCAACCCCATAAGAGCTTGTAATATTTCACAAGCGTGCGAGTGTTAAATATAGATTTCAGGACAATATGATCAGTTATCACTGCCATATTAAAAAGTGTCGTACGTGATATTATACCTCCTTTCCTAACGGCATACATGAGAGGCAACTTCATCAGTTAGAACACCAGACTAACATATGATGTAATAGCGGAAATTAATTTTAGAATTGGCACCCATTGTGGCCGCGGCCTCTGAAGCAGCCTTTGATTCTGTGGTATGGTCCTTCATTGCAAAATCAGTTGAATATTATAACTGGTCCATACTGCAAACATTCACTCAACGTAACTCACATTGACAATCGCAACTTTTGGAAGATTCTTTGAGATGGTTTCCTTGGCGAGAAATGTTCATGTAATGAGGAATAAGACAAGGCGATCCGGCCCAGGGCACCTCTCTAACTTATTCATACAGCCGCTTGCAAGTCGAATTGCCAACACAAATACATCTAGTACAAGTGGTGTGCAGAGAGAGAGAGAGAGAGAGAGAGAGAGAGAGAGAGAGGGGGGGGGGAGAGAGCGAGAGACCCTGCCGACCGTGAGATAAAGCTCTTGCAATACGCCGACGATTTGATAGTTTTCCTTAACGCCGAAAAGACATGTTTAAATGGTGCCGTACATGAAATGCAGACATTTTGTGTCCTTCACGGATTAAAAATGAATGATAGTAAAACGTAGTGTCTTCCTACATAAATCCCTACAGAAACCCTTAGTGCTGACAAGCTTGGAATAACTTTCGTCAGTGGAATAAAGATACTGGGTATAATTCACAACAGCAACAAAAGGGCACGAGCTTTATGATGTGGAAAGAATGTTGCGTGAACCGATGTTGGAAAATTTTACGCTGCATCCTGTCTAGCCAATTTTAAAGCGGCAGATATTCGGTAGCTCAACTGGTGGAGCGCAAGTCTCCCCGTCCAGACAAGACGGCTTCGAGTCGCCCCGGCGCTAGATGTTTGGCCCGCGGGTCAGTTGGCAACTGGCCAACATAGCGTCACGCTGACTATTACATGGTCAAGCAGCACCCTAAACGGCACGTTGAACTTTCGCCACAAAATCAGCCGATTCCTTAAATTGCTCTATCGAGTGAAGGGGTCGGACTCTATGCAACCAGTTTTGCCTAACACGGGCCTCGGCCTGTAACCACCCTATGAAACCACTATCGGACCAACCGGATCGAATTCATAAAAAAGAGTGACGCGACAGACACCAGAAACGCTCGACGTATAGGCGTCGATAATTTGGTCTACGTTGACCTTGTCTGACCTTACTATGATGGTTGCAGATTTCATATACGTGCCAGGCCAGTTTGCAGCGTACTCCAGCCAACAGCCATTCTCACACACCCAGGAAATGCACAACTTCTATCCCTTCAAAATGACGGTGTTTTCTTCCATTTCCAGCTTTGATTGAAATGATCAAATTTAACCTGAGGTGTTGCATGAGCCGTACATGTAATTTGGATGTCCGCATAGGTAAAGCGGGCATTCTTTTCATGGAGTTGCGTACAATACGTTCGGTACTGATATATACGTGCAATACGTACAATACGTACAGTATGGAGTTGCGTACAAGTCTTGCTTATTTAAGTTTTAGGCAGACATGTAATTTGACGTAATAAACATGTAATAAAACGGCCTCTGGCGACCTTAATGTTGAGCACATTGGAAAAATGTCGTCGCGTTCTTTCAGTACCATGAGCGGCTTTCCAAGCGTGATTTTTCGGTAGAACGTATAGTGCTCGAGATCTGAGGGGGTTTGTATGTCCTCGGCCCGGCGAATGATTACACGGAGACCGGCGTGGTCAAGGTTGGGAGAGGCGCGCCAGTCAAAACTTAGCCAAATTACACGAGAGATGGGTATCACTTAAACGACTCATCTAGCACTTCTGAAGGGGAACAGGTAAACAAGGTCACTTACGAACTAATTGGAGATTAAAAGTAAATCTGTTTACAGCACAGACTGCAACAGCACTATCAAGACGACGGTACGTTACATACTCAGGCTTCCTTCAAATATTTTCGACCAGTTATCAAACATCAGTCAGTTCCAAACGGTAAAGCGGTAGCCAAAGAGTTGTGGTGGTTAAAACCCGTCGAAAAGAGCATGTTTGGATTCAATCAGTAAGGTTCTTCAATACTACAACTTCCGAGAAACTACCAGAATTTTTCAAATCGATCAGAGAAAAGCTTCCTCACTGTTTCTCGTTTTGTTGCGATTTTAATTAGACATGGAAACTTTTGTCTTCACGTTTGAAAAAATCCGGGCCGCATATTTGACAGCCACGTGACCCACCAACAAAAGATGTTACTGCGGGGTCGGTGGTCAGCTGGTGTCGCTAGAGGCCAAAACCTCAGTCAGGCTGGCAAGACGGAAAACTCGCGATCCGGTCTGAGAATGTTTCTAAACTGAACAAACGGTACTCATAATGTTTCTGGAAGCAATGGTTATGTTTAAGTACGGAAGTAACGTAGAAATATAAGCTAAATGAAACACCCAAGGAAGCGAATAGCTAAAATTCCGCTGAGTCACAGCGAAATTATTTTAACCCCATTCCCATGCCCATATCGCTAGGATGCATTCCCGAATAGGGGGGAAGGGATTCATTCATCCCCCCCCCCTTTCGAGGTTTCAAGATTTCGACTAAGATTCTCTGTTGCACTAGAACATTTTCTAGGGTAACTTTACGTATCTGACCAGCCGAACACAAAGGTGGGAAATTTTGCGTGTTAACGGATAATTATCCCGGATTATTCCTCGGCCGAACGAAACGCTACGTTGCGTTCGGCCAAGAATGGTCAAAACCCAAGAGAAAAAGGTCGGGTCCATAACGACATCTTGATATTTACCAAGATGTTGATAAGTTTTTCGAACTTCACGTGAGTATTATTGGTTTTATGTTACAAAAGCCGGAATATTTTGACACAGCTTATTACACCGTTGTCCAGACCTATCAGTCATCAGTTCGGTCACTGCGACCACTGGTCCAGCTGACGAAAGCATAACAGGTTTTGCCGAAATGTTTGGACTTTCACATCAAACATCAGACCCATTATGCTAGCCTGAACTTCGAAAAACGTAATTGGCTAACACACAACCCCGGAATAGTTTATCAAAGAAAGATCTTGCAATCTAATGTATCGCAAATAAAAATACCCAAAATTAACTGGGCTATCTTCTACCAAAACTTCATTATTCAGTGGCCGTTGGTTGCGAAGTAACAGCCTCCAGAAGGCGACATGGCCGGGCCGGCGGCCCGCTCAGGCTATTTTGTTCCGCTAGTTGAAGACTCACTCGGCTTTTGGTATCGCTGGCACTGCAAAATATTGCGGCAGCATGGCGTCAGTTGTCCACTTCTGGAGCATGATGACACCGATGGCATTGGAGTCCATCGCAAAACGAAAAGAACACGAGAAATTGCATGGAAGAGGGAAACAGCAATGTCCACAGGTCGGTCTTCTTCTTTCGAGAAGCAGTAGTGTGAAGCATAGAAATGCAACGAAGTTCTTTCAGAGGTCTGTTAACACCATTGAAACATTGCCCCATCCATAGCCTACCATAGCCAAAGCCATGGCCATAGCCTGGTCGATCCGGTATCCGCTAGTATTTCGTATCTGTCGACATGGATTATTGTACGGCAAATAATCAGCAGAACTGGTAGAAATCTCCACCGAGTTCCACAATACTCAGGCCAAGTTGACAGGCCGGTGCCATGCTTCAAACAGCTCATTTTTTCACATCCGCGAAGTCGAGTGAGCCCTTATCTTTTTGACTGTGCACCAGGCTACTAGGAACTGGTTCGATCGTCAGCCGACCTCGACCGATCATCTGACGCTGCCTTTCGACTGGCGCCGGTTCAGACGATAACGGGCACACTGGGCGTTCTGGAACTTTCCTGATACCGCTGGTGAATTTCGCCCGTGTTTCACATATGTTCTGTCAGGTGCACAGACACAACCGGGGGGGGGGGAAGGGGCCGGCCCCCAACCCGCATTTTTTACGAAGGCCATTGCAAATCGTCTCCCCGGCAGGCGATTTTCGTATACTTGCAGTTCACACTGAGCTGAGATCCGCCCCCTCCCCCTTAAGGAAATCCTGGGTACACCCCTGGTCAGACGTTGCCAGCTGAGAGGGGTAGGATGCTAGTTCTCCTGGCTCCTTCCCAGATGCCCTTGCTCAAATTACCGATATATGGGAGCACTTCCGTCTTTTTTTCCGAAAACAAATGTTCCGGGGTCGTGGGTCGTATCAGCATACCAAGACATGACCTCGTGTTTTAGCGGTGTTTATGGAGACTGTAAGCTATATTTTGGCTTATCCCTCCGCGACCTTAAAAACAGCTGACAAGCTAAACAAAGGTCAGGCCACCTTCGAACTCGCAAAATTCCGCACCCATCTTTTGCAAAAGATAACAGGACATGGTCTGATCTCTTGACCTGTTTTGCTCCTGGGTTTCTCTTGACAAAAATATGTTTTGACGTGGCAAGACGTGCTGTATGCAATGCTACGTGTTCCCGATTCCCATCACTCTTGTCCTGTTAATGAGCTGAAACCTTCGAGAAATAACCATCATATTTAGGTCTTTAGCCTAGTCTGCTGCGTCGTTCGTGTCCTTGAAACGAGCAAATGCGGATATTCGTGGTCTGGCAATGCGAGGCTTTCGATTGCCGTCTGGATAATCGAAGTCAGACCATTAGTTATCGAAATGGGCACGGGACCAAACATTGCTACTCAGGAACCGGATGTTTGCCAAATACCCCCCCCCCTCCTCTCTCAGAGCCCAGTAAACAACGGCGTAAGATTGCCGCTATTCATTGTCATCATGTGGGCAGCTAGCTGTGGAATGCCCTTTGGAATCGAAACAGCTTTAAAATACACCGTTGGCTCTGGTATGCTAAGATCTTAGCCGGGCTGCGGGTACCGGACTGCCGTCTCAGGGACCTACGCAGGTCGTCTTGTAACCACCGCTGTCGTCTTCTGTCTGCTCTGCTCTGCTGGAAGCCGACGGCTCTGGCATCGCGGAAATCATCCGACAAAAATAACCGTTCGGGATCTAATGCAGTGGCCTGTCATCTACTAGAAATAAACAGTACCAGCTATGCGCAGCGTCTATTTATTCATTTGGTATGCAATGAAATTCATCTGGCATCTACAAGAGATTTGTGTTACCTGCTCGGTGGTCTGAGATCAGTGGAAATCGTCGAGCGACCTGATGTATTGACTGTACCGACTACCGCCACCAGTCGCCTGAAACCAACCAAAAATACCGGGCACCTGCTCCATCATCGGACAGGAAATGGCATCATTTCAAGACAACGAGGCCTTTTGAGGTGGAGAGCCCATCGTCAGATTGGAAGCATCGAGATCTGCCTTGAGTCTGGTGTCATTGGACCGGAACGTTCATATCCCTAATGAAGTCATCTGGCACTTCCGGTATGAAACCATAGCACCCAATCTCCATCGTCTCTCCTGGACTTGTCCCGTGTCAGCGTAATTCACCTCACGTTACTTGGAAGCATTAGATGAATAAACGACCATCTCGGCCTTTCTGAAATCATTCCGAATGTTTATTCGCTCGATAACACTAACAATCATGATCGTTTTATCGACTTTGACCCACCTTGAACTGCGACGACTGGCACGGCTTCTTCCCAGGCATTGCTCAGCCTACATCCTCCTCGTCTCGCCCCAGTTCGTCTTCACTTCACACAGGACCGCCAACTTCCCGATCACAGTGTCTTCAACAGGGCGTCGCGACCGCCTTGTAACCGGGCATGTTCCAGGCTCGAGCGACGCGGACCGGCCGCAGGCGTCGTCTGACCCCGTCCCCCTGCCGCCGCGCCGACCACGCGCCGCTCCGCTGCCGCCGCCGACGAGACGCCGACTCTCGAGGCCTTGTCGGCGTCGACGGGCGTGTCATCGGCGGTGCCACGCAGCAAGGCGGCTGCGTCTGCGTGGCGCGATCAGTACCAGCGCCGAGCGCGAGGTGAGGTCGCCGCAAGCACCACTAGGTCACTGTGGACACAGCCAGGTCACGAGGAACATGATCATAGGTTACGAATGGTGCAGCCACGTGACGTAGTTTCAGGTTTACTGAAGCAAGTTCAGGGCTGTTTAGATGTTCATCATATGCTGTTGTTATAATTTGAACTCTTTGACTGTGAATTACGAGTCATATTCGCCACGGCGGTTTGACGTGGAGATTATTGTACGTCCTGCGTTTTTAATACATATTACCATAATGCCACGAATTTATTCCCACAAAATGGAATAAATTTCCTATTGAACCTCCTCAATGACGTCGATGTCTTCTAATTCATCGTGTTCTACCAGATGTTATCCTTGGAATCCGTAGTTATCCAAACCTCACAATGCCTTTTCTATTTTACCAAATATTTAACTGGCCTTTCGCCTTGCTCCGATCAGGTCGTACTTCATCACATCATCGCGGTTTCCGTGGCTTTAATTTGGAATCTGTTTCGCTCCCATTTTGCCCTATTATTCTTTAGCAATAATGCTGGAGTACTCGCTGCTGCATGTAGTTTACGCTCTAAGTCTGTCTTCTGAGTTTTTCATACTCGCGCTTCTGTTTAACCAATAGCTTATTCGGACGAATATATATATATATATATATGTGTGTATATATATACTGACCGGATCCTGCAGAAGACATGCGGAAGATCTGGGTGTTACACTTGAGCATATTTGTCGTCACATATCCTCGCTGAATTAATTTTCTCCCGTATCGATTGTACCATATCTTCCTCTCCTGTTGAAATGATGAGGCAGGCTAATATTAAAACGTCAAATTCCAGACCCGCACATACCGTTCAAAACTTCATTATCCACATTAATTAATGCAATCACCACATATTCTGGGACCGATGCAAACTTTGATTAATCCTCGCCCCACCAGCACCCTGACGTGGATGGTTGCAGCTGGGCCGTTTCGAACTCCCCCTGGTCTGTCTGGCGAACGGAACGTCGGCGAAAATTGCAGACATATCGAAAAGTTAACAAAATTATTTTCCTAACCCAAAAATTCTTCGCTTCTAAAGTAGCTTGAAGTAAAATTCAAAACAGTTCCCATGAACAGCTACGTCTGAAGGACGATCTCATAGTTGAGCCGTTCAAGGCCGAGTTTGACGTACTCAGCCAGAGGAGTCTAGGATGGCCAAGGTCTTCTCGCTTTCAACAATGGGAGTGTTACGCTAAATGACATTCCTTATCAGTATTGTGACTCGATATTTGCCGTGGAAAAGTCAATGCAAGCGACAAACAATGCAGATTGGCATTCGGTGCTTCTCGGAATCGTTATAGGATGCCGCCAACTCTGATTGGTCTAGAACTCCTCACACCACCGTTTTACGCGCCTACTTCAGTTACGTTACTGTCTTATTGGTTGACATCACGTCAACTTTGTACCTCCTTGCCCAGAGCGATTTCGTTTCAAGGGAGTATAAATAGCGCTCCGCTCGTTGTCAGAGAGGCACTTGTCATTTTGAAGGCACAGGGGAAGGATCTTTGTATAGTGTCGATGCCGGTACTGGCGTTTCGTAAATGACTGAATTGAACAGAAGCTGGGCTAAGAAGATTTTCTCTTTGATTGGCTCGCGAGAAAGACTGGCTCGAGCTATGTCGTCACTAGTTCAACTATCACGCAGGCCGTTAGATCTCTGCTACAAAAAGCTCACTATGGTGCGTTCCAAATCACTGGTATTTCAGCACTTTGAAAAATAACTCGTTTTTTGGCCTATTTATGTATAATTAGAATTTTCTTTAGATAATATAGATCACGGGCGTAACTTTGTATACCTTTGGTAATGCATTCACGCGTTTTCCTGCTTTATAAGATACCGCTCTGTAAATATGTTACCAGCGTCACATTTCAGGGTCCGATGGATTGATTTTTCCAACCAAAAACTTTTTCAAGCTCGACGCTCGTGACGGATATATATATATATATATATATATATATATATATATATCGGAGCTTTACATTCGTCCCAAATAAAACCAGCGCAGTTCTTAGCAGGCCAACGGAAAGCTGATACAATTTACATCACGGTGACATAACTACGCACAGGTAATCGAATAAAGGATCCGGTGACCTGATGTAATGCCATTTTTCATTCCTATGTCTGTGGGTTTTTTTAGCATCGCTGGCGAGTTTTTGTCCATGTGATATGTGGGCGCTGGGAAATAAGATGCTGTTTAGCTATATACATCTCTTGAACATCATGGGTATGACCACTGGCATTGGGTTCGTGCGTGCTGCGCATTGTTGGCTCCAAAATAATACAAAGGTTGTGGGGAGTTACAATTTATCTACAGTCATATTAGCCAATATCAAAGCAAGGTGCCCGTAAGACTGTCGCGAAACTTGCCCATGAGATGTTTGAAACGGAATGCGGAACGGCCCAAATCATTTATTTATAAGATCCTGCGAGCCACTGTTCACAGAACGCTGGCAGCCAACGAGAGTTGTGGCGAGTTTCTCAGTTGGCAATCCGCCACCAATCAAAGAAACTGACTTAAAAAGACAGCGGGAGCTGATCCAAGCTGCAATTGGAAAACCAGAGGTGTCGCATCGCGTCCTGACTGGAAGGTCTGGCATCTCTGAGAGCGTACGTAAGAAAAATCTTGGCAGCAAACAGGGTCCAGTATCGAGAGAGCGAGAAGGTCACCCAAAAGCCACAGTTCACCCAAAAGACTCTTATTCGGAAACCATCACAAAGACACATGTAAAATCCAGAAAAATGTTACATCGTTTACAAATGTTACATGGAGGACGAAAGCTTCTTCGCTTACCGCGGGAACCATATTCCAAGAAACCTTGGACATTATGTTGAGCCTGGTGGAGACTGTCCAGCAGAATTGCAAATGAGGAAGAGGAGACTCCTCCGTGAACTCCTCGTGTGGCTTAGAGTTCTTACAGAAAAGGTAGCGCCGTCTGTCTCCGTAGCGGAGGTACCCTACTCAAAGGCTGCTATGGCTCCATCTCGCCAGCCGGTGGGAAAATAACTCAGCAGAGTTAACATGAGACTTTTGACGCGTCTTTTTCCACGATAAATTAAGCCAGGAGGATTTCTTCCAGAATGAACCTGAGGAAATATTTGATGCAAAATTGATAGGCTCTTCCATGGATACAAAGAAACTCCAGATTTAAGGCACATATTTTTATTAATTAAACGCAAAATGTCTCCCTACGATCAAAACGGTTACTTTCGTAACTGCATGGAGAAAAACTGTGTAGCAGATACAACTGCCCCGAGCCTTTAGCCATTGTTGTGATGAAGTAGTTGATTTTAAGAGGTGACCCGCTGGTGCTCCTTGTCGATCTTCGGGAGTACATGGCTCCGGATGGGGGGAGAGAATGGCCAGGCATATAGCCACGAATCGGTTAGAGATGGAGGCTGGTGTTCAGATGGGTCGCCCCACACCAAGGGGCCCCTCAGCCCCTCCAAAAAGTGCTGAGGTGGCCTCCCATGCGCTCTAAAGGGATCGTGTCGGTTGCAGGAGCCTCCTTTAGCACAAGAATGTGTCATATAGTTTCAAAGGAAACTATAGCATTAAGGGGAGAGCGGGGGTAGGGGCAGCTCCCCCTCAATCGTAATAGTCTAGGGCAAAACAAAGCTTCTCCCTCCCCATTTATGGGCTCTTGGGCCTCGTAAGAGACTGAACAAAAAATAAAATTAGAGCGACGAAAACGTTAAAAAAGGAAAAACCTGATTTCGCAGGAAAACAGTTGCAGGCATATGGCGTGCGTGTTCCTTTAAGATTTACTTGGTGAGGGGCCTCAGCTTTATTCCGGACTGTTAGGGGCCTCGCACACGACTGCATCCAGAAATGACCTACGCTCGCCAGGTGCGGGCCTAGGGAGGGGAAAAATGGGTCGACCTCCCCAAGAGTGACTGAGAGGCGCCCCCTCTAGACTCAAAAGGGGCCCCGAAGGAACCCCGTATGAGCTTCACGGGGTCTCTGTAAAAACCATTAGGGTTCTTGATGCAGTGAAGGGGGTTGCTTGAAGGGAAAGATGGCCCTTGAGACGCGTAGAAGGGCTCCTGAAGCTTCCAAAAGTCCCCTGAGACACAACACGACCCCGAAACGGCAGAGTACCCCTGAAACCGCAATAAGGGCCATAGGGCCCCTGAAACAGCCATGACGAGACAACCAGGTCAAACTGGTTAACCTCCAGAAAAATTGCAATCCTAATATTGTTTTTAGGGCTGGACATATTTGTGTGAAAATTGCAAAGAAGCGAAATATAATAAACACAACAACCTGCATATTTCAGACTTTCCGGAAAACCGAAGTTCAGTGACCACATGTCAAGTCACTTTTGGGCACTTTTGATATTTGGCTTCAATTTCCATGAGCTTTTACCGGGTTTCCATGGCCAGATTTTGCCAAAAACATGGCAAACTACACGCTACCATCATATTACCAAAATACGCGTGATATTGGCTCAGGTCATCACCTCCCACATGAGTATCTTTTGTCCGCAACGCACGATTTCCATTAACCCGTCTCCGACTGGAGGGAAGTTAACTGCCTCCCCCCTGCGGTTTTTCTGGCATTGGGAGAGAACGAAGAAACACAGAGTCACGCAACTTCGTGCACCTTTTCCTTCTTCAATTGCACATCTCGTATCAAGTTTTGACCTCAGGTCAGGTAAGGTGCCTGACCTAGGTAAGGTCAAACAGACCTATGTCAAAAAAAGTTTAGCGCCCTCTGACTTTTTCGCAAAACAAGATATCTCAATAATACTTTCAGGGGCTAGTGATCGTCATAGATGCAACAATTCTGTTATCTCAGATTTTTCGGTATTTCCCGGGTCATTAACCTAAGGTCAAGTCCATTTTCAAAACATGTCGATTTTTCGGAAATTGACGGAATATTTCATAACATTTTTAGTATGAAGTTAAGCATACATCTAGTTGCCGTCATTGGGCAAAGTATTGATGACTTCCAGCCATTGACCTGAGGTCAGGTCACGAATAACTGTAGTGAGCCAAAATGTATCACCGTCAAAATCAGCGATGAATCACTCAGAATGGGTAGAAAATGGCAGAACTAGCTTGCACAGGCAGAAGTAATACCAGAAACCTCAAAAAGTATGAAAAAATCCATATTTTGGAAATAAACAGGCTCTCGCGAATAAAGCTCCGCCAATTTTGTAGATTAGTAACTAGTCAATTTTCCCAAAATTTAAGCATGGGAAACCATCACAAGAATCACTAAGATCAATAAAATTTACATAGATAGGCTTTTTTCGCGAAAATAAAGGAACGCTAAAATTAGTTCCCGTCAATTTGGTACCGCATACGGCAGCGGCGCACACCGACAGTTGGCGGGAGAATTGCCGTGTCTTTAACTCAACGTTTCGGCGTATATATTGAACAAATCTGGGAAATTAGACGTGCATCGGCATCCGCGGACCTTTACTTGAGCGCTGGTGCCTTTACCTGCGCGTTATTATTCACAGCCCTTCAGATTTAGGCCATTTCTCGGTCTCATGCAGTCGGTTATGAGAAAACATATATAGGGCGTAAATTGCTCACATGTTATCTAAAACTAAAAATGAGACTGGTTGCGAGGTCTACTCGTCACGAGCTTTCCAACGGTATGCTTATTTTTATCGTGCGACCAACCGTTCGTGAGGTAGAGGGAGGCGGCCAACTGCCCTTCCCCAGTCGCCCATGCTCGAAACGGACCGACGGTCGTGCGCGGGTTAAACTAAAACTACCTGCCTAGAAACAGTAATTTGTTGTTTTCTAGGGTAGAAATAGGCGATGAAATGAAAGATGAAATGTAACGAAATGAAATTCAGCGCAAAAATAAACCTGTCTAAGGTCACCGGAAGTCACCAAAGGTCAATAGTCTCTGATGACCTCACTTGCCCAGGTTGACCTTCAGAGCAGTGCCAGACGCTCATCAAGTGTTTAACAGTGCCACATACATCATCTGCAATCCAACTTACTGTCAACACCACCGGGGAAGCCGAAGCACGATACATCATAATAGCGCCAAAGACATGCATGAAATTAAGTCATGGCTTGACCTTACCTCACGGATTAACTGGGCCATTCGCGTTACGAATGTGTTCGATACGTTAATAATCATCTTGATATTCCACCAAAATGAAAATCGCAACGTTAGTTTCTTTTTTATCGCACTTCTACTCTAGTTCAGTCTGACCTGTCATGACCTTTGATGGCCTCAATGTTGATGCGAGTTTAAAAAGCTGCGTTTATTTCTTTCTTGATGAGCTCTCTTCGCTGGTATTGCATTTCATTTTCTGTGAGACTCACAGAACCTGAGATCTCTGGGGGGAGAGGAATATCCCCCACCCCCACCGGGCAAAACGCATTTTGAGGCCCGGAAGATCGCCCCTGATACCGGTCGGAGGGCCCCTGCGAGGCAAGGAAGATCAGAGGACCTCTGAGGCGGCATGGGGGCTCTGGACGACCAGAGTACCCCCGAGTGTGTTGGGCAGGCTCCTGCCAAGGAAGGTCTTCCCTCTGAGACTGCCCTGAAGCGCCAACAAAGGTCCCTGTGGCGGCTAGAGGGACCCTACGTCTTCCGCTGCCCATGAATATCATATATGTCTATCATATATGTATCATCTATGAATATCATACCCATGTAACCAAGAAAAAACTCTGATACAGCCATAGAGACTACAGCAGACGTCCAGAGGTCTGCTCTGACACTGCACAGAGGCCCGGATATTATCAAAAGGTCTTTTGTAACTGTCAGAGGCCCTGAGACGGTCAAAATGTTCCTCAGAGACAAGAGGGTCACCTAGGACAACAGGGGATCTACTGAGAGTGCTAGGTGGGGACTTTGAAACTGCTGACTAACAGTCTCTAGCAATGGGGGCTCCTGAGATGACCAAAGGGGCCCCTGAAACTACTAAACCTTTAGACGTCCAGACAGCTCCTGTGTCGGCCAAAGGACCTAGATGATTGCCAGAGACGCATCTGCCACGGCAGAGAGAGCCTTAACCCTATTCCCGGCAGGGGGGCTGAATCCGCCCCTCCTCGAGGTTTTTTGCTTGCCAATTTCAGGCTTTTTAACGCAACTTCACGAAACTCCGTCACTTTTCCTAGCTATTTTTTCTACGTCCCGTTAAAAAAATTTCAAAATTCTATTTTGCTCAGGGGCGGAGCCAGGTAACGTTTTTGGGATGCCTCATGCCATTTTTGGCCATGTTAAGGGTAAAAGGAAAATGTCTGCCAAAAACAGAGTTTTTAAGATAGAACTTAAAACTTTAAATGGGTGTATAGCTAAGTACTTGGGCAATGTGCGGAAGTAATCTTGTTCATCTGAGGTCATTTTACAAGGTCAGGTCAAGGTCAAAAGTCAAAATTTGTTTTTTTCGCAATAATTTCGGCGCTGTTTTTTCAGATGCCAAATCCGGAATACATATAACGCAGAAGGGTGCCTTCTACTTGTGTACCAAGTTTCAGCTTGATATCAGGTAGGGTCACGGAGCTATGACCTAAAATGTCCGTGCGCGTACCCTATACCGCAATAGCCACAAAATGAAATTTTTGAAATAGAGTAAATTCAAATGATTGAAAACGTTTACAGATAATATTAAATGCACACGAGATGATTCCAGGTGACCCCAAGGTCACTGGAGGTCATTTAAGGTCAAAGGTCACAAGTTGATCTGAGAAACGTGTGACCGTGACAGTTCCCCCTTTTTCATGTCCCCGGCACCGCCTATGCTAACATTGTACAAACATTGTAATGCGATTTGTACTACTTTAGTATAACATGACTAGCAGAAGCCAAAAAAGGGTGTTTGCCTTTTTTGTTCATTCATTTGTTAGAAAACTAATTCTCCTATTTTTAAAGCCTTGTGAACGCCCATGAATTTCCTCAAAATTTCAGATTTGCGGACCCATGGTTAAAACCCTTTCTATAATCTCTCGATTCATGCCAGTTTCATTGAAATCGGTCGATAAACAACGGAGTTATAAGAAGTCCAAAAGTACCCCCCATTTTGACATTTTTACCCCCTCTATCCACAAATTTTAAAATTTTGATTTTTTTTAAAATAAAAATGTAGTTCACGTCACGGCAAATCGATTGCCGTCTGTTGCAATGAAATCAGACGAGTAGTTCCAGAGATCTCAGGGCCGAACCCGCCCCCCTACCGGGAATCGACCATACCGTCTAGCCCTCCGGGAATAGAGTTAAAGAAGACCCTTGTTGGGGCCTGAGGGGTTCCTTAGACGGTAACAGTATCCCAGGGACGACAGGAGGGAACCCGAGACGTCTTAAGCGACCCTAAAACTGCCAAATGGGTCCCTAGAGCTGTCCGAGGTGACCCTGGAACTGCCAAAGGAGTGCCTGAGGCGTCCCGAGGGACACGTGAAACGGTTAAAGGAACCTGACACCACTCTTCTAAACTAGCAAAAAGTCTCGAGAAACTACGGGGTGCCAAGAAGCTTCTGGACCAGATACAGACACGACATTTCAAACAGAGGGAAGGACGCAGCTGTCTAAAACTACGCGACTGTTATCATATTCCGGCCACTTTGTACGGGAACAAAACGCAAAATTTGCTGAAATGGTGACGTGGTGGTGAAATGGTGAAAAGGTGACGCGCTTGAATTCTTTTGCAAGGTTCCTTTCTATGGTAAAAAACAAAATTACATCATACATTCCCCTCTGGATCCTCGCGGACAAGTTTTT
This sequence comes from Capitulum mitella, assembly GCA_030062745.1. NCBI lineage: Eukaryota > Metazoa > Arthropoda > Thecostraca > Pollicipedomorpha > Pollicipedidae > Capitulum > Capitulum mitella. The sequence goes on along the minus strand of CP099853.1, from coordinate 2,920,459 downwards.
TTCATACTTACGAGCAAAAAATGGGGGAAGGGGCTTCGGCTGTGACTGGTCCCCAACTGACCATTGACGGTCCCCAACTGACCATTGACTGACCATTGCCTCTCCCGCCGGTGAAGTCCTGTTCGCGATGCCCCTGGATGCCCCTGGATGCCCCTGGATGCCCCTGGACATCGCGAACTTCCATTTAATAAGGGGCCTCAAGGAATGGACCCGGATGGCCTACCCTGAGATAGAATTGGAATCCTGCCAGGTGGCCCGGCTTTCATCCAATAAAGTGCCTCGTGTGGAATACAACCAAAATTGGTTCAGCTACCAGGACCTCACAGTTTCCATGGACTGTCTCAGAATTAATGGACCGGGGTGCGAGGAGCGTTCGCTAAGGTCCGAGAAAGGGCCTCGTACCGATTCAACTCAATAGCGAACCAGATCCCGGGGAGCTGCAGTTTTTTATTGGGCTTCACAGTTTGGATGCAGGTGACCTTAGCTAAGCCAGGGTCCCAGTTTCGGATGACGCCCCGTCATCCCTCCGTAAATGGACTTCATACCAGTGACACTCAAAAACGACCAAGAGACCAAAAACTTACCAATGTTAATGGGCCTCGCGCAATGGACCAAGCGGTCATACCCTGACAAAGAGTTTAGACCACGCTAGAGGAACCCGGCTTCCGTCCAAGGGAGGGCCTTTGCGATGATACTCAGAAGTGGTTGAGAGAACAGGAATTGACAATGTTTAGTCTCAAAGAATGCATATGTGTGGCCGGCGCTGATCCAAGGTCCGGACCTTGAAGGTTGCCCTAACTCCCGTCCTTAAAAGGGCGTCGTACCGACCATAATTAAAAGTGATCAGGGGACTAAAGACTTAAAATTTTTAGTGGGCCTCAAAGAATAAACCCGAGTGCCCTGCGCTGAACCGGAGTCAACCATACGCTGCTAGAGAGCCCGGTTTCCGTTCGTAAGAGGGCCTCACACAGATAACGCCTAAAAGTAGCACAGAGACAGGGAATTTGACATTTTTAGGGGCCTCCCAGAATGGACTCAGGTGGCCTGGGTCCATTCTGTCACTGAACATAGTCCCGACCATGTCTCGGGGCCTCGGCTTCCATCCGTAAGAGGGTATGGTTGGCTTCTAAGTTGGTTAACGGCGTTCTGTACCAAAAGTGGAGATCTGTATCTCCTTCCGTAGTTTAAAGGTTTGAGCTTTGCATACACCCTTGGGTGATGCATGGGAAACAATGCACTCAAAACATATCTAGCACCCAATCATTTCAGAATCTCCCGCTTATGCTCTCGACAACTATTGGCATTCGTGTCGCAATCGGGCACGTCGGTTATCACGGGGAACAGCGAAACACCACTTCCATCGACAGCGGAAAGTCCGGGTCTGAGAAAGAATGCAGACCATTGGTAAGCGATTTCTTTTAACGGTATTGCCACAGGTTTAACGCCAAAGTATGGAGTTCAAAGCTGCTTAGAACCACTGGCCAGCATAATAAAACTTCCGAACCCAAATCCGTGGCGTGGACAAAATTACGTCTGAACACTAATATTTACAGCTTTCCGTGGTTTCTAGGTTGTGGTTCATGCTATACGGTCAGGAGCTTTGTAAGTATACAACCTCTTTTCAGTAGCAACACACAGGCTTTCAGATAAGCAGGGCTGGCGAGGAACACATCCAGTGAATTCTACCCGCTTGCTGGCCGGCCGGCTGCCGCAGCGGTCGGCCGGGGTCCGGCCCGCCCCGCGGCAGTGATCACGTGACCCGTGCCGGCTGGAGCCGAGGTCGGGGTGGCCGACCGGTGGGCGGAGATTCTGGCACTGTGACGTACCGTGGCGAGCGATTGCGCGCCTGCCTCATGGATCGCTCATCTCCGAATACTGACGTTGCAATCTATTGACACTTTGGAACAAGAATCGACACCAAATCAGTAGCGAATAATTTGCACTTTGAAACAGGCAAGACGGAAAACTTGTGCGGTCTTGGGCATTCAGCAGCTCACATCACTGCATCGATCCAAAGCTTGCTTTTTGCAGGATCTGCTGGAAACCGAAATTGCTTTCATGTATCACTTCCTGCCCTGACTGTATCCGTTGACAAAACAGTCTGGCATGACGAGAAGGTATAAATCGGTGAGATACGTTTACCGATAAGGGTTCTAAGCCACTACTCTCCCGTTAGTCTACCGCGTTGGTCAACCACTGATCGCTGCTGCTATGATATTTGGTATGTCGTGCGCAACTCTGTGCGGTTTGGATTAAATTACGCCGATCGTAACAACAAACTCGGCAGTTGTGTTTCCCAATTACGCACATCAAATCGACTTCAGTTTTATGCTATTAGAAAACCCAATCAGTTTTCTGCAGAATATTTACTTATCGTCTTTCTGGCAAGTCTGGTCAGTAGTGACATTGGAGACAGAAAAAATACTTTCAGAACTACCATGTTAGGTCTATGGAATTTTCTGAGTGCGCGCGCCACATGGATCCATCATAGGGCACCTTCACTCCGGAGACAGATGGTGCTCCTGGTGCGACTCAGCATCTGTTCAAGGGGTGTGACACGTCCGGTTATCGCGCCGAGTACGAGTAACGTTGATGGCAATGTGTACCGTGAAAAGTGCATGAGAGATTTACGCATCCCATTTTTGAATGAGAACTATCCCGACAGGGGTATACTGCTGTATCTAGTCTTATCCATCACTCATTATTCCCAGAAAATTCTCGAGTTTACACGAATATTTTTAGTCAAGTTTATTATTTTCACACCTCCGGCGCTCACATCTCAGACAATGTTAACATTATTTAGACAATGCACATAGCGTGCGCACGCAGAGGTACCACTGGCGTGTGCGGACGCACCCCGCCCTGCCCAGCCACAGGGGTAAGAGTATGGCCTACAGAAAATAGAAGATTTGGAACTTTAACGCCATTATCCGCAAATTGCCTCGCACCACTGGAAAATCACTCTGGTTCCCACACAAAGGATGGCAGATACACAAGACAGCGGTAGCCCACCTGCCGTTGACTGAAAAAAAACATAAACAGGGGAACCGCAGAAACGTAAATAGACAGAGTGTAAAACAATGAAATCCGTCGGAGCACTCATTAGCCAACAAATGATGAGAAAAACATGAGCCGGAAAATGAACAGCTAGCGCCAGGTGCTGTCATCGCTGTTGAGTTGCAAACATCAACATCTAGATAGTTCAGGTCAGCCCGTTTATTACAAAATTCCTCCAGTCTATTGTTAATCTTAGCACTGTAATAACCACCTACAACACTGAACCGTAGCGCGCTTTATATGGAAAAAGCGAAAAATGTTTTCCGCATGAATTATATGTATTGCACTTCCTATCAAATGTTTTAGTATCCCACTTCTATCGACTCTCAAGACTATTTCCTTTTTCTCGACTTAAATAACTAAGCCATTAACCTGTTTAGTATTCCGCCAGATCATTAATCAATACCAGAGGTCCTGGACACGGGAGCAATAGTATAGTTTTCGTAAAATATCCTGTCTGAGGACAATGCTCAGAGACATTTGGGCCTTCTGTTTTCATTTTCTTCAGCGAAATACCTGAAATATTATCCAAATATGAGACCAATGTCGAGCTCTACTCGTCACGAGCTTTTCAACGGTGTGCTCATTTTTATCGTGCGACCAACCGTTCGTGAATTAGCGGGGGCGGTCAACCCAGTCGAGCGTTCATGTCGGCGACCTTCAATCGGGCGCGAGTTAATAAATACCGCTCTCTTCGTTGCAAGGTTACCTATGTGGCAAAGCTGTTTGTCTTTCTGATTTCCTGATAAACAATCTCGTTCCAGACAGTGTGAAGATCCTTAACACGCGCACTGGAAGGGGGTCTATTTCTGCCCCCCCCCAACCTGTTATTCTTGAATATCTCGAGATATGATTTGAGATACGATTTGATATGATTGCTGCCACTTTGTGACATTTATGACAATTGAATAGCTCTTCGAATGACGCAGAAAAATCAGAAATTGGCTAAAATTTCTTGAAGTTTCAAGCGTTTCAAGTCGGTCAAACATAACAAAAACGACGGTTGTCGCTGACAAATGGAAACTTTGTGGAAGGACCAGCATTCTACTTGAGACTACGGTTTGAACACAATCACACAACGTCATTCGGGCATAAGTGATGGATGTACCAAGACCACAGCCAGGGTCAATAAGTTTCAAGGCCATCAAAGGTTAAGGCGAAACAGCTTGTGACCTGATCCAGATTTGCTTTGCAACATGTCGCTTTGTATGAAACATCCATTCAAAGACACTAATAAAAGCACGTGTGTGAACACTGATATGCTTACATATATCAAGGTCAGTGAATGTCAAGGTCAAATATCTTGTGACCTGGCCCAGATTTGTTTTGCGACATGTAAAGACCCTAATAAAAACACGTGTGCGCACATGGATACGGATACATATATACCAGGGTCATTTCAGGTCAAGGTCATCAGAGGTCAAGGGCAACTATTTAGTGATGTGGTCCAGATTTTCTTTGCAATATGTCGATTTGCATGAAATATGTATTCAAAGACCCTACTAAAAGCATGTTTTGGTTCATTGATATATATATATATATATATATATATATATATATATATATATATATATACATATGCATACATACATAAATAAAAATGTTGGAAGTGACCAGATGTACTGATGTTGGCTACCTTCACTGAAAATACGCCAAAAGATACGTGTTGCACCCTTATTTACTCTCAAGCTGTTCCGTGTTGTTCGAAATCTGATTTGCAAAAGATGAAAAAATGACCCCATAGGTTACTGACCTAAGATGACCTAGACCCAAAATCATTAGTCAAGACGCCAAATGAATGGAGATTGTCGTATTTCACGTTTTAACGGCCAAACAAACACTCTTTTCCCCTTCCGTTTGAAAAGTTGTACCGAATGGCCTGTACGGGCCGAGAAAGTGTCCCAAGTGGACCTTTTCCACCCCATTTGACCTTGCAGATGTCAATCTAGGGTCATGAAAATTGCACACAACGTAAATGATTATAGCCCCGCCCTGTCTAAGAAGTTTCATTTCTCTAGCTCTTTCCGTTGCCGAGATCGGAGGAGAGCATTTTTAGACCCCCCCCCCCCTCTTTCAGTGCGCTTCAGCGCGAAACCCTCTTCTGTTGCGCGGGTTGAGTTACTAGAAGAAGCCAGACTACCGTATGTGACGAGTGACGCTAACCCCCTGTGTCGTTGGCGTGTCCGTGTCTGTGTTTGTGTCCCCAGCTGCGTCCATGAGGACGTCTGGGACATCATTAAACAGGTTTATTAGGGAGGCTGGAATGCGGCGTCTGGTCTTGCCCTGAAGCTCAGGATACGCCAGGTGATCGCTGCTCTGGACCCAGAAGTGCCACATAAAACGCTGGTGCGCGTGCCCCGGCACGAGCGCGCTGCCGACAAAATTGGAGAGATGGAAATGATCCACCAAGCGAGCACTGACGGCATTATCCATTACTACGTTCCTGCCAAGTTTGACGTTCATACGGTAATAAAAATGCTCACAGTATGACTTCAATATTTTCTCATTTTCCAGTGCCCACCCGATATGTTTGTAAAACGGAAGAAATGGTTCTTACGAGTATTTTTTCGATACTGTCAAACTAGAAGGCCCATCACCCGAAGTCACATGGCCTGATCTAGTGACCCGACCCAGCATTCAGCCGTTTTCTTTGCTTTATTTCGTGTTATGTGGAGGATCAATAACATTGGAAGCAAAAGAACAAGGAGTACCTTCGGATTGAAACTCCTTAGGTTTCAGAACCGTCGCCTTAGTGACCTTATGTCTCAGCCTTCCGTAGTTCTTTTTTTCTGCACGAGCTCATTCGACTGTTTTTTCCTATTTGCTCATGCCGCTTAAAACACATGCGTGATTACATCATTTCCAAGGAAACTGAAGCTTCCAAGATTCCAGTTTCAGTTCCGGCTTCCGAAATTCCAATGAGCTTTCCATTACTTGGAAAGCAGGGTCACAAAGAAGTCCAAAAATACGTGGTACAACTGGTCGACCTCCGACGACGTTAAGAAACCTCAGCGCCTCAGGACCTAAATGAAATCATGAACTGCCTTGTACCATTTATGAATTTCGGATGCTTTCTCAGGTATCTTTAGGCAGGTCCGTCGAATTCAGGGCCCAGCATTATCTCAACAACCCATGAAGTCTGGTTTTGGAACATAACAAAAAAAAAACACTAATCCATTTTATAACGCTGACACTGTAGAGGAAAGTGGGGCAAGATGCCCCCTTACGTTCAACACCGCTGTCGCTGTGTGTATATTGGGGTTGGCGTATTCTACGAACATTGTGATTTCCTGGCCAGGTGTAAGGTTCGGTTTGTTTTGCAAATAAATATGCGATAGGCATTCTCGCTGAACCTTGGCGAAAGGGCGTCTTGCCCCACCCATAGGGCAGGACGTCCCAGGCGATGGAGCAAGGAGCCGCCCGGGACGTTTTACTCCAAAGAATAGCTGAACCGTCCTGCTTAGTTCGTGGCACTCGGGCACCCTCAACACTTGTTTTGCAGCCCAAAATTGAAGGGCTTGTGTCATATGACCTATGGGACGAGTATCCCTGAGTCTGAACCCCTAGTTTCCCCAAACTATTGAATCCAACGGTGAAAATTTATTAGACAACACGCTGATAACTCAGCTAAATAAATACGTGTTCAGATGAGTTATTGAAACTTTATGGCAACTTGCAGCAGTTCTTCGCCTATTGCAACAGTTCTTCGCTCGAGCAAAACGCGAACACTGAACAATTTCACTGTCATACGGCTTCTGAGACGTATCTGAACGAAATGAAGGGGTATGACCTCAACCAGTACGCTGTCCTACGTGACATTCAGTGACGTCCCTGCCTTGTATCCATGCCACGGCAGAAGTCGCAAAGTTATTCCACCTGCCTTTTTACCCCATCTGTGCAGAGGATGCATGCCCAGCGCTTACAACCGTCATCCCAGCCACTCCTCGCAAGACAAGTCAAAGCGCATGCTGCAGATTAGACAGTTGGTGGGCTCCTCGGCAGGGTGCAGGCTCGTCGTGGGTCTCCTTTTCATTGCACCCTGCACCTTGCGCAGATATGCTGCCTGCAGCAGCCGTTTGAACAATGATCATGTGAAAACTTAGCTGTTTTCAGTCTTTCTGTGTTGCTTTCTATTCAGGTGTTATATTTTGTGTATATATTTGGATATATTATTTATTTGTATGTTTTTGCATATATTTGGTGCCGGAGACAGCTTTTCTAGAAGTTCTTTCATGTCGGCCAGGCTGCTGGTGCTCTCACCGCTGGGATCAGCTCGGTCCGGCCCGCCCACAGCTTTGGTGCCGCTGAGACCAGCCTGGCTCGCGGCTCTACTGCCGCTGGAAGCTGCCTGGCTCGGTCCGCCCGAGACTACGGTGCCGCTGCGACCAGCCTGGTGCGGCCCTGGCTCATTACCGGCGGTCGGCTCTGGCTCATCAGCGAGAAAAGACGGCGGATAGTCTTCTTCTGTGAAGATCTGCTGACTGAATGACCGCAAACCTGAAATTTCGAAGCCTTTGGTTGCTTTCTCTGGTGTGCTTACCGTGTTGAACGCCTTGCCAAATAGGCCACCGATGTCGAACATGGTGACGCGCTTGCCAGTGTTAGTCGTGAGGAAGTTCTTCAGGTGGATGTTGTAGCTGGCCTTCAGCGGTCTGTACAACGCGCGGCCCAGGGGCTGCATTTTGTGCGACATGTGAGGCTGGAGGGTCAGAACATGGATGTGGTGCTCCCTCGCGAACAGAACAGCTTTCAGGGTCTTGTGTAAGTGATGCCATCAAGTATAGGCATCTGCGGGTTGCTGACACTGCTGTGCGTCCACAGCTGAAAGTGCTTCAGCCATTGAAGGAATAATTTTCCATCCGTCCAACCGCTGTCACTGACACCGCTAACTGATCCAGGAGGCATCCCCTTCATGAGCTGCTCCACCATGCGCTTCCGAGGCCACATCACTATAGGAGGGATGTAGTACCCCGCCGAGGCGGCCACAACGGTAACAAGCTGTCCGCGCTCGGCACTGATGAACTTCCCCACGCACATTTTCCCGTGCTTTGTTGGGATCTTGGACGGAATCTGCACGTTTGTGATCCCTGTTTCATCCATGTTCCGCACTTGTCTCCGACGGACTGTCTCCCTGTTGAACCTCACTGCTCGCTCCAGAATGTTTACGCAGAGTTATATCCGGATTCCGTGTTAGAAGACCCCGAAGCCAAACCTTCCCCACGAGGCCATTTTTGAACGGATGCGTGATTTGGGAATATTTGGCAAGGCTAGTCTGCGCACATAAAGGCTCGTGAAACCAAAGACGCTGCTTTCCGTACAAAAATGTGGTCTTTAAGAGCTTCCTCGAGCTCGTGTGGGAATCCTGTGACATATCTGACAAGGCTGCTTTTCCAGGCTATCGAACTTTACCCTCTCTGTGGCGATGCAGCGTTTTGCATGGAACGCCATCCTTTCTGGCCAGTTTCCCCTATGCTCAGTCCACTGCACAGAGCCTCCAGACTTTTGGATTGCAGCCTCTCCATACTTCATGCGATCTGTCTTGCGTTTGTATGTTCGAATCATGTCTGACAAAATATAGTTAGTTGACACGGCAAAGCTTCATTTACAACGCGAATATCACAGCCTGTAGGTATCACAAAGAAGAGGGTCATTGATATCCATAAGGAATCAAGAATAGGTGAAATGGTTTCGTTAGGCTTGGACCTGGACCACTGCCTCCCCTCCCCATTCACGGGCCCGGGTTTCTGAAGTCTCCCCCTCCCCCCTCCACGACCAACACCACCTTCTGCATTGAGATACTAGGCCTCCTCATGCATTTTGAAAGGACTTACCCGTTTATCGGTGGATACAGGGGAATGGGCAAGGGAGCCATTAATCCCCCACAGACGCTCAAAATAGACCATTTCCCCTCCTAAAACGATACGAAAAGTGGCCAAAAATGGCCTTCATACATATAAGTACGGTATAAATTTTAACATTGTACACCCCGACCTCCGGTCGTCGGTCGAGATGTTCGCCGATCGTACAGCCCAACAAAAGTTCACTCCCTCCTCCCCCTCTCCTGGTCGCCGACTGGGGCGTGCACAGATGGTAAAATGCGCTTCTCACACCCAGCCCCATCCCCGGTAGCAGGTTGGACGGTTTGGCCCTTCAAAACTAGCGGCTGGATCTGCCAGTTGGCCCCCGTAACCTTCCCCTAATACCCGACACTGCACAAAAGAACCTTCTGTCAGTCGATCGTTACATGCATGTTACGTAGCATGGGGCAAGACGACCCACCAGTGGGGTAAAACGCCCACTCAGGGGCGGGCCTTTTTACCCCGCCACTGAATGGGTCGTTATGCCCCATCCCGACCTTGTGGTACAAAATTGCGTGTTGCCTTAAGTGCGTCACAATTGTTCAATTTGCGCTATGTACTATCAACTGGTAGTTTACGGGCTATCACTGGCTGCCATCAACCTTTCCTTGTCCTTCAACTAAAGACACTGCCATCGGTTAAATGCAACACGAAACATTACAGAATGCTCAATAGGATATTATTCTCACCTTTGCTCATAAGAGGACAGCCGTGCCGTTCTGTAATTCGCGGAGAGCAAGTCAAAGCATGTTTACAATCCGGAGCATTACACAAATTATCGTGGGCTTTTAATATTCAAGAAATTGATATGCGGCACTCTACCCGCACGAAACATCTTGCCCCACTCTACCCAATAAGGTCGGTCGTATAATCTGACATGATCTAGGGTGGTGACCTTACTTGAAGCACACTTTGGTTTCATCTTTTTATTCTTCTGTTTTTATTTGCCTTCATTTTTAGTTTTGTTTTTATTATTTCTTATTATCTTCCTTTTTGAATTATTTATATATTCACATAGATCCGTCATTGTTTCATGAAATAATCCAGAGGGATAAAGTAGGACATCTGGACATGAACTCAGCTACCACGGTGACCTCGGATGACCTCAGACAACCTAAGGTCACGTCTCAGCTTGGAACCGTATTGGTGGAATTTTAAATTGCAAAATCGACTTGTCTATTTTTACCTATGGGATCATCAAGACGGGGTTTTTAGGCTGCTATTTGCTAGTTCACCCCAAATGTAATCTGATTTGACCTCGTGGCCTTTCATATGGAAGGACACTGTCGTGTTTAGTCACTCCTTAGCCTAGGAATGTATTTCAGGCACCAACAAGCCGATGAAACGGTTCAAAACCGTTAGAATTTGGGAATTAGGGCGACAGTTGAGCTAATCTAAAGCTATCGAATTTGGCCTTGACAGCAAAGTTGAAATAACACAATTCTTAGGAATGTCTTCGGCTGCTATCTCCAAACGTTTTAGGTCGGTCTATCGCATGGTGTGGTTCGTAGAAGGCTTGAAATTAAATCGGAGGCTGACCTCTTGCACCAGACCTACGTCAGTTGCCTGACAAGGCCGGAAGATGAAAACTACACAGGACATGTACAAAGGATACGGAATAGGTACTGAAAATTTCAGCGTGCTGCGCGATAGTTTGTGTTTGAGATGTCTGATATTAGTGATTTCCATTAACCCTGTTCTGGCAGGGGGGCCTGAATCGGGCCCCCACCTCGGGTTTTTTACTCGCTAATTCCAGGCGTTTTAACGCAGCTTTACGAAACTTCATGACTGTTCCTAGCTATTCCTTCCACGCGCTGTGACAAAATTTCAAAATTCCATTTTGCTCAGGGGCGGAGCCAGGCAACGTTTTTGAGCGCCCCTCGGGCCATTTTTGCCCATCTTGAGGGTAAAAGGAAACTGTCTACCAAAACCAGGAGTTTTTAAGATAGAACTTAAAACCTTTATATGGATGTATAGCTAAATAGTTGGGCAATGTGTAGATGTAATTTTGTTCATATAAGGTCACTTTACAGGGTCAGGTCTAGGTCAAAAGTCAAAGTTTGTTTTTTTGCAATAATTTAGGCGCCGTCTTTTCAAATGCCAAACCTGGAATGTATATGACGACGAACGGTGCCCTCTACTTGTGTATGAAGTTTCAGCTTGATATCCGGTCGGGTTCAAGAAGCTATGACCTAAAATGTCAGTGCGCGTACACTATATCGCAATAGCCATAAAATGAAATTTTTGAAATAAAGTGAATTCAAATGACTGAAAACGTTTACGGATAACCTTAAATGCACACGAAATCATTCCAAGTGACCCCAAGGTCACTGAAGGTCATTTAACCTGTCCCCGACTGGGGGGCAGTTAACTGCCCCCTCCTTGAGTTTTTTCTGGGATTGCGAGAGAACAAAGGAACACAGAGCCACGAACCTTCGTGTACCTTTTGCTTCATCCATTTTACATCTCGTGTGAAAATTTTGACCTCAGGTTCGGGTCAGGTGCCTTACCTAGGTCAGATTAAACGGATCTATGTCCAAAAAAGTTTAGCGCCCTGTTACTTTTTCGCAAAACAAGATATCTCAGTCATACTTTCAGGGATTAGTGATCGTGATAGAGGGAACAAATGTGCTGTCTCAGATTTTTCGGATTTTTCCGGGTCATTGACCTTAGGTCAAGCCCATTTTAACAGATGTCGTCGTTTTTTTCGGAAATTGACGGAAAATTTCATAAAATTTTTAGTGTGCAGTGAAGCACACCTCTAGTCACCGTCATTGGACAAAGTATCAGTGACTTCCAGCCATTGACCTGAGGTCAGGTCACGAATAACTGTGGTGGGCCAAAATGTACCCCCGTCAAAATCAGCGATGAATTACTCAGAATGGGTAGAAAATGGCAGAACTACTTGCACAGACGGAAGTAATACCAGGAACATAAAAAAATTTGAAAAGTAGCATTTTTTGGAAATAAACAGGCCCTCGCGAATGAAGCTTCGCCAGTTGTGTACATTAGTAACTAATGAATTTTTCAAAAATTTCAGCAATAAAAGCAATCACAAGGATCACTAAGATCAATACAATTTACACAGATGAACTTTTTTCGCGAAAATAAAGGAACGCTAAAATTAGTTCCCGTCAATTTGTTACCGTGTACGGCAGCGGCGCACACCGACACCTGGCGCGAGAATTACCGTGTCTCTAACTCAGCGTTTCGGCTTATATATTGAACAAACCTGGGGAAATTAGACGTGTATCGACATCTGCGGACCTTCCTTTGTGCCCTGGTGCCGTTACCTATGCCTTATTGGTAACAGTCCCTGAGATTCAGGCCATTTCTTGGTCTCATGCAGTCGGCTATGAGAGAACATATATAGTACGTAAATTCCATACATATTATCTAAAACTAAAAATGACACTAGTTCCATGCTCTACTCGTCACAAGCTTTCCAGACCAATCGTTCGTGAGTTAGAGGGGAGGGCGGCCAACTGCCTCCCCCCCCAGTCGCCCATGTTCGAAACCGACCGACGGTCATGCGCGGGCTAAGTTCAAAGGTCACAAGTTGATCTGAAGAACGTGTGACCATGACAGTTCCCCTTTTTCATGTCCTTGGCACCGTCTTTGCTAACATTATACAAACAATGTGACGCGATTTGTACTTCTTTGGCTTAACATGACCAGCTGAAGCCAGAAAAGTGTTTTTGCTTGTTTTGTTCATTCATTTGCTAGAAAACTAATTCTGCTATTTTTGAAACCTTTGTGAACGCCCATGAATTTTCTCAAAATCTCAGATTTGTGTTCCCATCGTAAAAGCCCTATGCATAATCCCTTGATTTATGCCAGTTTCATTGAAATCGGTCCATAAGCAACGGAGCTGCTTGCCTGTGTTTTATTTTACCACAAGCATGAAGTGCTTGCATGTAGACCACTCTGGTCCTGATTGTTTTCCTCTTGCACAATCAGGCAGACTGTTGGGAGCGGTACGTCCCCCTTGAACACGCATGTGGTGGGACCCATCTTGGATGCGCCTTTAACCCTATTCCCGGAGGGCTAGACGGTATGGTCGATTCCCGGCAGGGGGGGCGGGTACGGATACCCCTTATATCCCTTATATCCCATATCCCAGATACCCCTTAGATCTCGAGAACTACTTGTCCGATTTCATCGCAACAAACAGCAATCGATTCGCCGTGACGTAAACTACATTTTTATAAAAAGAAATTTTCAAAATTTGTGGATACAGGAGCGCCAAAAGTTCAAAATGGGGGGGGGGTACTTTTGGACTTCTTATAACTCCGTTGTTTATGGACCGATTTCGATGAAACTGGCATCTATCGAGAGATTATGGATAGGGCTTTTACCATGGGTCGGCAAATCTGAAATTTTGAGAAAATTCATGGGCGTTCACAGGGTTTTAAAAATGGCAGGAGTAGTTTTCTAAAAACTGAATGAACAAAGGAGGCAAACACCCTTTTTTGGCTTCTGCTAGTCATGTTATACTAAAGAAGTACAAATCGCATTACAATGTTTGTATAATGTTAGCATAGGCCATGCCAGGGACATGAAAAAGGGGGAACTGTCACGGTCACATGTTTCTCAGATCAACTTGTGACCTTTGACCTTAAATGACCTCCAGTGGCCTTGGGGTCTCTTCTAATGATCTCGTGTACATTTAATACTATCTGTCAACGTTTTCAATCATTTGAATTCACTCTATTTAAAAAATTTCATTTTATGGCTATTGCGATGTAGGGTACGCACACTGACATTTTAGGTCACATCTCCGTGACCCGACCTGATATCAAGCTGAAACTTGGTACACAAGTAGAGGGCATCCTTTTACGTCATATATATTCCGGGTTTGGCATTTGAAAAAATGGCGCCGAAATTATAGCGAAAAAATTAATTTTGACTTTTGACCTTGGCCTGACCTTGTAAAATGACCTCAGGTAAACCAAATTACATCTGCACATTGCCCAACTATTTAGCTATACATCCATATCAAGTTTTAAGTTCTATCTTAAAAACTCTGTTTTGGCAGACATTTTCCTTTTACCCTCAACATGGCCAGAAATGGCATGAGGTGCCTCCCAAAAACGTTGCCTGGCTCCGCCCCTGAGCAAAATAGAATTTTGAGATTTTCTCACGGCACGTAGAAAGAATAGCTAGGAAAAGTCAGCAAGTGTCGTGAAGCTGCGTTAAAAAGCCTGGAATTGGCAAGCAAAAAACCTGAGGGGGGGCGGATTCCGCCTTCCCTGCCGGGAATAGGGTTAAATAATGTCTTCATGCAGCTTGGTAACTTTTGTCGGATTAACCTTGCCTACCTCCTTTTAACAGCATAGCCATTTTGCCACTTACATTTCACACTGCTTAGCCGTTATTTTACATCCCTTATGACGTTCCATCAAGTCTTTGTTTTCGGCATAACCAATGTGTGACGTAGTCTCTTCCCACTTGATCCAAAAATGTGACTTGCTGAATGCATGCGATAAAACCTGTTGTAGGCGCAGTCACTATTATCTGGAGCGCATTCTTATCACCTTTAGGGCTTCCATTCTTTTTTTACACCACTAACGACGCAATTTGCATAATTCTGCGGCGAAACCCATAACGCCATGACTATTTTTTTACTTTTTGTGTTTTATTTCACCATTTATTGTACATATATATATATATATATATATATATATATATATATATATATATATATATATATATTATCACTTACCTCGATATGTAAATATAATGATAATGTGTACATATATCATATACATATTTATAGTGCTTCCATACCTTTCCACTTTTACTTTATAATCCATATCTACTTTTTGTAGAAGAAAACCACACTTTTCATTTCTCATTTATAAAGTCACAATATAGATGGAAAATAATTGCTGAAGAAATTACCTTTGCTTAGCTTGAGATGGTACTAGGTCACCTGACACCAGGTCATGTAAGTTCAAGTGAACTAAACTGCCTTAGGATAAAATATGTTGCGACTTTGGTCATTTTCGGATGTATGTATGTATATACACGTACGTATGTAATTTACGTACGTAATGTACATATACGTACGTTAAAATGTGCACGAACAGCGCGCTTTTCATTGTGGTTGGGCCTTTTTACCCGGTTTGCGGGGTGGCTAAATTCAGTCGGTTAGGTGTCAAGGATGTAAATTGAAATTCATGCTGTCAAGACTTATTTCTGCCATGGGTCTGAATCGCCGGCATTGGTGGCCTCTCCAATGACCTCTGCACCCTTTGCTGACCTGCCCGTCCGATTTGTATTGCCTGGGGCAGTTAGACACCAGCCGTCCTCTGCTCAGTGCTCATTGGTTGGTCTCAGATAAGGGGAGGAGCAATACAGCCGCCAGAAGGCCTAACAGCAGAGCGATCAAGTAGCATTAATTAATATCCACATTTTTGACACCCAACTGGCTGAACTTAGCCACACTGCCGGTTCGTCTACCATCAGCGACAGACCCTAGCACGTAATGACCCAAAATACCGGGGTTAGTATCTCTCAAACCGTCTGGCAAACTTGAAATTCCAACAGTCGTGGTTGGCACCCAGGAAAACCTCTTGAGGAAATTTATATTGGAATCTGAGAGACGAGGATGTAAAATTGTCCTGCTCAACGCTCGATTTGTCCTGAAACGTCCAACGGATAAACGTGTTCCGAAGTCGGTGAACGACACTTAAATCTCGTTTGTCGAAGTTCGTGTTCGAGAAGCTGTCGTGGGTGAACCCGATTCTCAGGGCCTCAATGTCCCCCCCCCCTCCTCTTCTACCGCAGACACTTCATTCCAGCACCAGGTTAGACGCTCGATTGTGGCGCTCGAACGCGTCCAGCTGGTCTGCCTGCGCTTCTAGTGAAATTGCTTGGCCCAAGCAAAAACTTGGACTCCAGAATCATCTCGATCCAGCTCTCTTATGAAAGGTTCCGTCCACTGGATCTCCGAGTCTCGAGACGGCGCCTTGAGTGGACGCCTCGATCACTGGTCGATAAGTGTCAGAAAAACGGCACTCAGCTTGTTTGGAAAACACATTTCGCTTCCTCTTGTGCTTGGTCGTTGACCGTATCCCACGGACGCATTGTCCTTGTTGGCTCAGCGAACAAAGACTCGGGGCTCATAATCGCAAGGCCGTGGGTTCAAATCTCGACGCCGCCAGCTCTCGAACGGGGACACGGTATGCTGTGGATTGGACACCGGATCCGCCATCCAAAGGACGCCTAGCCGCAGCATGAAACACACAGGCCGCGTCAAACCTTGCCTACGGGAAGATGCCCCGGTAACCTATCGTCAGCATGGTCAGAGGCCGGCTCTGCTGTAAAACGCGGCGCAGGAAATAAGACTGATGATGTTGGAGGCCATGACAGCAAAATTATATGGCAGTGTTGAAACTCTGCTTACGATTGTTTAGACCATCCCTCGTACAAAAAGTGAGAACGTCATAATAGTATCATGGGCCATCATGATATCGTTAGTTTTACGGTTCAGGACGCAAATGATATTGGCGTTTTTGCTCACTGACAAACGATAATGCTATCCGAAACGTTAACGATTGACAAATATTTGTGGAAGTTATGGTATCGATAATATAGTATCGATACTATACTATATATATAGTACATATTAGTATATGGTATATAGTATATAGTACGATACGATATAGTATCGTACTATACGTACTACTACTACTACTACTACTACTACTATAGATGTACTATATATATATAGATACGTAGTAGATAGTACGATAATATAGTACGATACTCTCGCCCTGTAAGGTTTTCTTTATAACGCGGACCTCAGGAAGACGCCAGGGAGTTTGTACGATACCCTAACTATTTCTTCATCGTGCGCCCTAGGGCGTTGGGGAAAAAGCCAACATATAAAGTGTGGCGAGATCTCACTACTAGTACCCGTTTTCAAGTTTGAGGGCAGCGGTCTACCTTTCATGCTGGGTCAAAGGAAAAAAATTGGCAAAAAGTGGTATTTCTCGAGTTTACGCCTAAATGAACGTTTTGGCGTTCATTGAATGAAGAGTAACGGGTATTGCATTTGCCAGTCCATTATGAGTCCCTGTTTACTTCACACGATTGTATCTCTCCCGTCGATTCCGATCCAGGTCATGCTAGGTCATTCCCGGTCCAGCGGGGTCGTCTGCTCAAATGCGTTCCCAGAGATGCAGATGCATCTTTTTGTAGGTAGCGACAGATGCTGAAGTCAATTGTAGCGTATGAATTAACCAAACCTATTGCTGAATCAAATTCCACGGTATTCTTAGGTCAACCAAGGTCCATTAACCCGCGCACGACCGTCGGTCCGTTACAATCATGCACGACTGGGGGGGGACTGGGGGCCGCCCCCTCTAACTCGCGAACGGTTGGTCGCGCAATAAAAAATAAGTACACCGTTGGAAAGCTTATGACGAGTACACCGTGAAACTGGTCCCATTTTTAGTTTTAGATAATATGTAAGCAATTTAAGCCCTATATATGTTTTCTCATAGCCGACTGCATGAGACCAAGAAATGGCCTGAATCTCAAGGGCTCTGACTAATAACGCAAAAATAAAGGCACCAGCGCACAAGTAAAGGTCCGCAAATGCCGATACACATCTTATTTCTCAGATCTGTTAAATATATACGCCGAAACGTCGAGTTAAAGACACGGCAATTCTCGCGCCGGCTGTCGGCGTGCACCGCAGCCGTATGCAGTAACAAATTTACGGGAACTAATTTTAGCGCTCCTATATTTTCGCGAAAAACAGCCTATCCATGTAAATGTTATTGATCTTACCGGTTCTGGTGATGGTTTTCCATGTTTAAATTTTGGGAAAACTCATTAGTTACTAATCTACACAATTGGCGGAACTTTATTCGCGAATGCCTGTTTATTTCCAAAATATGGATTTTTTCGTACTTTTTGAGGTTTCTGGTATTACTTCTGCCTGTGCAAGCTAGTTCTGCCATTTTGTACCCAATCTGAGTAATAATTACTGATTTTGACGGGGGTACATTTTGGCTCACTACAGTTATTCGTGACCTGACCTCAGGTCAATGGCTGGAAGTCATTGATACTTTGCCCAATGACGGTGACTAGAGGCCTGCTTCACTCCACACTAAACATGTTACGAAATTTTCCGTCAATTTCCGAAACAACGACGACATATGTTAAAAATGGGCTTGACCTAAGGTCAATGGCCCTGAAAAATCCGAAAAATTTGAGATAGGACATTTGTTGCAGCTATCACGATCACTAATCTCTGAAAGTATTATTGAGATATCTTATTTTGCGAAAAAGTAACGGGGCGCTAAACTTTTTTGGACATAGGTCTGTTTGACCTGACGTGAAGGCAAAATATTGACCCAAGATATAAAAATGATGAAGGAAAAGGTACACAACGTTTCGTGGCTCTGTGTTTGTTCGTTTTATCGCAATCCTAGAAAACCTCAGGGGGGGCTGTCAACAGTCCCCCCTGTCGGGGACAGGTTAATATCATCCAAGGTCAACATAATCATTGACCTAGAATGGCCTGGGGCTATCTCAAAATCGAGGCATGTATATGTTGAAGCATTTTTTGCCAATATCCACCACAAAAGCTAATTTAGGCGTGTGGTGGCACTGCAGGCTCTTTACCAAACGGCTGGCGCCGTTCCGCCCGTCGTGAGAGAAATCAAATATTCGCCGCATTCCGTCCTCTTTTCATTAAATAAAAAGGAAAACTGAACTAAATGTGCACCATTTGATTCCTAATAGCTCAAAGATCCGAATATGTAGATTGTTTTGCGACGCCTATTTTGTATCGCGTTTTCAGAGGTGAAAAGTAACGTGCTTACCGCCACAGCTCTTGACCGTAGTTCAACACCTTCGATAATTCCGGCATTGAGCATAAACCTATCAGATATATGTATCGTCTTACAGGACGTAACATTTCGAGAATACTGGTGTCCAATTTATTGCATTTGCACACTCCTGCTTTCTTACAGTGAGACTAAGACGAGATTGTTGCCAGCCGGCCGCGAAGGTGGCGGACATGGTTCCCATTATTACGGGAATTATTATTACATAGTTCGTAGTCAGGGTACCGTAAACGAACATTTTTACTCCATAAGAGGCGAAAATGATCCCCCAAAAGGTGCACCAAGTCTCAGGTAGACTAAACGAGCCGTCACAAAGTTATCCTCGGAAAACCTCAGGGATGGGAGCTGCAACACCCCCAACCTCGAAATACAATCGAGGGTTTGAGTGCTTCTTGTTGTGCGTCTGATTGACTGTGTTTGATGTGTTCATTCATTAATTTCAGTTCATCAGTCCTCAAGTGGAACATTTTGAAAAACTCATGAGGATGATGAACTGGCAGGGCACTAGTGAACTTGGAAGAGTCAGCAGACCATAGCTGGTTTATGCAGGAGGGGAACTAGCGATAAGAGACCGACCTGCCATGCATGAAATCACCGGCCCAGATGCATGGGTAACAGAACAGGGACTAAAAAATGATGGGAAAGGGATACTTCACTGAAAACATCGCGAGGAATACCACGGACCTTTACTCTGCCAAAGTGCATGACATAAAATCAAAAAGGGGCCTCCTTCTCTTCATCGCACTTCACACCGTTTTTTATACAACAGAGATTGAGATTACACTTTTTCAGACAATTTCGACAGAACACTTAGGTATTTTGGGACTGAAGTCCATATTGAAGCAGTTTATTGTTCAGACCCTGGATCCCACACCCATGTGGGTACTTCATGCATATACAACTTTGTGGGAAACATTTAACCTCTAGATATGGATGACACAGTCATATGGAAGCAAAGACGCTCCTATGTATGCCAGATGCCAGCTGACATGTGGGAAAATACCAAGAGTCAAGGCGACTCGATCACACCCAGTCACAAGACAGCCAGTTACCTATCACATCCCACATATGATTTTTGTTTGTATATCAGAAAAGTTACTGGGATGTTCTGCTAGCTAAATTAAACTCACTGTTCTCACTCATAACAAGTGATGCAAAATGTATCAGAGGAAGCAACTCAATTGGTCATGGAAAATATAAATGTTGGACAAGGTGATGAATTACCGCCATGGCCAGCATATTCCGTTGCCTCTTGAAGAAGCCTAATGGCATCCAGTTTGTAAAGTACACTACTGTGCTCATTCACCCTGTCACGCAAATAGCAATGCAAAAATCACGAAAAGGAACGAAACAAGTAAAGCAAATAATCCCCACAAATTGCCACGAAATAGCCGTATTATGCAAAGCAAAAGCGCGAATCAGCTTTGATATACTGTCTACAAAAATGATGAAATCCTAGTGCATCAGTTTTTTATTTTACCGAATGAAAAGTAACATTTCATTTTTATTTCTCCCACAAGTGCATAACAATAGTAATGCATACTTACATACGTAAAACAATCACCCCCAGTCTCTGTACCTAAAAAGCATGACCCACATGTGAAAGCCCTAGACATGTATGAAACTACATTCCAGCCTAGAACCAAAGAACCAAGTATGTGCGATGCATTGTCAAATCACTTGTTCGCCAAGCATTGACATAGTGGAGACTGCACACGCTATAACATGCTTGTGTTCTGCGTGGCTAATGACAGTGGTAATTGCCACGTTTGTTGTTACCAAATAATACCATATAGACACAGGCAATTTATTTAAAGTAATAATTTATTAAGCTTTATATGAGCCTTATACAAGAACTTATCTGGCAATATTTAGTTTAGCATACACCAAGGTAAGGCACTTGAGACCATAATACCAGAAAGCCTGGAGTAACCAGACTTAAGCTCATAACACTGGAAGAAAGAAGAACCGGTTAATTTATCCCCGTATTTCAGCCAGGGGCTGAACTATGGGATATTCTTCAAGGATAGTTTTTTCAAAGGGATGATGCACAGGCATTGCCAGATACAGATATTAACAATGTCCATGCAAGAAACGTGCATCTATCGCAATGGATACACCAACAAAAACACACAAGAAACAGCAAAGGAAAACCAATGAAATGATGGAAAATATCAGAAACTTCTCGTCACACCAACAAAACAAAGCCAAGTTCTCACAGAAGGCTTCAGCAGCTTCAGAAAGCAACCATTAAAGCATACAATGGACGCCCACGTTTACCGTACACCCCATACAACTAACGTAACTTATTTCGAGTTAGGACGCACAGACCCTTGGGTCAAGTGTCAAGAGTTTTGTGGCTCGTCAGGAGTGCATCCACCATCGTGGCACAAATAATTGTGCTTGCTTGTTGTGAGTTACGACGCGGAGCTTGTTAGGCTCAAGCGTCCGTGTCCTGAGTCAGGTCTTGTGTATAGTCAGAAGCCAATGAGTCGTCTCACAAATAACTGAAGCTTTGGGTTATTTCTAAATTGTCCTCAATGCACAGTAAATGGATCAAACTGTACGCGAACCATTAGTAGGGTACTACCAAACTACTACTGGTATACTTCTGGAATATGTGTAGTCCTTTTTCCATGGCTTGCATTAAACTAGGCTGCCATATTGGTGTAGCTAAAGGTCTAGTTATCTGGGTTGCGTCCCAGGTCCACACTGTGACCCGGCTCCCTGTTTCGGGATCTCGGAGATCTCTTCGGCCACGCATTAGCTCTTGGTCCCCGGCCTCAGAGTTGGGGGCCTCCCAGGCGGCCCTCTGCTCGTCTCTGGCTCTCTGAGACCACTCGGGGGCGACCGGTTCGGGAGCTAGCCCCCGAACCCCGAGTCCTTCGTCCCTGTCGACCGCCTCCTGGACCCCGACATCCTCCCGGGTTTCTGACGCAGGCTCTGCCTTGGCGTCGCAGAGAGCTCGCTCGCGGCGGCGCAGGTGTCAGACTCCGCGCCGGACACGCCGTACTCTCCCTAAGTACCGGTGATGGCCTCCGGACACGCCGGACTCTCCCTAAGTACCGGTGATGGCCCCGGACACGCCGTACTCTCCCTAAGTACCGGTGATAGCTCCGGACACGCCGTACTCCCCTAAGTACCGGTGATGGCCCCGGACACGCCGTACTCTCCCTAAGTACCGGTGATGACTTCGGACACGCCGTACTCTCCCTAAGTATCTGTGATGGCGCCGGACACGCCGTACTCTCCCTAAATACCAGTGATGGCTCCCGACACGCTGGACTCTCCCTAAGTATCGGTGATGGATCCGGACACGCCGTGCCCTCCCAAAGTACCGGTGATGGCTCGAAGTATCCCTGAATTCCTGCCCCAAAGGAACACCAACAGACTGGTGGACCATTTGGCAGAAAGCAGGGTATGTAGTCAAAAATAAGCAATTAGTTGCCGTTATTCAGGAGACTCATTTTCTCATTTGAGATCAGTTTAATTTCAACATGCTTGGCTACTGCTTTTACTCACATTGTATCATGGAAGACACAGCCGAGGTGGCACGACCCTTTTTCTTTCTAATCCACTTTTGCATTAGACGCTATCCCCAAACTAACGTTAACCTTGTTCCCATCAAACTTCAACTTGCGCAGTCCGCCCGTCACCCTGCTCTCGCTCTGCTTATCCCCCACTGGTCGCTCTGTTACCGAACTGCTCTTTCGACATTGTTTAGCCAGATACGCTCCTCGGGCTTCACGTGCGTGGTTCTAATGCAACTGTCCGGCATGAGGTTGTCGCACCACAGACACCAGGGTTCGGTTCGCTGAAACGCTTCTACGCAACAACAACCTAGCACTCCACAATGATCGGAGCCCCATAAATGCAGCTCCAGCGCCCCAACATCACAGCCATCGAGCGCTCTCTTGCATCCCCTGACATAACTGCGCAACTCACGTGGCGCGTGGAACCAGACAAACTTCAGCGATCACTACCCATGCACGTCCACCTGAATAACACTAACTCAGGTAAAGACGATTACCACTTCCTACCCAGCTGGAGCACTAAACAAGCGGACTGGCCCTCCTACAACATGCATATTGGCGCAAGTCACCCCCAAGCACGACGCCTTTGCTCGCACAATTCCTGGACACCATTACCCAAGCAGCACACAACACTCTACACACCTTATGACAATAAGGCCACAGGCACGCGACTTGGCGGTCGGACGCTTGCCAGCGAGCAGCAGCGATCCGACGTCGAGCCGAGCGGCTGTCTGCGGCCCGCACCAGGAGGCGGCTGGACAGGCACGTGCACAACGCAGACGCAGAATTACTACAAAAAAGGAAATCCTGAGAGTAGCATAGCAACGTTTTTAGCAGACTCACCGCAATCTCCAAGGCCAGGAGCGTTCCACGCGCCTTGTTTAAGGAATTTTGGCCGCCCGCGCTCCCGTCGGGACCAAAGGCCATAAAGCCAGAGCATTCCCACAGCTGACCCTACAGGACATTTCACACACACAGCCGAGAGAGGTCGTGACGTGATTTGCCTGGTACTAAACGACAGTCTCTGCCAACTCACAGTATGGCCAAGCCACACTCATCCAGCTGCATGCGACACTGCAGCCATGCCAGTTTTACTCGGACGGCAGTGAACCCCACAGTCAGCCATTCACCCTCGCAGAACTGACGCATGCATGCGGCAGGTGCCGCAGCACCTTGGTAGGACCGGATCAAACGCGTACCCTTTTTTGCGAAATCTGAAGTCGGGCCAAGATCAGCTGTTACACCCTTTAATTTAAAACGGTTAGACGAAGACTTCCGGGTCACCTGGTCCTCCTCCACTGCTCTTCCCATCTCAAAGCCGGCAAACCTTCTACTAACCCTGCCACTTACCGCCCCATCTTACTCACCAACTGTGCACGTAAGCTCTTTGAAAGAATGTTGAATGACCGAGTCTGAATCTATCCAGAAACGAATAACATTTTTCCCCTAAGCTAAACGTTTTTCGATCGTCTCTCTCTACGGCCGATAGCGTAATCCAAATCAATTATTCGATTCAAAGTAGCGCTTTCCCAAAAGTTCCTCGCGCTGGAATTCATGGCAGAGCGGCAAAATTTAACTAACCTTTTTCAGCTAAAACAATCAAAGTGCGTAGCGGTAGCCTCCACTCCGCCTCTCCCCTTCCGGATGTTTGACGCAAGGCAGTGTTCTCCCTCCTGCCTTGTTTCTCCTTATAATTCACGACGGTACGGACGATACGATACATCATACTCCCAACGATACATCATGGCCCTGAATACTCTCTTCACGCCGAAGACATAGCGGTGTGGCTCACACACCCTAACGTCCATCGCCCAATCACCTTCGTGCGGCTCGCACTGGATTCAATCCATGAATGATGCAACCAGTGCGGCTTACAGATATTGATTAATAAGTCTGCCATGGCAGCTTTTCAGTACATTCATTAGAGCGTACAATCCGCAATCCCTTAACAACTTCGAGGCGAAGACGTTCCCATCCACACTCGATTCAAATATTCAGGCATCATTCTAGGTCGTACACTCTCCGTTTATCCACGCGTCACCGACTGACGGCAACGTTGTGTTTGCGGACTAAATATTCTCAGATGTATTCCTGGTCAGGACTCTGCGCCGACAGCCACACCCTCCTGCGTCTCTGCGCAGCCCTAATTCGATCAGTCGTAAAATATATTTTGTTTCCCTTTGGCCCTTCAGGTCGTTCAAAACGAGCTCCTCGAATCATCAGTGGCGCTTTTGCTACGTCCTCGTGGAAAATCTACGGGCCGACGTCGGAATACCTTCTCTCGCACAGAGACGCAAACTACACCTCATCAGATACTGCTCCCGAGTGCACACAACCAACAGCCATCCATCAAAACATACTCTCCGCCTTCCTCGCTCACGACGCTCCAACAGACCACAATCGCCCGACATAAAGGAAAAATCATTGGTATTCTGCATCACTCCAGAATTCCGTATCACCTGACTCTTAACCCGTCCCCGACTGGGGGTGGGGCAGTTAAATGCCCCCATGATGTTTTTCTGGGATTGCGAGAGAACAAATAATAACAGAGTCACGAAACTTTGTGCACCTTTTGCTTCATCAATTTTACATCTCGTGCCAAATTTTGACCTCAGTTCAGGTCAGGTACCTGACCTAGGTCAGGTCAAACAGACCTATGTCGAAAAACGTTTAGCGCCCTGTCACTTTTTCGCAAAACAAGATATCTCAATCATACTTTCAGGGATTAGTGATCGTGATAGCTGCAACAAATCTGCTATCTCAGATTGTTCGGAATTTTCCGGGTTACTGATCTAAGGTCAAGCCCATTTTTAAGGCATGTCGTCGTTTTTTTTTCGGAAATTGGCGGAATATTTCATAGCATTTCTGGTGTGGAGTGAAGCAAACGTATAGCTACCGTCACTGTCCAAAGTATCAATGATTTCCGGTCATTGACCTTAGGTCAGGTCACGAATAATTGTAGTGAGCCAAAATGTACCGCAGTCAAAATCAGCGATGAAATACTCAGAATGGGTAGAAGTTGGCAGTACTGGCTTGCACAGACGTAGGTAATACCAGGAACCTTAAAAAGTTTAAAAAATGACATATTTTGGAAATAAACAGGCTCTCGCGAATAGAGCTCCGCCAAGTTTTGTAGATAGGCAACTAATGAATTTTTCCAAAATTTAAGGATGAAAAATCATCACAAGAAGCACCAAGATTAATAAAATTTACATGGATAGGCTTTTTTCGCAAAAATAAAGGAACGTTAAAATTAGTTCCCGTCAATTTGCCACTGCGTACGGCTGCGGCGCTCACCGACAGCCGGCACGAAAATTGCTGTGTCTTTAACTCAACGTTTCGGCGTATACATTGGACAAATCCGAAAAATTAGATGTCTATCGGCATTTGCGGACCTTTACTTGTGCACTGACGCCTTTAACTATGCGTTATTAGTCAGAGCCCTTGCGATTCACGCTGTTTCTCGGTGTCATGCAGTCGGCTATGAGAAAACATATTGGACGTAAATTGCTTACATATCATCTAAAACTAAAAATGGGAGCAGTTTCGAGCTCTACTCGTCACAAGCTTTCCAACGGTGTGCGTATTTTTGTTGTGCGACCAAGTAGTAAGGCAGTCATTCTTTCCAGTTAACTTATTGTCCCCTTCAGCTTGCATCTCAAGAGCGCGTGCCCACCTGGGAGCCGGGTATCGCTGGTCCACAGTTAATATTGCAGGGACGCAACGGCGGGGTATCCGACGGCGGAGGCGGCGATACCAAAATTCCTCCTCAGAGGGCGGTGCGGCGCGGCGCGGACAGAGGGCGCCACCCAGCCGGCCCCAGACGGACCGACCGACACGCCACGACCGACCGAGGCGTCCGCCGCGATAGATGATGGGGATGGAGAGATGCCGCGGCGGCTGAAGCCGTTTTTTTTTTAGCTCATACTGTGGAAAAACCTCCCATTTTTCTGAAACTTTATTCAACATATTTGTCGCTTGGCGGAGTGTTGCCTTTCTACGTGTTATAGCCTTGATAAATTAATCGCTCACTTGGAAGCATCTTGTTTTTTTAGTTTTGAATTTGCGTCTTCATTTTTACCAAGCTCCCGAAAATATTGAATTGTCTACCAACTGGCGAAATGCAAACCGGGAAAGGGAAGGGACGGGGAAGGTGATACTGTTTTCTCGTTCGCGATGTGACGTCAGTTACCATCGTTCAGCTTCACCATGCAGTTCTCGCGCATGTAACAGGTACCAGCGACGATCGCTGGCCTTGGAAAGAATAGCGAGGTCTCCGTGTAACTAGTTTTTTTTCTCGCGCTGCGCTTAGATGGCGCTGGGCTACACAACCGACTTATCTATCGCACCGGTGTGCTAGATAAAATTATCTCTGGAATCAATAGGCCTGCAAACACTCCATGTGCAGATAAGCTGTATCAATATGGCACCGTTTTAGCTGCGTCAGCCAGACAGATGCGACGCGCGATTCATCGTAATGACGAGACGCAAGGCTCACTTCTCAAAGCAGGAATATAATCCTGGAAAAATGAGTAACGGCTAGGGCACTCGCAGGCACTTTAGCCTATCCTTTCCGTGCGTCGTGTGGGTAATATGGTTCAAAATTGAAAAGAACTCGGGGTGTGACTCCATGCCACCGATTCTTAACACATAATACTAATAATAATAACTTGCGTGTTTCACTCTCAAGAAAAAAGTCAGTGCGCGGCATGTTGCGCAAAATGTCAGTGACGACTTTCGATGTAGCATAACTCCGCCCGAGAACAGAAGTAGATTTCACAGTGAAAACGCTGCTTTGCACGTCATTATCTCCTGAGTTCCCTGAATAGGTCTCCGGAAAGGTAGCAAACCACATGTCATGTGACATTCATCTTGAACGATTAACATAGCCAAATTGCCATCCAGTTGCACATTATATGTTGTACGTCCCGAGCACCAATCCAAAATGGTGCAGTGTTTATTTACGATTATTAATATCAAACGAATGTGAAATCAGAGACATTCAACGAATTTAACATCCAGCATACTGAAAACAATAGTGGCTTGCCACCAATCCCACCATCACATTGCCTTTATTTACTACCATTAATATTTCGCTAACCAGTATATGTGCTCAAAATCCGCATTAACTGGGTGACGAGGATGAAAGCCCTTGGGACAATTCTTTTGAAAATGCAGACATATCAGTGAAATAAATTTTTGACAGGCAGTAAGATAAAAACAGACAATGAGTGAAATAAAGTTTTGGTCCAAGGAAAAATAACTACAGGTAATGATAAAAAGTAGGTCAAAGCGGAAGATGTCGTTGCCTGGCAAATTAACCATTGTTAAGCCACTTTTGCTCTGGAAACTCATGCATTTATTCACGGTGTTGACCAGCCCCAGCGCATATTACATTCAACGGCTGAATTCTTTAGTGCTGAAATTTGTCCGGAACGGGAAGACAGAACGGATTAGGCGTAAAGGCTTGATACAGAAGACGAAGTTCGGTGGTTTGACATACGAGTAAAGCTGCTTAGCAGAGCATTACAGATATCTTGAGTCACGCGCGAGCTCACGTCAACCCATAGTTGGGTACAAGTCTTTGAAGAAAGTGTAGGTGACGGCCAGTGCATTTAGGAAAGAAACCATGCTTCGCTTATAAAGATTTCCGAAAATGTTAGCGTTTGCTTCTGCCACGATGTTATAAAAGCATCTAATGAGTTTCCCGGTGCATACGAGATATTGCCAGATGACTGGAATACGCGCCCGCTGTGGTACTCAGATATGACGAAATTCAAGGCAAGCTACATATGTTCCTGGGATAGAAAGGGTCTTAGATATTTAAACAATGTTTTGGATGACGGTGCAAGGGTTAGCCGTATCCCAGCACAATGGCAAAGCGGAACAAAAACTAAAAGCCAAGCCCCAGTTATACACCCTGTCATTCACAAACGATTGCAAGAAACGACCGGCGCGAAATATTTTTATCAGTTTTTTCTTACGGACAGATATCATAATTACACACATTCTTGGGAAAAATTATGGGAGGAGCAATATCAACACAACGAGATAGAATGGCCAAACGTCTACAGACTGTACTTGAGGCGTTCTTTTTCTCTTTATATCGAGCATTAAATTATAAAATAGTCACGAAGACTCATGTAACGAAGCCGATGCTGAGAAAAATTGGGATTACCGATTCCGACATTTGCCTTCGGTGCAGATCAGTCTGAAAGACTCTCTGATATACATTTTGGAGTTGCCAAGTTGTAAGTTATTGATTGCCGTAAACAATTAGCTAGATGAAATGGAAACTGATCATTCAAGTATGCTTGACGAGAACGATATCATGCTTGAGCTTGGGAATCCACAACTGATTAACCATGTTATTATCCTGGTCAAATGCATCGTTTCTTGAGGAACAAATTTATGTTTAGAAGATGTTAAACGAAAGTTAAAGCTGACATTGAAACAGAATATCTGATAGCTTCGTTAGGGGGCGCAAAACGCAAATAGATCAAAAAGTGGTCTAACTTATGAGATGTGTAGTTCCTCTTTTTAGTTTGTGATTTTGTAGTGGACGATGAGAGACGAACGCGTATGATCTCGTGTTTGCGTGTGTGAGTGCGAGTATGAGATGTATGTATGTGTGAGATGACGTCGATCAGTATACAGAAGTATGAGAGGTGTAAATATTATGTAATTGGTGATGTACGTCAGTGAGTTAATGAACTAGCCTTTAAGTGGGAGCAAACAAGAAAAATATTTAGCTGATCAAAAATCGAAAAAATTAACAGAAACCAACAGGCGCCTTACGTATCTCAGATCGAGGAGGCGACGGCCGCCGGGCCGAGGATTCTAGCGACCAGGCCTCGACCGGCACCAGTTTAGTTGCTAGGCGATGTGACGTTAGCATTGCCATCATCAAATGAACCATATTTTCCAGCTCGATGAGCAGTCTGTCGGCCAAGAAGTTGGCAGCGCCCGCCACCAGTTCCGTTCGAATAGTTGCGAAACCTACCTTCTTCGAGACGTCGGTGTCAGCAGTCAGCTGTTGCGCCTGGCTGTCGTCTGCAGGCGGCTTTTCTTTTTCAGCAGCAGAGAATGGTTCATCTACGTCAGTTTGATTTTGACCACTGCGCTATATCACACCTGTAGCATATGCGGCCTGATCGAGTCAGAGCGCTGGTTCTGGTGGCAGAAAAGGGCCGTCACGTCTCCTATCGGCGCCATCAGGCACACTGCCTAG
Source organism: Capitulum mitella (assembly GCA_030062745.1). NCBI lineage: Eukaryota > Metazoa > Arthropoda > Thecostraca > Pollicipedomorpha > Pollicipedidae > Capitulum > Capitulum mitella. The sequence continues at coordinate 2,890,914 of CP099853.1, read as the reverse complement.
CGCGCTCGAACATATTTCCTCAAAAAGTTTTGTGACCAAGCCATCTAGCTCCAACCCATGCATGGATCATTTTCTTTCTTTATTCCCACACCTGTCTGCACGCACCAACAGCACAAGACAGCAGCGATGAGCCGCTCAATGTTCTCCGCACGCAAGACTTTAGTGAGGGATGGGAACGCTTTCATTCCCCCTTTCTTCTGCCGTCTTTTCGTGCGCGCTTTTGACACGCAAAACTTGGGTATGACGACGCACATATCGCTTCCAGACCCGTACTTCAGACGCAGTGCGGCTGATCGCTGCGGTGACAGACGCACCAAACCGTTATCAGATCGCTCTTCGTTATCGGACACTCATTCTGCTTTTTGCCTGAGTCCACCGCGAATTCAGTAGGATCACTCCCCAAGGCGCTGACCATGGAGGATTATGTCACAGCAGGTCGCACGATAAGCGAGGCCACTGCATTTCACGTCTCAGTTGTCGCCAGCGGAGGACTGAAGTTACAGGTGCCCGCACCTCTTCCTTACGGAAACCGTCCAGCGCCACTCCCTAAGTGAGGTAAAACTGTCCGGCGATTCTCGCGCCACCTTCGCTCAACGTTAGCGTGACGTCACTGGTGCCTACACTCAACTGGCGCCGCAGGCTGCCCGGCGCGGTGCGTCATCTTGCGGATGCTGTGGATAGCTGCATCACTGCCGCTAATGGTTCCATTTCATCTGAAATTTAATGGGAAATTTTTAATTTATCTGGCATTTATGCAACGATGACTTCGGTCTAGATGCGGGAATAAGTGAATTAAACTGTACTGCGTACACTGATCGGGATCGGGAGTACTGGCGTAAATCCGGCAAACCGAGTCCATCCCATACGCAGTGCAGCGGCGAATGTTAGTCCACCGACCTTACAACGTACCCGCTTCTTTTACAGGTAACAGATTCCGCCACGGAGAAGTGAAGACTGAACACGTGGCGACCGATACCGCCAAAATGTGGCCAGCCATGAACCAGGACAACTAGTGTGCGTACTGAACTTCGCACCCACGAGAGCTTGTGGGCTGCATCATTGCAGTCTTTAATATGTCGTGACAGAGCGTCATATGTTCCGGGTGCAATAAGTATGGCCATGGGAGCACAACGACACTGACATGAAATGCACAGAAACGCTTCAAATGTACACTTTACGTTGTTCAGGGTTGAAGTGAACGGTATCACTACAGACCTCGTGCCCTGCACGCCTGTCAATGGCCATCTAGACCCAGTCGACGTCGGCATGTAATATAAAAACATACATAAACGTCTCAACTACAAAACACAGAGGTACACATTGACGCTTGAAAGATAATATGCGCTTCGTTCAGGGTTAAAATGGATGGTATCGCTACAGACATCGTGTCTTGCACGTCTGTCAATGGCCACCTAGACTCAGTCGACGTCGGCATGTAACATAAAAGCACACATAAACGTCTCAACTACAGAGCACAACTGGCCTTTGACTCAAAAGGCACCCTCTGGTCTCGCAGCTTGAACAGCTCGCTATTGCTGTTCAGAAAAGAGTGGTGCCAAAGCTTAACGAATACACATAAACTCAAGACCAGTGGCATACATTAACAAAACACAGCATAAAGAAATTATAGCTGTTTGATGGCCCACATGCCGCAGAAAAGTTGGTGGCTCTGGAAAGAGCGGGTTATTTTGCAGGCATGTCGGCCGTGAGCCCTTCGGTGGGTCGGGACGTCCAGTCTCGACGGCTGCCATGAGACGACTGTAAAAAAACAGTCCAGACTGTACCTATGCGGCTGTGGCTACGGTCCGATCTCAGCAGCCGCCGCGACTGGACGTTCCGGCGCACCGAAGAGGGCCCACGCACGGAAGAAGCCCACAACGGTGCTCAAGTCGCCTGTAAAGCCGACTATGGATAACGAAAACAAGATAGTCCTTCCGTATAGTTAGTGCCGTTACGTCTAGCGCATCTAGGAAAATCGATGATCCAGCTAGGTTCTTATGGAATCCGTCGTGCTGGAGGGGAAGTTGCCCCTCCCCCAGGATAGCATGTTAATCACGTATCTGGTTCATAGCCCATGTTCAGTGCTCTGACTACAATGGTTCCACCATAGTCAACGTTCTCTCCGTTCGTTGGAATACGACAGCTTAAGCCACTCGTGCGATGTTCAGTTCGGATCCTGGTTGCACTGTTGACAGTGTTATCAAGACGTCAGCGTCACCAGGGCTGACGTCTTCAACGATTACCTTGCGTCACTCGGAGCGCGTGTCAAAGCGGCATCGGGCGTAAATGCATTCGGCCGACAGCACCGCCAGGCTGACCAGGATGCCGCCGATGACCAGGACGAAAGCAGACACCACCACAGGCAGTCCAAGACCCTGACGAAGGACCCCACACACGGGCGTTACTTTCTGCAAACCGTCCGCTCCAAAGCACGGAAAACAGTGCATCGAGAAGTGGTCGCATGCTTAACAATGGCCATCCCACAGTGCCTCACCTTGCGGAAACCGGAGCTGAATGTGTCGCTATCGACAAAAACGGCTCAGCCCAGTCATTTGCATGTTCTACGGTGATCCTCGTTGCATTGTGCCTTTGTTGTGAGTTCATAAGTGTGACAAAATTCCGGTCAACGCTTTATTTCATTTGGCTGAATGACGTGAACTTCGTGCTCCTATGCTGAAATCGGAGTCCACACCAAGCTGGGATTGATGCGTGGACCATCTACCCGAATTGTTCCACATGTGGAGGAATATCCACACACGGGCATAACACGAGGCGGAAATACATATCCTGCGCTGCAGATGCACGACACAGTCGTTCCGCCACCAGCCGGTCGTGTCTTTTCCGGAGAAACAAAGGACGCCTCATAGAGAAGAGATCCATGTTTTGCATGCTCATCCGATAGAACTCTAGACGCTAATTTCAGACATAGTTTTTGAATTGCTGTGCGACGTTTAGTTCAGGAGGTATTTGCTACGGAAGGTAAAGTCACGAACTCCCAAGCGCCGGCGAGTTGTGTTGGGCCGGCCGTTTCGCGTTATGTTTCGGTGTTTTGTCGTCGTCAGCTAACTGTGACGGATCCCGCAATCCCGCGGTCCCGGTTCAACGGTTTACTCGGCCGAGCTGTATTGATGTCGTTTGTTGGCACTTCGGCTGCCTCGGGCATTTCACATGTGCCCGTCTGGACGGCAGTCGTCCCCGACCGTCACCTCCCGCAATCTTTCTTTTCCCGGCCGCTAATGGCACCCAGGCACGAGTGGCGGAACGCGGTAAGCACTGAGACGGCGTCTCCCTTTAAATCCTCAAAATAAACTGGTTTTCATACCACTGATAGCAAATTGCTGTTCCGCGATGTCGTCGACGGTGAGCAATCCACAACGGCGTCGGGAGATTGAGACGAACAATCGCAGGCCGTTTGATCCGGGCAGCACCTAGCAGTCCTATATTATATCAATAATAGTCTTTTGTATTATTGTTTTGTCGTTTTTGGAAACAAAGTCGGGATCATTGGGCACACTTTACTGAGTTGCCGCTTTTTTCGGAAATCAAACATTTTAATGGGTATATGACTATGACCAGGGTTATCAGGAAGTGTTGCACGTACACGGCTATGACCAGGGTTATCAGGAAGTACTGCAAGGCTCTCATTAGTAAGTGTTGTAGTCACAGGGAGTCAAAACGGCGCAGTAGTCCGGGCACTGAGGTGAGATGCCCAGCACATGTGAAGTGAGTATTACGAATTTTTAATCATAAAAGTAACGATTTAACATTTGCCAGCATTCTGGTTTTCACCACCTTCGCCATTCCAGGACGGGGATGCAACCCCCACGCGTTTCCACATCTGGCATGCAAAACGAAAAAAAAGTAGATAGCCCTGGCTGTTCTTTGCAACCTTTATCTAGGTCATTTTAAGATGCCTCTTATGGCTGACCTGTCGGATCAGGTCAAACTAGCTCAAATCATTTTTTCGCATTTTGCACGTTTCTTTCAGACATTTACAAGTCAACGCTTTATAAGGCTGTAAAGTCGGAATGAGAGGCAGAATTTATTGAATTGCCATTTTTCACGCATCAAATATTTTAATGGGTATTTTAGCGTCAATGTCGTTTTTAGAATCACCACGTGACCGCATTTACCTTCCATTTCCAAAACTCCAGGTATGTGGCTATGACCAGAGTTTTCAGAAAGTATTGCAGGTACATTTGCACGGTTCTTCCAGACATTCACAAGGCAAGGGTTTATAAAACTCACGTACACCACAATGGCGTCCAAATGGTCAGGGAAGTTTCATGATGTCAAACAAAATCTACTTTACCTTGACCTCCAATGACTTCGAACCGGCCATGCACTGTGCCGCAGCAGTTCGCATGGTAAAAGATCAAGTTCCACCGCTTGAGGCGAACTCCGCAGCTTGGCCTGATACGACTTTGACCTTGAATGACTTGACCCGCTAAGGACATAACCCATGTTTCCAGAGAACCATATGACTCATCGAAACAAGTTCCGAAAGGGGAGTCGCAGCAGACTAATTTTCAAGGAATGTGACCAGACGTGGCTTTGACCTTGGATAACTTGGGTCTTACAATGGGTATAAAAGGTCAATTCACAGCCGGGTGGCAATTTAAGAATCACTAGGAAACTGACGTCTGATCTGAAACCATTTCGAAAACACTATTTTGCCGCTACGGGCCAGAGTTTCGACATCCATGATCTGCAGGCCATCGAGAACGAAGTCGCAGCTCAATGACCTGAAATGACATCAACGTGAAAATTTCAGAACATGTGTAAAAAGGGTCAAAATTCAGTTAGCCAAAGTTTCAGCCAATTTGGCTAGCCGGTCCAGCATCTATCCCAAAGGGCTTTTTCCGGGATATCTGCACTAATATCCCCTCCCCCTGGACTGGCGAGAGCTAATATAGCATTTGCGCTCCGGGTTAACTGGGGTTGGCTTTGTGTTGGTTCTGAGGGAATGGGAGGCTGTACGGAACAACTGACCTTCTGATGGAGGTGGCAGTTTTGCCAGTACTTGGTATATTTAGTTTGGACTCCCGGATAATAGAACTACATGTAATTTTTACAATGTGGCTCCGTAAATCCATTTTAGAACCACCGCTTGATGCACTGGGATCGTGTATTTATGCCGACGTGTGTTGAAAAGGGCATTATGAACGGTCACCAAGTTTCACGGCTTCATCTGGAACGTTTCAGGAACTGCAGGCGAAAAAAAAACTCCGGGGTGAATTTTCCGTCGTGTTAGACGTCACATTTCTTCCGGCCGCTGGGGGTTTTATGACGTCACAACCAATCACAGGTCGTTTCAACCGAGCACCATTTTGAGGACTGAAAAGAACAATTTTCAATGCAATTTTTGCATTTCTGGTAACGAAATTGGAATCATGCAGCCGGAACGTACTTATCAACGAAAATATAAGAAATGACTCTGGAGGCCACTACTCTTTTTTCAGCAAGTAAATCTCGTCCAAATGATTATGCCGTGAGGTACATTTCCCACTTTATCGCGACGATGGCGGTCCATGACCTTACCTGGCTCTTCTGCTGGTCGCAGATCTCGGGTTCCTTCTTGAGCCACCTCCGTTCGAGCTGGATCGTCGCACCCGTCTCATGCAGACGTGCCAGACTGAGGGCAGCCAGATATGCCTGAGACTCGGGACGACCATGTACAGAATGTGGCGGCACTTCGACGCTTTTTGGTCATCTTTTTGGGGTTAAATGACAGACGACATCCGGGGCGAAGCATTTCCTGTCGTTTTCTTGATGTGAATTTCCCTATTTTCCCTTTCTTGTTTTTTGAAAATGAAATTTTGCTTTTACGAGACGAAGGACCTCGACATAAAAGCACATAGCGACGGTACTGACTGCAAAACCTACCAACGAGTACAACAAATCGCCTCAACCTTTTTCAGAATACTGCAGATTTCAAAATTGCCGAGATCAGTCGAAAGGAGATTGCTGCCGACATGTTGGACGAAATACCGAGCTGGTAGCCCACCATCGTCTTCAAACTACAGGGCATCAGTTTCCTTCGGGGAATCTCCCGTGAATGTGATGTTTCCATGGCCCAAGCAAACCTGGACTGGAATGTAATTCGGATTCGCTGATGCCATAAAAGTGGGACTCGTATCACAAATAGGACGTCATATTGTTACCAGCTGAATCTAGGTTACGGCCTAGTTAGTCATACAAAGCCGGCTTTGTCAACCGTCACATTGGCGACTCACTAATGGTTGAAAAAGACCTGGTAAGGAGAATTCTTCTGCAGGCCAATGGTTGCCGAGCTCACGAAGTAGTCACGCTCGATGTCGATGATATCGCACGCTTCCTCACCTAGACATCAGAGACACATGCATTTGTTACACAGCTACACACAGTTACACAGGGTTGCCAACATTCATGGGCGTAGGAATGATAGAAGGGGACCAGGGAAGCCAAAAAATGTGTACTCCCCTCCCCTCCTTTTCTGAATGGTCGTATGCACCTGCCCGCATTAGCGAAAAATGCTCAACTGGCGATTTTAGATTAGCCCTGCAAAACGCATTTTTGTCCGATGATTGCCCATCAAATACGCATCAAACCAGCGTATATGTATATAAATATTGTACCAGCGTATATAAATAAATACCAGCGTATATATATAAATATTCAAAACAAGCGAGTAACGTCGGTGTTTGCGGCAGCGGTTTCAACAAACAAGCATGCCATTAGAATTTCGACCCCGAACTCATCAAGTTTAAGTAGGGTTAAGATCTGCCGCAGTTAACGCAGAAAGAGGTTAAAATGCACTTTTGTCTCTAAAACCCAAAACCAAAGCTAAAAGCATTTCTAAGGTAATTTCCTAAAGATAAAAAACACATTCACGTGCCGTATCTGTATCTACATTTGCATCTGTTCTATCTGTCGTATCTTTGTGGTAACACAAGGATAAAGGAAAATTGCATGGAACGGCCTATGTCGCAAAAAAGGAAACCTAAAATTGGTTCCCGTTAATTTCATACCGCTTTCGGCTGCAGCGCCCGCCAGCGGTCGGCGCAAAAACCACCATGTGTTTAACTCAGCGTTTCGTCATATATATAAAATAAATCAGGGAAATTAAGCTTGCATCGGCATCTACGGACTTTCGCCTGTTCATTGGTGCCTTTACCTAGACTTTCATTAATCGCAGCTCTTAAGATGCAGGCCATTTCTCGGTTTCATGCACTCGGCTGCGAGAAAACATATGTAGGGCGTGAATCGCGTACATATTATCCAAACCCAAAAATGACACCAGTTTTTAGCCTTACTTTTCACGAGCTTTCTAACAGTGCGCTTATTTTTATCGTGCAACCAACTGTTCTTGAATTAGAGGGGCCTGTAAACCGCCCCCCCCCCCCACCAGTCGGTCGTGATTGGCGCCGACCGCCAGTCGGGCGTGGAAAAGGAGATGCTCCACCATGGCCACTTTCCCAGAAATTTGGTCGGCGCGAAAAATGTCGCGGATCGCAATGATAAGCTGTAATTTTCCTAGACAACTAAATGTATAAACAATGCAATGCCCGCAAAATGCACAATGACGTCATTAGTTGGTGATCACGCAACATATGCTTCTTTTTCGTCTTATGCTGACCTTCACTGGCCTGCACCTGTTCACAATGCCACACAGCTGACAGTAGAATACACCGGAAACTGATCAGAAACTCGGTAAACACGTATGGAGTTCTGAAACATGGTGAATGTCAAACTGATCTCTAAGACCTCCAGTTACAGCTTCGATATCTCAGTTGCAATCACATATTATAGGAAGAACATCTCTTGAAATTTCGCGTTCGTGTGGGTTCCCCTCGGACCCCTGCTCATCCGCCCCTTCCTCCGTTTCCTTCGGTAAGCATACCAAATTTCGAGAAGCCTGCTTCTCACGTAATTCGCCACATACTGAATAACTCAGGTAGGTGAAAGCTGCAAGGATGTCCATGGTGGCCCATGGTGTCAAGCCGTTCGACAATGTATATGTGTCGCTTGTCGTCAAAAGGATGGCATAAAATTCGAGGCGATTTGTCCGATGATTTTCCGCTCAACCAATCATCAACCAATCAATCCGCCAATGCGACGCTGGCACTGATTACAGATGCCACTGTTTGGAAGTCTGAAAACCCGCCTTGTCCCGCAAGCTAGATCAGAAAACATGTGCTGACCCCACACCAATTTCCCACCCAGAAAAAGCCCGCAGAGACCCGCGAGTGAAATATACTTTAAGCCCAGGCGGGAAGTTCAAAGATACATAGTTCCACATTTTCATATTTTGGGACAGCTCTGAAATTTCCAGAACAAAATGCAATGTATATTTAGGGCTGTCTTACCAAAGCCATGTTGCTTGAGATACAAAACACCGCAGTTAATTAGAAGAAAATATATATGCTTCACTTGTGAACCATTCGTGTATGTAATCATACTTTAGTCTAAAGGACATCTTAACCTTCGCCCGTACAGGGTGCGGGTTGATGCACGTTCCTCCTCCTTGAGGCTTTACGAGGATTTCTCCCTAAAGGTTTATTTGATCCATTCGAAACTTGGTGCGCCCTCTGGAACATCCGTTTCACATCTTTTGGTGAGAAATCTTCTCTGCGTGACCATGGTAACGAGCCATGACGTCATAACGGGAACCATGTCAGTTGTTGTCACGCCCCGACGCCGCCGGTCTGCAACGATCTCAGTTTTGTCTCACCGTGAGACGGCTGAAGGACACAAAAACATTGAAATATACACAAGTCAGCTCAAAATTGTATGTTTTTTAACAATGCAAATAGACTAATTGGCTTTATGCTAATTACCCGAATTACCGAAGGCGTAACCAGAGGTCATCAGCTACGGCGGGAACACATTACTTTTTATTTCTGGAGATGCAATAGGAAATAGGTACCGCAAAACAAACTATATATTCGGATTGACTAAGGGATAAACAACCGAATGATGTCAAATTCGTGAACGTTACGTATTATTTCATCAAAAGAGGGCGGAGTGCTGCGAACGCCTTACATTTGTTCCGAGGGACAAAGCGGTGTCGGCCGCGGGGTTTCTAGTTTTATAACTATTGCGCATGTACTGTATTGTAATGACTAAGATCAGACAGTAATCTATGCGATGGAAAGATTCGCAAATAAACTGAACTGATGAGTCTGCAATTGTCAAATATGAATTTAAAAAACGACTTCACTACATCCAGGTCACAATTTTTAGCTAATCCGAAGTCTTTCTAGTTGACCTGCTAAGCTTGGATGACATAAGATGACTTTGGGTGACCTAGGATGAGCTTTACATCTCAATGGACAATATTGCTGGTTAATTCAGATGGTACATTAATTTACAAAACAAAATTTTTCTGGAGCTCCTCGAACGCATTTTAGCCGACGACCCCCATTTGACCAGGATTGACCTAGCATGACCTGGACCGGACTCCATGAGTGAAATGCAATCATATGGGGTACAGATTAGGGGTACAGACTCACAGTTGTTTGTCGAACGCTATGGTGTCCGCTTCGTTTCATCGTCATTTATTCTTTGGCGCTCATTTGTATTTACACTCGAAAAAGTATCACTCTCTAACAATTTTTTGATTTTTCACCGGAAATAGAAGTTCACCCGTTCGCCTCAGACTTTCAAAACGGATACCATCGCGACGTCACGTCATGCGCAAGACGCTGTTATTGCCGCTCCAGGACGCACGGTGAGGAAGTGGGCCGTGGGGGAGGGTCGGAGGGCGTAGGAACCATCCGCGTTACGTAGAAGCCTCTATACGGGCGAGGGTTTAGGTTGATGAAGAGTATTTGCAACTATCATGCTTCAATAGCAATTCATGAGCATTGGCACATTTTCACAGTGAGTGACATATATCATTAACTGGACCCAATTCCAGATCATCTGACAATCCAGCGACAAAGTGCGACCAAACTGGCCCGTCCAGGAAGGCGGCAGCATGCTACATGCTACAGTGGTCTGGTGATATACGAAAGATCTGATTAAAGCACGTAGATTACTTTTCAAGCTTGAATGCACATGTCGTTTCACACCAGACAGAACCTGTGATTCATAAATTGAGCTTGAATGAGTAAAACGCATCACAGAGGAAGTTCTGATTTCATCTCATGCAAATAGTACTGCATCTCATGCACCATAAATTTCTTCAAGACACAGATCAAAAGCTGATGAAGTTGTCAGTTCGCAGGTATCTTGGTTATCAGCACCTAAACGTCACCTGAAGTAAAGCGCTAGAATGGTCGGTTCTTTTGTGCAAAAGTTACATTGGTTAGTAGGTTGGAACAATTCACAGAAAATCCCTGCAAAAATACGTATTTTTTATTATCACCTTTTTGCTTTTCATATATGCCCTTTCATTTTTCTATTTTTATTTTTGATGATATATTTAATGTATTATTTATGTTTCATTTCTTTTCAATAATATCTTCTATTTTTAATTCATTTCTATAATCAAGAAACATTCTAGCTGGCTAAAATTGCGTCGCCTGCAATCTCCTTTTCACCATTTGTTTCAAGCTCAGTTTTACATTGCATGTCCAGTGATGCGCAAGTGAAAATTCTGGCAGCCTTTGAGATACTTTGTGTTTCTTTTGGGAGGGTTGTCTTATTTTCCAAAAGACATGTGAACTGCGTGGCATCATTAAGTGTTTTCTTCATGGTTAAGTGCACGGTATCTGCGAGGGCGTTAAGACAGTTTCATGTGATATGGCGTTTTTCGAACAGTTACAGAATGTTCTTTGCGGAAACAGGCCTCTACCAAAAGCAACTTCCATGTTATTTTCTTTTGACATTGGCATTCATGATATACATATGTACTAAATATTGACACAAAGATGAAGATAGTATACTGTGTTAGAACTGTGAGGGAGCAGACATGTTGAAGTAAAATTGTCATATCATCCAGTGACTATTTTACTAGCCTGTGATGTCCTTGGATCTGATCCTTTCCCGTTCCTATTGCTGTTGAGGTTAACCAGCGCCCGATTGGCATTCGGCGCCGATCACGCCCGACTGGGGGGGGGGGGATTGACCGTTACCCTTACTCACGAGCGGTTGGTAGCAAGAAAAACATGACACCGTTGAAAAGCTCGTGATAAGTAGAGTTCCAGATTGGTCTCATTTGTACTTTTGAATAATACGTGAGCCGTTTACGCCCTATATATTTTCTTGCAGCCGACTACATGAAGCCGAGAAGCGGTTTGGATCTCAAGGGCTGTGGTTTACAAAATCTAGGTAAAGACACCAACGAAGTAGCTGAAGTCCGCAGATGCCCATGCAGGCCTAATTTCTCTTATTTGTTTAATATATAAGCCGAAACAATGAGTTACAGACACGGCCATTTTCGCGCCGACTGCCGACGGGCGCCGTAGCCGTGCGTGGTATGAAATTAAGGCGAACTAATTTAAAGTTTGTTTATTTCGCGACATAAGCCTCTCAATGTAATATTTTTTTAATCCGAGTGGTTCTTGCGATGGTTTGTCATCCTTAAATTTTCCAAGAATCATTAGTTTTCAATCTACACAAGTGGAGGAGCTTCATTCGTGAGAACCTGTTTCCTTCCAAAATATGTGGTTTTGGAAACTGTGAACTTCTTGATATTACTTGCAACAGTGCGAGCCTGTTTTCTAATGTTCTACCGGTTCTGGTTAATTTATGGCTGATTTTAACGGCGGCACATTTTTCCTCATCACAGGTATTTGCGACCTGACCTCAGTACAATGGTTTGAAGTCACTGATACTTTGTTCATTGGCGGCAACGAGATGTCTGCATCACCCCACATTAAAAAAAATGCTTTGAAAAATTCCGAAAAAAGGACATCCCTTGAAAATGGGATTAACCTTAGGTCAAAGACCCGGGAAATTCCGCAAAATCTGAGACAGGAGATTTGTTGTATTTATCAAGATCCCTGAGATCAACAATCCCTGAGAGCATTATTGCGATATGTTTTCCATAAAAATTTCACGGCGATAAACCATTTCGAACATATGCCCGCTTGACCTGACCTAGGTCAGACACTTGCCTTGACGTCAGAGCTTTGACGCAAGGTGTAAAAATGAACAAGGAAACGGTACACAAAGATTCATGGCGCTGCTTCAGTTCGCTCTCTCGATATCTTGGAGAAACCTAAGGGGTCAGTCAGCCTCTGGTCGGAGGCGTGTTATTGACAGACTGAACATGGAAGTTATTCATTCGCTGTTGACTACCTCTGTAGTAAAACATATTTTGAAAGACTTTTTGCTTTTGTTTTCAAGCATAGTCCATAGAACTGCGATGAGTATATGCCTTGTGCATATGGTATGTATATGTCTTCATTACTCGCGCAGAACGTTGATGTAACAGCACATCTCAATTTTGATTTGCAACAATCTTCTCTTGAGCTACAAGGAAGCTATAACACTTGACATATGCTATCCTATGCAACTTTGTCTAAAGTGCCGGTCTTTTGGGTTGCATATTATCCCGTACATGTAATCATCCTTTGCATTTGCTGGAACATTTTCTGAACGTCTGCAAATTAAAAGTAAACATTTAGCACCTGAATCTATAACGGGCTGCAGAAACCTATAGGCCAGTTAGTAAAGCCCGCAAAAAGCCCTCCGGATCTAAAAACCCGCACACTGCGGGACTGCGGGCTCCGAAGCGGCAGTTCCACCTCCGACTTATTTTATACGCGAGTATTGCATCGTGAAAAAACAAACTCAGTCGTGAATGTAACTTCAGATAGCCATGGATGTAGTTTCAGGGGGCACGGGGGACGTCAACGCCATTTTGACTCGTGGTGCGGGCGCCCCCTTTTATGCTAGAACAAAAAATGTCTTCGAGGGAAAGTAAAAAAAGGTCTTAAACGCGATCCTAAGATGACGAAGTCCGTCTTTCTGTTTTTCCGTTTTTTTTCCTCTTGAGGGAGGGCCTTTTGGCCTAAATGTCATTCAGCCTCCAGGCAATGGCTGATGGCGACACATCTTCCCCATGTATTGATCAACCACTCCTTGTTGACACAGCGTCGCTTATAGACAAGCTCTCTCGTAAGCGTTAGTTAAGCCTCACGTACTCGGCGCCCATAGAGGCCAGGCCTCCTGTACAGATGAGACACCTGTCAAGTATTTGGCTTTCCTCACAGGCAAGACTTGGTGCCGATGCAGGCGCTCTTTACAGGTCAGGCGCCCCCCTCCCCCCTCCCGTACAATCAGGCACCACCCATGTATTTGGCACCCACACTACGGACCAGGCACCCATGCGGACTCGGCGCCCCATACAGAACAGGCACATCTTACAAGGTACAGGCAGACTGGTGCAGGCAGGCTGGCCGTGTGCACGCTTATTTCCGTTTTATGCGTTCAGTCTTTACATTTCACCAGACTAGCCCTTAGCTGGAACCATATACCGTATACCACGGTATACCCAGCAGTATACCCAACAGGATTCCAAGAGATGTATTGTTAGTCGTCATAGCTGACAATTTAACTGAATAAGCTCGAATGACGGCTTTCTTCGTCGTCACTATTTTAGGGATACTGACATTTTAAAAACGTATTTCCCTGGATAACTGTTTTTACCACTGGAGGCCGGGAGAGAAGGTCTTTGTGGGAAAGAATCAGATGTGACGCAGCTGTTTCGAACCAATATCACGAAACGAAGAAATACAAAACATGCCTCCAAAAGTCCGAAATCGAACGTCACATTGCCACAGGAGCACAAGCAAATGTGCCTCACCTCGTCTGGTTCTGTGACACCGCTCATGTCCGAGTCCATGTATCTAAAGAAAACACATTTGTATATGTGCCGTTATATCCGCAAATATGAAAGTAAATTACTGGATTCGTTCTACGTAGATGGCGCCCCTGCTTGAGACGGTGCCTAGTGAATGTTGAATGGCGAATGTTTTTTGGGCGAATGCTGGATGGCGAATGCTGAAGAGAAAGACACGTAAAAATGGCGACACGTTGAAATGGCAACTGGCCAAATGGTTCGCCTTCGCGTTCTGCGTCATTTTGCCGTTCGTCATTTTAGCATGTCGTCGTTTTTACATGTCGCTATTTAGCGTTCGCCATCTAGCATTCGCCAAAAAAGAATGCGCCATTTTACCCCATTACCGCTTGAGATCGGCGCTCCGCTCGCAGGTTGCCGCCCCTTCCGGACGAATGGTCCCGTCCCACACTTTTCGTCGCCTTCTTTCACCCGTGCATGTAACGTGAAATGCTTCTATACTGATGGCAGTGACTCCACTAGTGTGTCTGTTTCACATAGTGTGATAATGCGTCTCAAAGTTCATGCAATTTTCGTTCAGGGACCAACATTCCATCAATAAGTACCCGTTGTACCGTTACCACGCATCTTTTCACGCGACATTAGTACATCCTTACAATCGCGTGCAATCACCCTTTCTTTCCAAGGCCGTCCTTTGGTCACACTTCTAGCACGTGGCATATGATTATTTTTTATATACCCAGCTTTTCGATATGAGAAACGGTAAATCGTCTGTTAGCGTAAAATGCACTACCAGCTTCCTGTAATGCTTTTGCGTCACGCGTTTCAATGCGTGAATTTCAATGAACAGCCTTCCAATGTCCACATTTTGAAATTAGTTGCAAAAACTTTGTGTTTGTGCTGTTCCTGTTGTTTTCCAAGGATACCAAACCTGGCTTCATACGTCCGTTTGATGACAGGTAAAGAATGGGAAAAGTTATTCAGTTTCTAGTGTTATTCGTGCCTTTAGTACGTTTCGGAGCCAAATAAAGCCAGCAACGACAAAAAAACTAGCGTTTGTCTAAGAGCACGGCGAGAAGCTCAAAACAGAATCTGGAAACCGTCCAACTGCCGGACACCTAAAACCGAGGACAAACAAAAGGCACAAAATCGATCATTCTTTGTCAAGTAAGCTCAGTCGACCTAGCGAGCTTCCCCTACACAGCAGCGGTATCATGGTACGCCCTGCCTCTAGGCACTACGAGCACACTTCTTTAGGGTATTTAAAACCGCGTCTCGCTTGAAGAAGCACGTACACTGTCGTATCGTTTAAATTTTCTGGTACTACTCTGCATGCGTTTACCTCTGTATGACGATAAGCTTGAAATACACAAATATGTTTGGGTGATTTGGGTACATATTTGGGTACACAAATATGTTGGTATGAAATACATACCAAAGTGTATTTCTCAAGCGCCACTTTGCAACACGGGATTCGGAATATCTGAAAAGGTTTCAGTTTGTCCAGAAATGAATTTTGTCAGGCTCATTATAAATACCTGGGGGCATATTGTAGTACATTTACGCGAAGACCGCGGTGGGAATACTTGGCGAAAACCAAAAATGTTTCATGTGACCTATTCAGGTCAAAGGCCAACCCCAGATCACCAAAAATGAGCTTATTTAAGAAATACGATATGTTTCTATTTTAAATGGCGCTAATCGGACGTGTCTGTAAGAATCGTAACCGAGTTAGGGGCATTTGAATCATGCAATGTCTGTAAAATTGGGGACCTTTCATGACCTGTACCTTTGATCTCAAAGATCACCAGGGCTAAAGATTTACGGCTGAACTTTTTTAAATGGGTACTATGAGTGCGCCAAATTTCATCAAAATCGAAAGGGGTCGAGTCGATTCTGATGCCTTTTGGCGTAGGATGACCGATGGCCAGCTTCCGACGAGATGGTTTTTTCTGTCCTGTGCACGTACAGGGCTGGACAAGGGACAATGCCAGATGTGCAAACACTGCATTGAAAGTCTGCTGTTCTTGAACGTGTGAGATTGTTCATCTGACGGGCGTCTGGAACAGTTACATGAACTGACAACGTGTGAGATTATTCATCTGATGGGCGTCTGGAACAGTTACATGAACTGACAACGTGTTGCAGACCTATAAATGAGCCAGCCAAACTGACTGGTCCCAAACTTTACCTTGAAACCAAAGGATGGAAGGACCTGCTTTAATTGACAGCATTATATACATATACATATACATATACACATATGTATAAATGCGTATATATTTATACCATATAATAAACACAATAAACGAAAACTAAAAAAGCAAAATGAATATACAAATAAGCACCACATCGATTCAGAAATCTAGGACACGTGTGGACACATGTGTAAAGATACATCTAACAGAATTGTATTCACTAAAAAAAGGACACCTAGTTAAGAACGGAATGGAAACGAAACTGACTTCATAAAGCCAAAAATAGTCTGTACACGCTCCCGTTTCGGCGTGAATCCATCAAAATCGGCCTTCCAGCTCGCCTCCCCCATTCCCAAGCCACGTGGCGACCAGTCTGCGCCGTTTGCGTCCCGGCCATTGGCCCGTGAGAAACACGGGCACAAAAGAGGCACAAGTGCGCTGCATGTGGCCAATTTCATCCTGTCCATCATATGGGATAATGTTCGTTTCCCGAGGGGCTGGTCTATCTAACCACTAAATTTCAGCCGCTGAGGTCACTGTTGACGGTACTCGAAGGTATCCAGGTCCAAATCAAAACACGTGCCTGCGGATCGCCACGTGCATGACATGTGGGCGCCAACCACAAAAGCACGAACCCGCCCATGTTGTCACTAAGTCTTGAGTCAACAGTACCTACCGTTTGACCTGTTCCCGTGATCAGGTGAATTCTGCAGAGGTCCGACTCGCGCTATGTGGCACGTGCCGCACGCCACGAGGCACTTCGAAAGCTGCACCACAATCTGTCCGCAAAATCGGCGCACCCGATGGTGCCACTTGTGTCACGATCGGCTTGCGCATTCGGGCGTTAGAGGTTCCAAGTTTTGGACGAGCACACAAAGACCTCGATCTGAACCTTTCCGAGCGACCACCACGTATGAAATCCCATCCGCAACAAGCTTACTTCGCACACGTTCAGCTCCTTCGATGTTGACCAATGGAGCATTGAGCATTTATTGAGTTTACCTGCGAGGTGTGCAGCCCTCGTATCCCTAGAGCTGCACTCTGTGCGCCGTGCGCTGCTTGTGTTACAAATGCCGGCAGTAGCGGCGGCGTTGGTCGGCCGGGGATTCTACGTGGGGCTCGACGAGACCGGGAAGGCCGGTGGACCTCCAAGCAGTGGGAGGAAGTAAAGGGATAAGTAGGTAGGTACGAACTTACAGTAATAACAGGTAGGGTGAGATAGTGCGAGGTGTGCAGCCCTCGTATCCACCCGGAGCTGAACGCGTGACCGGCGGCGGAGGCCAGCGCCGTCCGTTTTCTGCTCGCGTCAGTCGAGTTTTACGATGAAGACACCAAAAAGAGCACCGCATTCCCTGAGGTCGGCCATGAACGTATTCGTAACTGGTCAGTCGTCTTCCTCGATCGGCGGCGCCCGATTGCCGACTGCGCGCCAAGCCCCCAGTGTTACTCCATTCTAATCAGGCGGCTTCTGACAAGAACGCCGCGTTCAAAGCCACGTTGGAAACTGTCATGGCGTTCTGGCGCATATAAAGACTACCAAGAGACAGAACAGCGAAAGAAAGCTAGAATTAATGCGCGCAGGGTGTCACCCGCTGCAGAACAGCAAGAAACGTAAATGACTCAGGTACAGGCGGGGGGATTCTCAGAAAGCCTGGACAAGTTGTGGGACACCGGAGCCCCCGATGCGATTGAAAAAACTGGAAGAAACTGGTTACTCTCAGACGATGTCAAGAAAGAAGGCATGCAGTTTTACGAGGATGAACGGCGCCCACGCCAGGCTGCAGCAAATGGGAACTTGCCATAAAAAACAGCAACTCTTGGGACAACAATCTGATGCGTCATTGACTCTCTTCCTACTCTTCTTGAGAGAGCGCCACCCTTCTCACAGTAATTCCAGCGTTCTGTCAGTTTTCATTTCAGCTTTCTTTATTTCAGTTTTCAGCGATTCTGTCTCCTGGTCGTCTTTAAATCCACTGTAAAGCTACTTCTTCATCAGGCAAGGACTACCCGCCTTAGTTCTTTGTTTCTTTTTTTATTTATTTTGCTATCATTTTCTTTGTTTTTAAAGGGCGCCTTGAAAAATCCGTCACATTAATTGGTACTTTCAGCCGAATTGAGCTGACCTAATGGCGGATCGTTACCGAAATTACCGCCATCGTTAAAATAAACTGACGCAATCGATGATCGTACCGCATCGTTAAATTTCTCCGATGGAAGCTGGATCGACATTATCGTCCCTTTGCAGACGCTGTCAGGAGCAAAAGGTCGGGTTCTCTTCCAAAGTTCCCGATCGAAAATTTCAACGGTGATCCGTTCCACTGGCTCCCTTGGAGCGCTCTTTTCAGAGCGTTGGTATACAGCGCTGTGAATGAGGACAGATATATCAGATGCTGAGCACCTAACATACCTCCAGGGACGCCTGCAAGGACCGGTTATGGACGCCGTCTGTTGACTCCTGTCTAATGGAAAGTTGTATGAGAAGACGCTCCGGGATTTGCAGCGTCAGTATGGAACACCAGGGACAATGGCCCAAGCAAACATGGCTTTTGCTGCGGGCACATTCAGTGACTGACCATAACGCAGTAACACTGGCCGAATGGTCAAGAAATCTGCATGTAATGGCCAATATTCTGCAGTAAATTAACTACAACGTAGACATGAAAGCCTCAGAAAATCTGAGGAGAATCATAGAAAAACTTCTCAGGAAGCTCGGACGAGACCGAGGAAAGCGCGGTTTCGAAATGGAGCCATAGCGATCAAACCTGCTGCATATGAACAAACAGTTGTGGCAGCAAGACCGAATAAGCATGATGTGTACAAGTGGACATGACGTACACCACTGGCGAAGGCGGCCTGCTAAACCCAGCAGGAGCCAACATGCCATGCAGACGTCGATCTTCCCTACTACTGTTGCTATTTTCAAAAAAATGCAAGCCTTTTTCCGACCAAGTTCCGAGCAGGGAGCCATGCGAGTGTCCAAGATTGTCCACGATCGAATTCTGTCCAAGAAAATCCCGATATAAAAAGAAAAAAACAACGCTTGCTTCCGATTTACGAACAGCCAGGACTGCATGTATTGCTCATTTTTATAAAGATGACTTACAATCACGGTTGACGAAAGAAGATGGGATAAAATGATCATATCTCTCATTTTTTTAAGCCTGCGGTGCTGGTCATAAGGTAAAATGCATGAGTACTTTCATGATATGACATCAACAAATGCTCCACCCCCACCCTTCCTCACTCTGGACTTTTTCGTCTCGCACCTGCGTGTTTGCTTACAGAAGTATGGTGCATTCTGTGTACTCTTCCCAATGTTACTTTTGTGTGAAATATTTGTTTAAGAAACGGTAACTACTAGGATTTTTCTTTACAATCTGGCAGCTCTTTAGGTTAAAGGACAGACGTATGACAATAAATGTGGCGCATCTTCCCGGGCCATCAAGCAATAGGACTGGCTTTCACCCGGCAGGGGGGCTGAATTCTACCCCTCGGGTTTTTTGCTTGCCAATTCCGGGGCTTTTTAACGAAGCCTCACGAAACCTGGTCATTTTGCCTACCTATTTTTTCTACGCGCTGTGACGAAATTTCAAACTTCTGTTTTGCTCAGAGGCGGAGCCAGGCAACGTCTTTGGGAGGCACCTCAAGCCATTTTTGGCCATTGAGGGCAAAAGGAAACTGTATGCCAAAAATAGCGTTTTTAATATAGAACTTAAAACTTATATGGATGTATAGCGAAATACATGGGCAATGTGCAGATGTAATTTTGTTCATCTGGGGTCACCTTACAAGGTCAGGCCAATGTCAAAGGTCAAAATTTGGTTTTATTGATATTTCATTTTTTTTTTCAAATGCCAAACCTGGATTACGTACGGCGTAGAATGGTGCCCTCTACTTGTGTATCAAGTTCCAGCTTGATATCACGTCGGGTCACGGAGCAATAACCTCAAATGTCAGTGCGCGTACCCTATTTCGCAATAGCCATAAGATGAAATTTTTGGAAATAGTGAATTCAAATGATTGAAAACGTTTCCAGATAATATTAAATGCAGAACATTCCAAGTGCCTCCAACGTCAGTGGAGGTCATTTAAGGTCAAAGGTCACAAGTTGATGTGAAGAACGTGTGACCATGACGGTTCCCCCTTTTTCATGTCCCTGGCACCGCCTATGCTGACGTTATATAAGCATTATAATGTGATTTGTACTTCTTTAGCATAGCATGACTAGCAGAAGCCAAAAATTGTTTTTGCCTCTTTTGTTCATTCATTTGTTGGAAAACTAATCTTCCTATTTTTAAAACCCTGTGAACGCCCATGAATTTTCTCAAAATTTCAGATGTGTGTATCAATGGTGAAAGTCCTATCCATAATCTCTCGATTCATGACAGTTGCATCGAAATCAGTCCATAAACAAGGTAATTATAAGAAGTCCAAAAATACCCCTGATTTTGACATTTTTGCCCCTGTATCCATACAATTCAAAATTTTGAAAAACTCTTTTGTGAAAATGTAGTTCACGTCATGGCAAATCGATCTTGTTGCTATGAAATCGGATATGTAGTTCTCGAGATCTCAGGGGGGGGGGCCGAATCCTCCACCCCTCCCCCCACCGGGAATCGACCATACCATACCGTCTAGCTCTCCGGGTATAGGGTTAAGAGGGACGTTTGTGTGGCGTACTATGGTGACATGGAATCCTGGGAATATAGCTGGGAATCCAGTCACTTTACATCATTAAATTAGGTAGGTTATATGGTGGGAGGAAAGTACAGTATAACAATAAGCCGACATATTTGCTGAAATACACTTATGTCACAAGCCAATGTTATGGAGAAAGGTGTGTTTAAGCCATGTCGCACATCATGAATGGCAGTCTAGTTTGCAGATGCTGTGGAATAGCCGTAGGTCATCTGCAAATTATTAGACCTGTTCCTAGTCTGCAGTGTTATGAGATAGTTGTAGGCCTTCCATAGGGCTAAAGTCGTATTTATCTTTCTGGGATGCGTAGGCAGCCTCAGCAATCTCAAATTGAACATCGTGCCTGTGGGCATTGAATGAGAAAATGGGCCTAAAAGCTGGCTGAGCACTCTCAATAGTTTCACAAAACTGCATTTATGGGTTATGTGCAGTTCATAAATTATTGAATTACTTTTAGTCTAGTCTGGTCATTTGTTCTGGCCAATGGCAGCATAATATATTGTGCTCTGTTTGGACATTATCATGACATTAAAACTGACACCAACGTGATGCATTCCAGTTTTTACTTAGAAGTCCATGATGACTGGTCTGACCAGCAGCAGTCTTGCTTCATTTGAAACGTATGCAATAAGGACATGAGGATTTTGTGTGTGGAAACGAACAGACGATGCAAGGTGCAGGGGCCTAGCCAACCATGGTGTTGAGTATAAAATGGAGTTCTGTGTCATGCTTGGAGTTGAGTTTATGACTGGAACATTAAGCAACATTTGGTTTTGTCACTTTTTTGAACAGTTGGCTTGCAGTATGCCGTCCAGTTTTTTTTCTGAGAAATAAGTGCTATGTCCAACCGACTTCCTATTCGGAAATCGAGAAGTCTCAGAAAAGTCAGAATTCGGATTCCGGTAATCAACACGACTCGCTATTGGACTGTCATTACGGAGAAACCCATCTGAGACGTGTGTAAATCCATCGGCATAAACTCTTCGAGTGCAGAACTTTCAAAGGCTAATAATCGGCGAATGAACGCGTAGAACTTTTCGTCAACAACAACAGGTAATTCTCCTGTGTTGGCCACGGCCATATGTCCCGGTATTGTTGATATCGCCTTCGCTGTGATTAAAATGGCTGCAGTCATGTTCTGCTGTACGGTAGTACCGGTGTTCGCCGCCGGGCCCTCCGCGGACAATGCGGACGATAGTCATCGTCACCGCCCCTCAGGGCAAGAACATTTCATCGGCCTTTCTTCAGGTCGTCCTGATTCGAGCATACGGACAGTATGCAAGGTTCAGGATACTTTCGCCGTACTGGACCAGGGGGCTGAGACCTCTCTCTCTCTCTCTTTCTTTTTTAAGAATAACGTGATACGGGAGCTTGGTCTCACTGCAAGACGTCAGCCACTGTACATTAACAGTATCGAAGACAAAGGTCAGCAGCGTCCGGTGCTCAAAACGCGGCTTCTACTGACGTTGCATTAGCGTGGAGGTCTGGTATGTCCCGAACCTGGACGTGCCAACGCAGTACGTAGACTGTACGCAGCAAGGAGACTGGCTCTATCTGGCCAGCATCGAAATGCCTGATGCAAGTTATCACCGCGTCGAAGTGCAACTGGGAAAAAATGTCGCTGAAGTTGTCATATAAAAGGAAGCCAGAGTCGTAAAATGCGATGAACCAGCCGCATAGCCGACGGCAAATGGCCAGGACTTGACACATCTCACAGCTAGCACTACCGGCAGTTTGGCACGTGCTGCACGTTAGCAAGACATCAGCGCCTCAAGAGGACCTGGCCAAGCTGGTGAAGCAGTGGTGGGAGACTGAATCATTCGGAAAGAAATATCAAACAAGAAGCGCAGTCACAGGGACACATTCGAACCCTGAACATTCTGGGGAAAAACAAACAAAGGTTAGATAACATATCAGGTTTGCCTGGTATGGGAAGAAGATGAGATGACTTTCCCAGACACCTGTTTTATGGTCCTTCGTGAGCTCGAAACCATAAAGAAAAGCCTGGAGTGGGAACTTGTAAAAGCAAATGGCTAGAACACTATCCTTTCGGGGTGTATGTCAGCAAAGGGTGTACAAGGAAAGTCATCCCTGAAGATGTTACGCATCCATGTCCGAAAAGGTTTCTCCCACACCGCGCTGTACACAACCCGAACAGGCCTGGCAAATGTTCATGTTCGATGCTGCTGACAGCTGAGGGGTATATCACTCAAGCAACTGCTGACCGTTTATGGTCTTCCATGAAGTCTCATTGGAGTCCCGTTCAGGTTTAGAGAAGAGCCAACGGTTGGCTGGCGGCTGATACTGGACGGATGGATCATTGAATGAACATACAGGATCAAAGTCAGCCGGCGCTGAGCTTCCTGCGAGAGGCCTGGAAGCTGCCAGAGCTATGGATGTGTACCAGAGAGAGGCGGCTATCTTCGGCGCGTGACGCTGACCTGCCACCACCAATTACGTCCTGCGAAAGACTGCAAAAGAAAACTACGCAGATTCATCAGAGTCCCATGCGGTTTTAGCAGTCGTACAGCAGAACTTTTGCGTGGACGTCTCAAAGTCTGAAAAAGCTGTGAATGACGCCAGGAGCATGCATAAGAAGATGAACTCCCTGTAACTCACACGGCGTTGCAAGCGATCTGCGCATCAGGGAGCGCACAGGGTCATCTCGATATGTATCGAGGTGATGCCCTACATGGCCCATAATAAGTTGCCGGCAGAGAGAACGCTGGGAATTGATCGGGACGCCCAAGCCGACACCGTTGGCTTCCAGGTGAGGGGCACAATTGCTCCGCCGACGAAACGCGGAGCGCTGAGCAAGATATCACCGGTGTTCAACGCATTTGGTCTGGCGGCTCCTTGCGCTTTGCAAGCAAAGCTCCTGAGTCGGCGACTATGGGCGCGTGACCTTGGCTGGGACGATGCGTCGACCGGAGCAGACCGCCTTGCATGGGATGCTTGGCTAAGTGGATTTCTATT
This sequence comes from Capitulum mitella, assembly GCA_030062745.1. Classification (NCBI taxonomy): domain Eukaryota; kingdom Metazoa; phylum Arthropoda; class Thecostraca; order Pollicipedomorpha; family Pollicipedidae; genus Capitulum; species Capitulum mitella. The sequence continues at coordinate 2,867,310 of CP099853.1, read as the reverse complement.
TCTGCAGAAGCCACACATCGCAAGATGCCTGAGACTTGACGAGAACCAACTGTGCAGCCGGGAGCTGCATGGAGCATCTGTACTGCGTACAGAGACGGTGACGTCAGCCGTTCCTTAGTTGAGTCCAGGACTGGAGTGGCGCCGCTGAAGCAGCTCCCCATTGTGCGGCTGGAAACGCGAAGTGCTGTGATGGGTGTGCTTCTGACGGACTGCATCAAAGGCAAACTGGCAATTGAACCCGATGCGACCTTCTTTTGGACAGGAAGTCAGGCTGTACGGCATTGCATCCAAAACGAATGTGTCCATCTGTTGGTTGCAAGTCGAACGAAACGAAATCACATGAGTTCGTAGGAAAGAGCATTGACCAGATCCTCGACTCATCCAGTCCCCTGCAGTGGCGCTTCGTTCCAGAAAAAGCTGAATCTGACGGATGACTGTGCACGGGGGGAGGGGACAGCTTGAGAAATTCTCAACAGAAGCCGTTGGCTGCGAGGTCCAGACTTCCAAAATCGCGTATCGCGACGCAAACAGATCCTGAAGTGAAGGTTACTGGGCCAATGTTGGTTTTGGTCAAAATGGGTCAGTTAGCAACTTCTGAATAAATGGAGATAACTGATCATGTCGCCATTTTTCCGAGTCCTCACGATTTAAGACGCCATCTCAGTAACTTCACAAGCAGTGTGTCCGCAATCTGGCTTTTGTTCTACTTTGCAAGGGCCAGACGGAGATCTTTTTCCCCACACCGGAGGTTTGCTTATGTGTCCAAGAAGATGGCCCATGGGATTTCTCTCCTTGAGAAGAACCCACGCAATCCGAGAAGAAAGCTGTCTGTGTCCATGGACCCAGCAAGCTCCAGATGCAGAGCTGAGTACGTTGTTAACCACGTAATCAGCAGACAGTGCCGTTGCTCCATCATCTTGCTCACTTGGATAGGTAAAAAAAAAACATTCTAGAGTTCTGCAATGGATCCATCACATCAAAGCAAGCTTTGGGCAAGTTCGCTATCATGAGTGTCACTTCTCGCTCGGCAGACGGGACATCCATGCAGTGCCTTGTTGATCGTGATTCTTCCCTTGGAGAACCAAACCTTCTGCCTGACCTCGTTTAGCGTTTGCTCGACTCCAAAACACATGCTGAAGCTAAAGATGGCTGTCGTGTACCATGAGCGTGACGACTTAATTGTGGCGTGCTAGAATATCCGGATGTTTACCAAACTCCAGAAGAAGCGCTTTATACAAACTTCCTCGTGCTCTCATCACACCAACGTCATCAGTGCAGGGAGACAGCGACGGAATGACGCTGGATTTTAGAAGCTCAGTTCCACATGGGAACGTTGCCAACTTTTCGCAAAATTCCTCCTATAGCGTCGATTTGAAGGTGATTTCTTCAGCTTTCGGGATTTTCCCTGCTGTTTGTTACCCGGATGTTTGCATGCCCCTCCTGTCAGCCGACTGCATAGCTGGAAAACTGCACAGGAATCTTCCCATTCACGCAACTTCTCGTCTGTACCACCGCCATGCAGAATACCTGGGCCTGGACCTGCGTGCACCAGTGACAGATTTCTTTTCGGATCGCGTAGGTTCTTCTCAAGGAGAGAAATCCCATGGGCCATCTTCTTGTACAATGAAGCAAACCTCAGGTATGGAGAAAAGATCTCCGTCTGGCCCTTGCAAAGTAGAATAAAAGCCAGACTGTGGACACACTGTTTGGGAAATAACTGAAACAGCTTCTCTTATCGTGAGGGTTCGGAAAAAATGGCAACATAACCAATTATCTCCATTTATTAAGAAGCTGCTAATTCACCCAATTTGACTAAAACTAACATTGGACCTGTACACAGCGCACAACTTACATTTGGCCACCCAGGCTATTAACAGACGCGATGCCAGGAACGCCATGCAGAAAAATGGATGATAAATAGTCGCATTATGAGTAAATTGAGGTCTTCCAGCATGACTAGCATTGTAATCTTCCTTTACATCCGTCTTCCATTTAACTTTGTCTGCTCCCTCCTTTGCGTAATTTCATGGCCATCCTCGCCGAGGGTTGCCAGATCGGCTAACTAGTAACTTATTAACTAAGGAACTACAGTATTTTTATCGATTACGGATGAAACAACGGAAAACCAATCAGCGTAGAGTCGTTTAGGAAACCCTGGCGCGTGGACAGGCAGGTAAACCTAGTAAAGGTCACGGTTAGTACCTGGATATAAATAACTTAGATTACAATCAACTGCCCCCTTTTGTTACCCTTCTCTCCGAAAGAGGCTGGTTGGTTGGTTGGTTGGTTTAAGATTAGGGCACACAGCCACCTGGGCTCATGAGTCCGGTGCCCAGTTCACATCATGCCATCACCGATCGGGAGCTGGTGGTGTCGCAATCCAAACCCATAATCTTGCGATTGTAAGGTCTAGTTTCTGTCCACTGAGCTAACAAGAGGGCCTCTCTGGGAGAGTTTCTTTGGTTGCTTGTGAGGTAGGACACACAACCTCTTGGGCTCAAGTGTCCAGAATCTTGTGTCAAGCCGTGTGTCTCGTCAGGCGTCAGTCGGTCGTCTACTCTCTCCAAAAGAGGCCGTAAATACGTTGTATTTAAAACACCGCAAAAGCGCAAAAATGACACTCGATCAGAGATATAACGAACAGCTGATTTCGAGAAGAAACCTTCCTTGCATGATGACCCGATGCAAAAAGATGCGACGATGGGCACAATGAGGGACATAAAACGTATTTCTAGCAACACAGCTTGAGGCTTTGATAGGTTTAGTTTCATGGGATGTTTTTTAACGAATCTGGGCAAAAGTTTACGTTCACCACAAATGCTAAATTGATACTAATTTGCGCCCCTAAATTCCGCAGAGTCATTACCCCCTGGCATTGCTGGAAAATTAGATAGATAGAACGTTGTGAGCAAAAAGCTTGTTGCATTCGGATGATAAGGTTTTTCAACACAGCTTTACCAAATTCTGCCTTTTTGATGTCTTATATTACACTAATTTGTTTCACATGATATTACGTCATATCTGTGAACAATGCAGTAGGACTTAGAAAACAATTAGTTGGTTACCTAGGTGACTAAAAGTGTGCGTTGTGAACAGTACTGTTTTCAAGATCGACACGCAAGCCGTAAATATTTCTCAGTTTTGTCAAAAAAGTCTGTGTCTGCTTCCAATAAATGAAACCACGAGAAAAGCTTAAGTCAGCGAGTATTAAAAAACAAAATGCGCCACCCTACTGCTCACCTCTTTCGGCTCGAAGCCGTGGAAATCGATCGCCCAGCTACTGGTCCGCCTTTCCAAGCCATCATCTTACCAAACTGCGTCGTTTGCGTCCCGGCCATGGGCCCATAAGAAACATACGGGTGTATAAGAGGTGCAGACGCACCGCACGTGTCCCGTTGCACCTTACCAATTTGTACCGGATACAGTTGGAGAGCCCTCGTGCTGGTCTATCTACCGAGCAAATTTCAACCGGCTATATAGCTGTTTTTCTTTCAGTCAGAAGTACATTTCATTGCACACAACGTCAGCAAAACTGTCACAAGCATCACCATATTTAGGCGGAACATGAACAACTCTCACGCTATCACATACCTCATACGACGCACATACACGATATCACCCAAGCGCAACACTGCATTGCGCGTGACGACATATGGGAAAACGGAAAAAAGTGTTGAAAGTAAAAGTACTGATAGCAAAAGCACTGGATGGATGGGCCCTTTTTTAATTGTTTGGCATTGTTTGATTGGATAGCAAAGTGTTTTGACTGTTTCGATGTTGACGTATAGTGCTGCCGTCGTTGCGTTTGGGGGGGGGACACTGTTCGTCGCCAGTTCACGGGTGACGGCTGATAATGAAAAACATGCATGCAGAAACAGCACAACAAAGGGAAGTTAAATTTGACCTTTAGATATAAGGTGATATTCTGCTTGACAGTTCTTGAGCTACAGAGTGGTCTTTCAGGAGACACCACAGGACGATATTTTAGTTAATTTTAGTTTCCATTTGTTACTATGTGATGTGACCCATAAGGTACTTTTGAGGGTCCAGGACAACTTTTTACATTGACTTAGGACCACGATCGTCATCCTTAACATAAAGCGGCGTTTCAGCATACTTACGGACCCCTATGAGGTGATTAAGGAGTCAAAAATTCCACTGGTCCCAGTGCCAGATTTCGACTAACGATCAAATTCATCCAGGTAAGAGCTCAAGTGCAAGAGTCGACACCATGGATGGCACCTGTGCGTAATAGTAAATAAGACTAACGTCGTATGCGTAGCAAAATGCGTACAACGTTTTCTATACGAAGAAGGCCACAGCCGCATATTCCTCCTTCAAATGCCCTCGGGAACAGGCTCTAGATCAATCCCTGTAAACGCGCTGACCTCAGGTTCACGAAATGCCCGAAGTTTTTTAAAATCAGCTTCATAAAGTTTCAGATTAATCAGAGACGTAGCTGGCAACTTCCGAACATCTTTAACATGGCTGGACCTCTCGTACGGACGAAGGTCAACCTGAAACACATCTTTGTCACCGGTGTACGCTCACGTATTACAATGACATCTTAGCAAAGTTTCGGATTCATCAAGGAAGTCGTTAACCCGTCCGCGACTGGGGGGCAGTTGACCGCCCCCCCTGAGGTTTTTCTGGGATTGCAAGAGAACTAACGAGCACGGAGCCACGGAACTTTCTGTACCTTTTGCATCATCATTTTTATAACTTGTGCCAAAGCTTTGACCTAGGTCAGCTCAAACGGACCTATGTCCAAAAAAGTTCAGCGCCCCGTAACTTTTTCGGAAAACAAGATATATCAATAATACTTTCAGGGATTAGTGATCGTCATAGATGCAACAAATCTGCTGCCTGAGATTTTTTCGGAATTGTTCGGGTCATTGATCTAAGGTCAAGTCCATTTTTAAGACATGCCGTTTTTTTCGGAAATGGAGGGAATATTTCATGACAATCTTAGTGCGGAGTGAAGCAGACATGTAGTTATCGTCATTAGGCCAAGTATCAATGGCTTCCAGTCATTGACCTGAGGTCAGGTCACGAATAACTGAACTGGGCCAAAATGTCCCACCGCCAAAATCAGAGAGGAATTACTCAGAATGAGTGGAAAATGGCAGAACTGGCTTGCACAGACGTAAGTAATACCAGGAACCTCACAAAGTTTTAAAAAATTTCACATTTTGGAAATAAACGCGCTGTCGCGTATAAAGCTCCGTTAGTTGTGTAAATTGGTAACTAATGCATTTTTCCAAAATTTAAGCATGAAAAACCATCTCAAGAACTACTAAGATTAATAAAATTTACATGGACAGGCTTTTGTCGCGAAAATAAAGGAACGCTAAAATTAGTTCACGTTAAATTGTTATTGCGTACGGCTGCGGCATGCGCCGACAGCCGGTGCGACATTTGCCATGTCTTTAACTCAACGTTTCGGAGCATATATTGAAAAAAAAATCCGAAAAATTAGATGTGTATCGACATCTGCGGACCTTTACTTGTGCGCTGGTGCCTTTACCTATGCGTTATTAGTCACAGTCCTTGAGATTCAGGCCATTTCTCGGTCTCATGCAGTCGGCTATGAGAGAACATATATAGCACGTAAATTGCTTACATATTATCTAAAACTAAAAATGAGACCAGTTTCGAACTCTACTCGTCACAAGCGTTCCAACGGTGTTCTTATTTTTACCGTGCGACCAACCGTTCGTGAGTTAGAGGGAGTTGGCGACCAAATGCCCCCCCCGTCGGTCATGATCGTAACCGACCGAAGGTCGTGCGCAGGTTAATGGTCAACCTGCGAACAGCTTCAGGAGGGTTGCACTCTCTACACTGTCGAAAACTAAATCTGATCGCAGTTTGTTTTTTTGTCATTTGGCGATCCTAGAATTCTAAATCGGCCGCGAACGCACGCAGCGGACCGTCTTAAATAGATATGTCTGGGAATAAGCGTACTGCGTGGTTGCAAAGCGTGCGTCTCGGAATGCTATGGAGGTATACTGGCAGAAGTTTCAACCTACACTGAGGTCCAAGGTCTGTAAATTGTGAAAACATGGCCGCCTTCAAGAGGGGTGACTGAAACACGCGCAGAACCTGAATCATCATTTATGGCAGTTTGACAATGATTATCTTTCCCATTTATCTGTGTTTTGGAAACAGAACTGAATAGGAGTGGCCAGCATGGGATGGACAGTCAAGATTTTCATAGCAAGTGTGGTGATGACATTACCTTTGTTGGAAACCACATTTTTTTTCCATTGTGAGATTTTTGCTCCGAGCGTTTATCACACTGAACTCCCTTTGGGAATGTGTACCTCTGGTGACACTATTCCCGCAAATGTGAGAGGTACCGGTTTGTGGAAACTGGCATAGCGAGGGACTGACAGCAGCCGAACACATGGTTCGGCGGATCGAGTACAAACAATGCATTTAAATTGGCTGCTCCAGAGATAGTTCGTAAAGCTGTTTTTGCGTGGCATCTTCCTAATCATATTAATAAGAATGGTTCTTCAGTTGTTTCACCTGTCGAGCTGGAAGCAGTAATTCTTATGTTGGTTATATCACAGGTATGGCACAGTATAGCCTTCCTGCACAGTGGACTAGCAAACCAAAATACGTATCAAAGAACTGGTGCAGCTGCATAAATGAGTCCTCGTTTATTCGTCGATATAGTTCGTTTGGCATGCATTTGGGGTGGAAAAGGGTATTGTTTTGCATCAGGACTGCTGAATTTGTGTCGACTACTATTATTCACATTTTCCAAACACGCATCTAACTAAGGCCCAAAATCCTTGGCGTTGGATTTACGCCGCATCGTGAAATAGTCCAAGCTTATAAAACGGTGAAATAGGTTCCATGGAATTTCGGACACCACAGCAGTCGAGAATGTGCCGGGCACCACAGCTGTCGATCAGGCCCCTCCGTTCTTCGCCGTGGTCAACTGCGTGGTGTTCTTGTCTTCTTAAACGTGAGCATCTGGCACCCACGTTTAACTGAGGCTATTGTGCACACGAAAAATACAACATGACGGAAAACCCCTAAAAGATGAGGACGATATCATTCGGGCATGAAAATACAACATCGGAAGACAACGGGCGTTCAGTCGTGCCGTGCTCCTGGTAAGGTGCCGCGCTGAGAATTAGGACATGTGCTGAAAGGAAGGTAATAATAGAGATACAAGAAACAGTCCAATGAAGATCGTCTCGGTCGCTTCGACGCGGCGCCCGATACAAAGACTTGTAATAGCAAACTTCCTTCGATAACCTAACCTACAGACAGTCTGGCATCCACTGATCTAGTTCTATATCTTTACCTATATCTTGAACCCATATCTCGACATTAAGTCTGACGACAGGAATAGTATAAAAAATTTAGTTTGAGGAAAAGACTGGGTTTCAGGGCTTCCTATTTCCCTCACGACTACAATTCTAGAATTCTTCAAAACATTGGCGACGGCTAGTGTTTTTAGACTGAGTCTGTTTTTGGTGCCTCGACTTAGTTGTGCGTCAACTTCAGATATCGTAAATCACGGTGCTGGCTTACCTGGTTTGCTTCTTAACCTCAATGACGAGCTCAGAAAACGATACCCCTTGTGGAAATGTTTAGTCCATTCTTCCAGGATAAAACTGCATAGTAAGGTAAACTGTTTTTTTTTTGGGTGCTCTACGATATGAGTCATTCCAAGAAGAAAAGTGAGACTCGTTTTTGAGAGCTTTTGAAACCAGTGCACAAGCACGCAACTTGACTCGGCGATAAACTCTTTGAATCTGTCAATGCCAGCTCCTCGGTTTGTCACATTTATGGGTGTTTTTGGAAAGACTGCAGCCACCCCAAAATCCGCATCCAGACGCACCATACATTTAGCATTCCAACTTGGCTGTCCGATCTGTGAAGGTCAGGTAGCCTCTGCCCAGTGGCCCGCAATTTCCCACTGGCAGGGAAGCGTCATGTTGGCAGGGACGCGCTCAGAGGGAGGAAGTCAGTGTATCAATATTCGGGCCGAATTTCGCGTTTGTCGCAAATTTCGGAGGACTTAGAATCCTTAGAGGCGTAACGTTGTAGGTGATGTGGGCGACGATGATAAATGTCACCATCAATGCTCCAATGGAATCCTATCTTCACACTTGAATGGTTACGTTTTTACATCCGTGCATGCATTGGATCTTAGTACCTACCACTGCTCATGTGGCTACCTTTACCGTGTCGAGACAGCCGGGCGGCGGGACTTGTAGCCGAGGGCCGCACCGCAGCACCCGCCACCCTGCCCACGGTCGCACTTTGCTCAACACTGCAACTACGAAACCTAGCTCAACACAGTAAAATACACACGACTTTGCTCCTTATAAAAAAAAATACATTGCTTATTTGTAACTCGCCGTAGCCGTGTGGCGCTGAAGAATAACGGAAGTGTATGTGGTTGGTAGCTCCGAAACAAAGGCAAAATGACGCTACATTTTTTTTCAAATGCCTCAAAGGAAAGCGCAGTGCGAAACTTCAGACATGCATCTTTCTGGCGGTGTGGAATGGTTTTCATGTCTGGCTGACCGTAATAACTATGTTAAAAAGTTACGCCTAGTGCGGGGCGTACGTCCATTCATGCATTAGGATCCTTCCCTCCTGACCCTGGTTCAGTTTGAAATGATATGATATGATATTTTTATCCGCAAATGCCATGTGATATCAAAATGTAAGAAATCGATGCACCAATGCCCACATGTCTGCCACCATTTGCAATGTTTATCCGATCACTATGCAACTGCAATGCAAGGTTTTGTTCTTTTCGTCTTCACCATAGAAACCAATGTTGAGTATAAGCGTTAACTCTCTTCGCTATGCTCGAACGCTGGCGCTAACAATACAATTTTTACATCTGTCCTGTAGAGGGATTGACCTGTTGAACTAAAAGGGAAAACATGGCAATTTTTTGCCACAGTTTTACGACGCTTCACATTGTTACATCAACCGGATGACGCAGTTATTAACCCAAATGCAATCTTGGTGCCTCACCTTTATACGCGTTACAAAACTTACCGTTATAATCATTGAAGAAGACGAGTTTTTCCGTTAAAAGCCGTTGTTTTACACGACTTTCATCAGAAGCATTGACCGGAATAATGTGTTTCGTGTACACCTTCTGAAGAGTTGGCAGCGGTGTAAACTGCAACAGAAAGAGCAGTTCCAGTATCGCGGAGACGTTCTTCTCAAGAACGTAATGTTTAAAAACAACGGTCTGCAGTCCGAATGACATAAATCGTTTCCCTTCATGGGACCAATATCCTCATTTCATTTCAATATTCATAGTTTTGAAATGCATTTTAAAATTCTGAAACTCAACGTATTTTGTGGCAACACATTTTTCAAAATATTGGTTTGTTTTGTAACAAACAGAATTTAACGTATTTGCCGAGGAGTTCCGCGTCGTTATGCGTGATTGCCAAGGAACGAGCGAGGTATGACTAGTCTCAGAACAGGTTGAACATCGAAGTTTATTTAACTTCGATATGGAACGCAGTCAATTTTCAAAACCGCATTTTTCGGTGCTGCTAGGGTTTGCTCGCTTGCGCTTGTTAGTTATAACGAAAATGCAGCAGCGGAAAACTGAATCCGCCATAAACAGTCAGTTTCCAATGTAAACTGAATACATCAGAAAAATTCTCTAAGGTTCTAAGTCTAGCTATCGCAAACCTCGCCAGCAAAAGGCCCAGAGCGCAGGATATTTCAGAACAATTGTCCCGATCGTGGCTGAGTGTTACATTATTTTTACATACTTCTTGAGTTTAGTTTCTTCACTGGTCACTGGCCGATGATGAAAACTTAGTTCCGACTACAAACTATCCCTTGAGCTCGAGTCACCGAAATCGGTTCAGTAAATTGACAGATCTCAAGAGAAGCCCAACTAACTCTTCTCACCCACCACTGGGCTGGATTTAAAGAAAACTCAGCAGCATGAAAATGCTCACGAATACATGCATGGGAACATGTGCAATGTGGAACACATTCATTACAAAGTACACGTTCTATGAGTCTTTGGCCATCGAAATAAAAAATGTGCGTTCAAAATGCATGTCTGTTACTCATACATTTGATTACAAATCCACAGAAACATAATTATGATCTTTCGAATGCATTCCATTCAAAAAATTGGCTGAACATTCCCTAAAATGGAAAACCATTAACTTTATGCTTTAGGATAGACTGTTTCCGCCACTGCCCAACTCGCCGCGAAACCTACGCCGTTTTCATTAAGCGGAACCGAACCGCAGACGAAGAAGTAACCTTAAAATAGTCCATCATAAATGAGCCGGAGTATACAGCCAGCTTGTAAGTGCCGTCCTTCAGCATGCCCTCAAGGTCCTGGAAGGGCAGCTCCGACTTCTGCACGGCCAGCGAGGACGTCAGCTTGGCCGAGTAGGACGCCACCATCGTCACCATGGCGACGAAGAAGCTCCAGAAGAAGAAGCGCGTCGCCAGGCCGTTCGGCGTGCGGTCCGCTCCTGAAGACGGGACACGTCTTAACGCCTGCTGGGCCCGGAAGGCGTGGCAACGTTGATGACGGAACCCGCGTTCACGTCTGCCGGTCCAGACTCGGTTCAGACTCGGCCCTGATTCGCGAACGGCAACGACCGAACACTTTTTTCATGAGGAGAAAGCCTGAAATCACGCGCCGCTGACTGCTAAAAAACGGATAAAATCGTGTATAACGTCACCGTTGCTTCTCCAATTTTCACAGTGCTATTTTAACAACCGCGAATTAGCAAAGCTATTGTCAGATGGACGTTTTGATATTTTTGCATGCTTTTAGTACGAGCAATATGTAACAGAGCACAGTAAATGGTTTACGGCTTTATCTGTTTGATATCAATGAATAATTCAAGGATCACTTTCATTGTACGAATGGTTTCGGCTTTCAGCAAAACGCCAGATGTCAAATAATCTGGAAACACTCGCATGCAAGTTTTCTGTGCATTCGGCACATCGGTCCAAGGTTAATGAAGATCTAAGGCAGCAACTGGAAACAAACTTGTTATTTCCACTGCTATATCCAGAGACATCACGAACATAGCGGATACCATGCCCCTCCGGCTTTGGTTTTCTGACATAACTCCTGAATGACGAAAGCCAGGAACTCCAAATTTTCTATGCCTTTACGTGAACAACACAGCTTCTTTTCAACAAAAAAATGCTTAACAGGTCACCACTGACCATGTCTTACGACGTCATAATATGAATCATGGATACGGTGTTCTGATACTCTTCGAGCTTCGGTATGTCTTTTATTTTTGACATCAGTGATAAGACAAAAAAAATGTCAAGTCGCGGAAGTGAATATGACTTCAGGTGAGGTCAGTGGTGGTCAGTGGCTAGCTTTACACGATGTCGATTTAGCATGCGATTGTCCTGACCCCGTCATCAACTGTCCCTTGCCAACAAATGGTGGATATCTGGAGCCTTCCTCAGTGTAACGAGATATCCTCTGCCGTCTGCATTATCGAAATCGGACCTTTGCTTCTCGAGATAGATGGAAGAAAATAATCCATCTTCCCCAGCAAGTGAAAGGCGACGAAATACCCAAGGGAATCAGTTTATGGAGATGGTGCAAACTTTCATTCAGGGAGGTTACCGGAACGACTGTAATATTTCAAAGTAGCGTGAATGAGTTCGCCAAAAGTAATCTAAGTAAAGACCAGTTTCTTGCTCTTGGTTCCGTTGCTTTGTTTCCCACCGAATGGCCTGGTTTCTAAAAAGTCGCAAAGTAATCCAGCTAAGTCGAATAATGACAGAGACATCTATGAACAAGCGCGGAAACTATGTGCTACGTATGTCCATGTTTAGGACACAAACGGATGAATTTTCGAGAATGGGGCCACCGTTTCCTTCTGAAATCTGAGACAAACAGAGAACGTATCACATAGCAAAAACTGTCTTCATTCCGAACGCCAAAGAACCCAAAGACATTACGGCTGCCGAAAACGACATCGGCTTGCTCCTCCGTGCTATCATTGTGACACATTTACTTGGAGACCATACTTCAACACAGGAAAGCATTTCAAGGTAGCTGAATTGTTCAAAGGAGTGCTGTAATAAAATGACTACGGACATGAACGAAATTTTAGAAGACAAAGATTAGCATATACCCTAACTGTTACGACAATATGTAAAAATACGAAATCACGGGATAAAAAACTACATCAGAAATGTTTTCTTCAGGTTCACAGACATCTTGTACTATCCGTTTAACCGCAAGTTGTAACCTACAGGCTGCAGTTTGGTGATATTTAACTCTAGAAACTGGAACATTTACTTTGACACCACAAGTAACACCCCGCTGTCGTGTCCTATGAAACGTTCGTCTTCCGCAACTGTGGCATCACCTTGTTGGCAGAAGGCACCGAAGATATACATGTAGTTGTCCGTCCAACTGAAGTTTCCCTCGTGCAATCTGGCCGCACAGAACCTCCTTTCCACCCAGTACATGGCGGTGATGGCGCTGGAGCTCAACACGACGGTGACACCGAGTACCATCCACAGGATCGGGTCAAACACATCCAGGTACGTCCTCCAGCTAGGATCCAACGCCGACGGCCTCTTGATAAACATCCGGTACCTACAAGGACAATGAAGAAGCGTCTGAAACCTACGGTAGTCACCACGTATCTCTGGCTTCTCCTCTCCAATGCAGAAGGGCTGGTGCATCCCGGTGTTGTTTTCCGCTCGTTGCCCAACACACCAGCGTACAGGTAAAGGTCCGCGGATGCCGATACACGTCTAATTTCCCAGATTTGTTCAATATATACGCCGAAACGTTGACTTAAAGGCACCGTAATTCTCCCGCCAGCTGTCGGTGTGCGCCGTTGCCGTACGCGTTACCAAATTGATGGGAACTAATTTTAGTGTTCTTTTATTTTCGGAAAAAGACGATCTATGTAAATTTTATTGGTGCTTGTGGTTCTTGTGATGGTTTCTCATGCTTAAATTTTGCAAAAATTTCTTAGTTACCAATCTACAAAGCAGGCGGAGCTTTATTCGCGAGAGCCTGTTTATTTCCGAAATATGCTACTTTTTCAAACTTTTTGAGGTTGCTGGTATTGCTTATGTCTGTGCAAGCTAGTTCTGCCATTTCTACAAATTCTGAGTAATTGATCGCCGATTTTGACGGTGGAACATTTTGGCTATTTACAGTTATTCGTGACCTGACCTCAGGTCAATGACTGGAAGTCATTGATACTTTGCCCAATGACGGCAACTAGATGTCTGCTTCACTCCACACTAAAAATGTTATGAAATATTCCGTCAATTTGCGAAAAAACGACGACATGTCTTAAAAATGGGCTTGACCATACGTCAATGACCCGGAAAACTCCGAAAAATCTGAGATGGCAGATCAGATTTGTTGTATCTATCACGATCACTAATCCCTGAAAGTATTATTGAGATATCTTGTTTTGCGAAAAAGTTAGAGGGCGTTAAATTTTTTCGGACATAAGTCCGTTTGACCTGACCTAGGTCAGGAATCTGACCTGACTTGGGGTCAAAATTTTGACAGGAGATGTAACACTGATGAAACAAAAGGTACACGAAGTTTTGTGACTCTGTATTTGTTCGTTCTCTCGCAACCCCAGGAAAACCTCAGGTGGGGGGGACAGTTAACTGCCCCCCCCCCAGTCGGGACGGGTTATTGAAACAGCGCATTACGCATTCGGCACTGATCAGTACCACAGAAAATACATCTCTGTATCAGTTTTCCTTCAATAAAGCAGTATCAGGCAAGACAAAACCGAAATAGCGCAATGAAAGCCCCGATTGCATTGTTCCATACGCGTGCGATAAGATAAAACATGGCCCGTGAATGCGTGTACCGGATTCGATGCTGTGTGTATGTAAAACTTCGATAACGATCCGAGATGGCTCGAGGTTGTTCGTTTTAATGCATAACTTGCGACTACGAAGTAAGGTAGATCTTTATATATACACATATACATACATACATACATACACACACACATATATATAGATATACACACAATCGTTTCGTTTTACCTGCAACAGATTTTGAAACAGAGTCATATTTTTGTCTTTTACCCAATTCATTGTCAGATTTCTCATCCCACTTCATTCAACCAACCACCAGTCAGCACAATTCAATGCAATTCAACGTGAACAAACATTGGCGATAGAAACGTGGAAAATGCCCAGATAGCATTTTTTAAAGAAGGAAGCTGGCGCAAGAGTGATTGGATAATCACGTTCCAAGGGAAAATCCGTATTTTTCAAATTCATTTCGGGAAAACTGCAAGTAATCCAACTGAACGTTGCACTTTCAACACCATGGAACCGTATGGCAATTAATTCCTCACGTTGCATGCTAGGAACACAATCAGCCAAAAATGTTGGGCGTCCTCGCCCAGTGGTGGGCCTATCAGTTTATGCGGGCCTGATCAGCAGGTGCTCTATAGAAACTGGCGGGAGCCATACGTCCCAGCAGGGGGCCCTACAGACCAACAGGAAGACCCTCCAGACCGGTTTGACCTCCTGTCTGGCTGTAGCTGGACCCATAGCGGCCAGCAAGGAGCCGCTATCGACCAGCAGAGGCTCCACAGGACAGCAGGGATTCCCTCCATAGGTCAGCCGGGGCCATTTAAAGACTGACAGGGGTCCCACTGGCCGGCATTGGGCCCTACAAACCGGCAGGCAGTCCCTACAGGCTGGTAGGGGGCCCAAAAGGCCGGCAGGGGTCCTGATAGGCTGGCAGGAGGTCCCTGCAGGCCGACAGGGGTCCCTCCAGGCTGGCAGGGGACCCTCCAGACTGGCAGTATAACCCTTCAGGCCAGCAGGGGAGCCACTACAGGCCCATAGGGACCCGTTATGGGCTTGGATCTATATTACGGTTGAAGATTTGTTCTTGGTGTCGAAGTATAATTTTTGTTTCGAAGCGCAAGATTTTTCAAACAGTAATACTGGTTTACGTTGGCGTTATTGTTGTAAATCAGTCATGACGGCCAACCTCCTTCTTACTGAATGGAGACAGAGATATTTTCTTGCGCAAATAAAAATTTCTCAACATGGTTGCAATGCAGCTTTTTCATACATCCACAAGATGACATTTTTGGGGAGTACGATTTTTTCAGAGCACATATTTTCTGGTGTTCTTCACCATCAAAAAATAACACCCTTTTCAGCACTGATCTTCATATACTTCATCTTTTCTCTTCTGATCGACCGTTCTTAAAACATTCAGGCGATAGCATCGATACTAATAGGATTAGTTTTTCTTCTTACTTTGGTGGAGGTCAGCCCCCTTCAAACATTTCCAGGAGGAGGGTCCTGGGACCACTGGGACTCCCTGGCTGTGACCACGATGTGTACACTGAGTAGTAGTCTTGCGTGTGACACACATCTCACATGTCTACTTCTTGACACATTTTGGATTTTGAAGAAGTCAGGTTCAGCTTTTCAGGTTGATCTCAGTGGCCTTTTTGATAGCCCGTGTCCACTAGATTTTACGGCAGTCATTATATCTAAAATTATAGTAAAAAAGAATTTGCCTTTAGGCCATGAGAATTCAGCCATAAAATTCAGGACTACGATTTCCAATATTCCAGTACTGCACAAACCGAAATTATATTTCTACAGCTTCACTGACACGCAGCACACAATGAGATGAGGGAAGTAATGCAAACAGTCATTTGGTGGGAAGCAAAACAATAAAGACACCGTTTTCATACCCCATAATTAATTTAAATAAAACAAGCACATATTCTCTCTCTTGCTCGGATAATCACTACAAGGCTATAACAAGTTGCAACTTAGCATGATGTGATCAACCAGTATTCTGGAGCTGTTGCCTGTTCACTGTCGGAATAGCAAGGCCACTGTCTTCTTTTACTCCGCATCATCCACATTCTCTCTCCAGCAGACAGGAATGACATGCATATAAGACTACAATAGAAAACACAACATCTTTACTAATGAGTTAATACAGTTAAAATATGACTGAGGTCCTGCAGTTCCTTACCGCCAATGCCGGACGACGAAGCAGACTGACAAAGATAGCGTCGTAGCGTCGTCGCAGGGCCACAAATGCACACTTCGGTTTCGTGTTAGTTCACAGTGTTTCTGAATTTGGCGGGAAATGTACGCACGTTTCCACACAATTCTACACTTCTTCTTTTCAACCCCCTGTAACTGACTCCTTGCTCGAGTGCAGGTTCTCGGATGAGACGTAAGATAGGTGTTCATTACAAGCTGGCCAACTGACTCCGCACGGCGAATCCAAGACAACTGTTCACTGCACAGAACGCTTCATTAGCACGGCCTGGCTGCATCTGATGACAACTTCACCGCCGGCGGCAGTCATAATGCCGAGCGTCGGCCAGCCATCGTTTCACGAAGCTATCGATCCGTCAGGGCGCCCCTGGCACTAACGTTTAAGTCGAGAAATGGCCTTACTGGCAGCGACCAATGAATTCATCTATTACGACGGCGCAGCCAACATTAAACCATACCGCAAGCAGAACCCAAGTAGGATACTGAAGGGATCAGCTACTCCATCACAAAACATCCCCATCAAACACTGCAAGGCAACATGTGACTTCATGGTATACATATTTGCCACATTTGGATGTTAAGCATTATGCAGCTTAATGTCAGCCTTCCGAGCATCAACTTTGTGCTATGTAGCCTCGCAGCAAACGGCGCTTATTACTTACCAACACTACTGACTTTTCGAGGAAGACCGCATGTATAATAGCCAGAGCGAGTTGCAGATATTTGAGTGTAACATAGCGCGAAACGTCCCGGTCTTTAGGACGTTTGGTTGTTTGGTATAGTTTCTTTATAGCCAGGCTCGTTTTGACATTTATTTTTACCATACTGTAGGTGACGGAATTCTGCACATTCAGGTTGGTGTTCCATTCCCTTCTGCTTTTTTGTGCCTCAGGCTCTGATTTTTTTGCCGAGTAGTCGCCACGCAAAGAAAGGAAACTTCGCCTTATTGTCTAAAGGAGGGGGTCGGGGGCTGAAACCCTTCTTGTTTTTTACTCGCCAATCTGGGAATGTGGGAAAAAGACTTATTGAACTTGGTGACATTTCCTGCCTATTTTTTTCTGCCTTCTACGGCAAATTTTCAACAATTTATGTCGTTTAAAAGAGTAGCCACACTAAGTTTTTGAGAGGCACTTAAGACCAATTCTGGCGCTGATGCAGGTAAAAGAAAAATGGCTGGCAAAACGTTTTTAAGGCAGACCTTAAAACTTTATATGAGTGCGTAGTTAACTGCCCTGGGTAACACCCAAAAATATTTTTGTTGTATTGAGGTCACTACAATGACTGCTTAATACCACAATTTGGAATTTGTTTTTACGTTGGAATTTTTGGCGTTTATTTCTGAAATATAAAATCCAGAACACTTATGACTTAGAAAGGTGCCCTCTGTTTGTGTATCAAGTTTCAGGTGTACAGTGGATCGTGGTAGCTAGGACCTGAAATGTTCTTGCACATACCCGATGTCATGACAGCCATGAACAAGGATTCCAGAACCATGGTGAACTCGAATGACTGAAAGCATTTTCAAACATTATCAAACAAACTCGAAGTCATTACGTGTGACTCTTAGGTTATTTGAGTTCCCTGAAGGTCAAAGGCCGTAAGTTGACCTGATGAGCATGCGACCATTAAAGACCATGTTAATGAATTAAGGAAAAATGTTTTTTAGTTTTTTGTTAATTTATATTCATGAATTAAGAGGAGACATTCCTTAGGCATTTTTAATTCTGTAGATGCCCATAAATTTCCCCCGAATTCCAAACATATAGGCCAACGGGAAACATCTCATCGATAGGCTTTCGATTTATACCGGTTGCATCAGAATCGGCAGAGTTATAACAAGCTAATATCTCCCCTTTGGACTGTGTTGTCCACTGACATTATAGTATGTAAAATCCCTTTGGAGACTTTGAACCTTTTTAGATAAAAAAGTAGTTTACGTCCTGTCAACTGTCAATCATAATGTAAAAAGGCGGAAAGTTTAGCTGAACAAAGCTGAAGAAAGCCAACAAAGTACCGAAAAGTTTGAGATAACATAACTGTTTCATTATCCACGTTCTGTCAATCTGCCCTGTTGCATATCAACCGATGCATTCTGGAAAATGTTTTGCCACTTCCATTTTTTACGAAGAAGGGCACAAAATCTTACTTGATCTGTCTTGGGTCAAACAGAATTCTAAGCATTAACACAAAGTGTAGAAATAATGCATGAAACGGTCCACGTTGTTTGAAACGTTAATATTCGAACAACAACAATTCGAATACTCCGCCTAGGGTATGACATAAATTTGCTTCCAAGCGTCCTCCTGGACTTTTGGAACGGATGGACATAACAAATTAGAATGACAGGAAAAACGTAAAAAACGAAACAACGAAAATGCAGCACATGTTGGTTCAAGAATGTTGGGCCCGACTGTGGATACGACCGGTACCGGCGGTGCAGCGAGGCCCTGACCTGAGCTGACCTGACGGGACCTCACCTGAGGGTCAGCAGGCCCGTGGTGAAGGAGACCACGTGGCGGCGGGCGTCGGTGGCCAGAAGGGTGGTGACGCCGACATCAACCTGCCGGCGAGCCAGCATGCCGACCACACCGCTCCAGGAGCCGTCCGGCTTAAGGGCGCCCCATTCGCCGTCCACAGAGAACTGCACCGTGTAGCTGCAGGCAAAGGACAGAGATGACTCCAGCAGAGTACTGCACCTGTAGCTGCGCAGCTGCAGGACAGAGGGTCCACAGAGAACTGCACCGTGTAGCTGCAGGACAGAGAACCCACAGAGAACTGCACCGTGTAGCTGCAGGACAGAGGACCCACAGAGTACTGCACCGTGTAGCTGCAGGACAGAGCACCCACAGAGTACTGCACCGAGTAGCTGCAGGACAGAGGACCCACAGAGAACTGCACCGTGTAGCTGCAGGACAGAGGATCATCAGAGCACTGCACCGTGTAGCTGCAGGACAGAGGATTCACAGAGTACTTCACCATATAGCTGCGAAACAGAGGATCCACAGAGCTCTGTGTAGCTGCAGGACAGAGGATCCATACAGCACTCCACCGTTTAGATGTCGTGCAGAGGATCTACGTTGTGTATCTACAGACCAGAAAATCCACGGAGTACTGCACCACACGTTGTGGCAGTCAGTCGACCCTCTGTCGGACGGAGTGTCTTATAAATACTTTACCATGTATGGAAAAATCAGTTCTGAGGTGGTAGCTGAGCTGTTCCGGTGGCGGCTGACCTGAGTAACCTGAGCAGTTGAGCTGGAAGAACTGCCGGCAATGACGAGTGGTTGGCGAGTCAAGGGTCACAATACGACCATCTGATGGTCCCCGGACGTCCGTTCCTGTACGTCGTGAAGTCTTCGCGTGTCAAAACGCCGAGCACGCCGCACACCGAGCGTGAGCCCAACATGTTACGGTGGTCATAGGGAGACTAATGGCCTTGCGCCAGCAATTCAGCGTTGCAGGCCTGCACTGTAGCGAAACAGCAAGGTAGCGCTTCAGTCAAATCAGCATTGCAGGCTGCCCCAGTTGTGAAAATCCGACGCGCTGTGGTGCTGTCGATAAACAGTGCGATGTCCGACGGTTTCAGGAACCCGTGCGCTCCGCAACGCTGCCGAATAAACAACACAGGCGCTGAATGGCCAGAGTGCTATACTTGGTGCCTAGCGGTGCATGGCGATGCCATGAGTGGATAATGCGGTGAGGAAGGTGCGGCCTTCACCACACCAGCTTGAAAAGCTGTAGCGGAATGCTACACCAACTTTTAACAGCTAGCGTTTCCAAAACTGGGTGCGGCATGGCGCCATTCCCATCGCAAATTTTACTTTGTCGCAGAATGACGAAGTGCACGTATCAGAAACAGATAATGGTACAATGCCATCATAAAGCACTTAAGTCTAATGCCTTACAAGGTATTTTTGTCCCAAAAGCCCAATACGAGGCACTCAAGTACTCAGGCACTTCACCATTTAACCTTGGCCAGAGGGAGATATCTACGTAGCACTTCTCGGCTAAAAACTACGGCATAAGTGGACAGTGGAACCAAAAACAATCTACCTCGATCAACTTCCAACCAAATTTGGGGTAAGACAATACCAACGCACTAAAGAACGTATTACCTCTCAGAAAATACTAAAAAGCCGATCTTACTGCCCACAGAATATTATCAGCAAAGGAGCTAGCTTTAACATCTAATGTATGTATGCCAGTTTCACGGGCATTCCTAGCATTGGCGGGAAAGTTGCCGATTATGTGAGCTTTTCAATAACTGACGTTCAAAGCAGCGGTCCCCGCGCATGCACGCTGCACAACATATGAAGGGTGCTCAGCGTGTACCGTTAAGTTCGCTGCACTCTTCCATGCGGTTTACACAATGCTGCGGTGGATACCTCACTAACTGGCGGAAATACAACATTTCCTTCGCCACGTGTGTCAAAATCAAAAATGAAATGGTTCAAATCCGGCGGGAAAATAATGGAGGGGTGGGGAACTCCGTATATGAGACTGACCGCGATGCCTTTGCCACGCTAACATTTAAAGCAGTTCTCCAGTCATGGGTGACGGTGAAAACCGGCTGTATTCTCGTGGCTAATAACGTGAGCCGAACAAGTCTAATTCACGTGTAACCGCGCCTGTCCGCGGTACCATTCTTTTGGAGCGGATGAGCGTCCCCACCATTATACGGCTGGCAGTCCATTGTAGTATTCAGCCAAGATACCTCTATAGCACCGTGGTATTCAGCCAAGATACCTCCATAGCACCGTGGTATTCAGCCAAGATACCTCCATAGCACCGTGGTATTCAGCGGCGCCTGGCCGGCTGGCCGCACGGCGCAAATGACGCGTCGAACTTCATGACGACGACCACGGCTGTTTTCGAGGTGCCGAGAGCGCCAAAGAATCATCTTGTGCGATTTGGGCAAAATCCCGTTGAAAATTTAAAAGCGCTGAATGATATAAAAGGCCATTTCAACTGTGTATTGATGAAAGTGCCGAGAATATTAATGAAAACTAAACTTCACTTTCAATGTGCTCAAAAATGTATATACTAAATTTATGTCAAATCAGATCACGCTGTGATCACCGAAGAAAACCGCTTATCGCATTTGTGACTGGAAGCCTTAAATCCTTTGAGGATTGCGGAAACCCCTAGGTTTCAGGATACAGTACAGCGTAAGGCGAGGGCATGTTTCCCAAACCCGTAAACTCGAGATATATTCCACCAATCCGTTAAATACACTGGTAAGCAGTCTTTCCCTCCCTGGGCACGGAACTAGTGATAACCCAGCTGTTCGACATTTACATTTTCAGACTCGATTCGTTCTGTTGTTTTACGCACCTACACACCTTTATCGTAAAAATGTTATTTCAGGATTCAGGCACCCCAAAAAGTGGGAGGGGTGAAGCACAGGAAAATCTGAGATAGCCCACATCTCGTGTCAAAGATCACGTTTCATTTCATTTTATATATATATATATATATATATATATATATATATATATATATACAACATGCGCATCCTCGTCCAGCCGATGGCCTTCATCCATCTAGCTATCGGGAACCACTAGACTTTTTGCCGGTCCTGCCGCAGCAATGTCTTTGCCTGCGCAGGTACAAAAATCTGAAGGTTTTTGTAAGCCATTTCTTTCCATTCAGCGCACTCCGGCAAAAGGCTGAGTTAGCGGAAAACGTGCCGCAGTCTTTCTGCTTGGTGGAGACTACAGTACGGGCAAAAGCCGGGTTGACAGACGTAGAGGAATATAATCATTCTTTGAACAGCAATATTTTTCCAACTCGCCTGAAATTCAGCTGTGAGGCCAGGAGTTTCCACACGGATCCGACGTACCCGCCCACGTCTTGTTCAGGCGGAGGCAGCCAGTCGATCAGCGGTGGGTCCTGCAGACAACCGAAGAGCTTTGTCACTGATCCCCCTCGAGTATTCTTCTGCGCCATCAGCTGATGCACGCTTAGCTCAGGCGAGCTGAATTCAATGGAACTTTGCAGTTTTAACATGTTTGTCTGATATGTACATTTTTTCTGGTTTAGCTGCACATGTTAAAGTTGGTCGTGTTAGGATCATTTTCAATGGCAAGGCGAGCTTGTTGCTGGTTCCTTTCACCAAACTATTGCCAAATACAGAGCACTTTTACCTCAGACCTCCAACCAGATGGTACCGGAAGGTCTTTATCGTGCCGTGCAACTCCGTGACACAGCCGTGACCGGCTAACCCTTTCGGAAGAAGTTTCGGACTTAATACAGGTGCCCATTCTGGGACGTGAACCCAGTGACAGTCACAAGCAATTATCCAGGACACTACGGCATCGGCTTGCTGCTGCAGTTAGTCTTATACTTTACGACAGGTAAGCGATAAATAAAACGTACCACTGACCGTGACGTTATGGACCACTGACCGAGGTGGTGGCGACCGTCAAAGTCAGGCCGGACCAGTCGGAGCGGCGCTCGAACACGCTCCGGTCGTCCCAGCTGACTACGCCGGCTGACGACGTCCAGCGGGCGACCACAGTCCGCCTCTGCGGCAGGCCCGGCGCCAGGCTGTACACCTCCACGAGCTCCACCGCCGCCGGACCGTCCGGCAGTCGCACCACTTCGGCAATCATCAGCTGGAAACGAACGGGCCAACTCAGGTCAAGGTCATCCGACGTGCGTCAGGATGACTCAGTATCCAACGTTAGTTTCTGTGCCACGGCTTAATGCTCACTGCACTTCCTTACGTACTGTATTTTTATACATATAGCGTTATACACACAACATTTTCCACTCCGCAGCCCTTATAGAATAGTATATTCCATTCACTCGTAAGCATAAAGCCGAACAATATCCACTTCGTCAGCCAACAGATCGTTGCCACCCTCGGCCCCAACAGATGTCCACGGTTTGCGTCTTCCTCACCTGGTTGTTGACCGGCAGGTACCAGGAGTCTACTGTTTTCCGGTAGCCTTTCCCATTCATGAGAATGAGCCATGAGAAGTCTTCATTCAGCAAACCACTGTTGTTGAGCTGCGAGATGACAGCATGGATTGCATATGAGCTGTTTGTTAGCTAAAGCTACGTTTATGAGCTGTACCAACCAGGGACGCAGCCAAGAGGAGGGCATGGGGCCATGGTCCTCCCCCGAGCCAAGCGGTCTACACTAAATACGGGTGCGGAGTAGTGGTGGTGTATATGTTGTAAAAACAAACATTGCATGCATTCCTCTGGGTTAAATATGAAATCAGTTATGTAAGATCGCTGCCTTCTGCTACACATGTCGTCATATGCTAGGCGCATGTGACAAAATTTGACGTTTGCCCCCGCCCCCCCCCCTCCGAGGGCAATCCTGGCTACGTAACCGACACCACCAAACAATCCTGCATTTGGTCGAATGTGTGTTTATGTGAGAAACGTACGTAGTGTTTTTCTACCTTGTTTGCTTGGCCAATTAGAAAACTACAGGTTGTGAAAGTTTTAGTGCAATATAATCAGTACAATATAGCCAGTGGTTGCCACCGGTCTCTGCTCGTTTGGAATAAGCTGGTCCTCAATGTTTTTTCCTGCCGCTCTTTTAAAAATGCACTTCAGATGGCTAATGCTTCCTGTGTGCAATTCACACATTTTCGCTTAGGCGCAGCAGTCGTTTAGAAAATCAATTTTCTCATTCCATGAAAGTAAATCAAAAACAAAAAATTAGTTTCGAGTCAAAAAGGCCTGCTCGTGCGAAAGTACAACCAACTCAAATGAATAATGTCCACGTGAACACCGTCATTGCTGGTGTACGCCTAATCTACGGCTTCTTTCAAACACGTCTTATTGACAATGCGGATTAATGGCAATGACACTGGGTCAAACGGCAAGTACTGTGTTTATTTACAAGCCAGAAGTTAACTCACCCGAATATATTATGGTACACATCCACAAACATTGGCAGGGGCAAAACCTTTTATCCCTTTGGGGGCGGGGGCACGCCCTCTAAATCTTCAGCTGATCTTCTAATGTGGAGTTCCCCCCAATGCTGGGCTGGGCCCCCCATAATGTGGAGCTAGGCACTCAATACTCTATTTGTTCGCAATGAGAAGAACTTTACTTTTGCCGGTCGAGGGGGGGGTGGATGCCACCTTCAAACAGTGGTGCCAGGACAATGGCCAAACTGCGCAGGACAGAGACGTAAAATTTGGCATAGCTGATAATATTTTCACTCCACATATTTTGAAAAGGAATGTCCCCAGTCCATCCTAGGGCGCCGAGTTATGACGTCATTACTGAAGGGTCGCAGAATAAATTTGGAGCCCAGTGTCAGTTTCTTCTACTTAAGGACAAAAGGTATGCATGAAGGGTAGATGACGGGAAGGACATCGGTTCAGAATGGTAGCCCAAATGCGAACAGTTCACCTTAGATAGTTCAGTAACCTTGCCAAGGTCAAACGAGGTCGGTAACCTTGTATGACATTTTTGACCTTAGAAAGCTCATATACAGTTTTTTGGTTTCGAGTTTTTTTTACAATTTTCGGCCTATTTGGCCCAATTTGTGTCGCTTTTAACCAAGAAAGATCGATTTATAGTTGTAGACCATAAAGTTTGACCTGACCTAGGAAGTCACTGGCTGTCATGACGGGGTCGAGACTGGTTCCGTTGGATTGCTTGGGCATACGGGTATCGATTTATTTTCTTCCCGATGCGTTTTCCCAATTATGAGTCAAATCGCGGAGGTTGCTTACTCCCCCCCTCCCCACCACCACCACCCCAGTGCGAGTGAAAATCCCTTCCGTCCGGCGAGGGTTGAACAAGCGTAAGCATCAGTGCTGTGGATGTTGGAAAACATGGATATTCAGACCATACCCATTTCAGACATTTCTTGTGGTGTCAATGATTGATAAAAGGAAAGAGCAAATGGTAGGTTAGCTAGTCGTTCCAGGTCCAATGGACCCGGGATGACCGGTCGAAGCGTAACTTTTGACACCACTAGCACGGACCAACCTCATGCCACCAATGTCTTTCATTGGATGGCTTCACGCAACTGCAGCTTGCGTTTGACTTGGCTAGGTTGGAACTGTTCGCGCAGACTAGCGGTGGTTTGTGAAATACATGCCTTTGCATATGCATCATTTCAACGAAACGAAAGAAATATGTTTCATGTAGTTACGCATGGGCGTGACTGCCTGACTGCAGTCACGCATGCCCATGACTTCCTAGTTGATGAAAACGGTTTACTGGGGGAGGAGTAAACTGGGGGAGGAGTCAGATTATTTATGGTAGCCGGGGATCGATATGTAGAGATGGTTAAAATCAACAAAAATGATATCGCGCAAATATATATTTCGTGTAATGTAAAATACTAAGCATTCTTCAGAAAAGTTACAGTGTAAAATATTTCTGCAAGGATTATCCTGAAATGGCAGTTGGCTCATAAGGGCCCTCACGCTGAAAATCTCCGGCGGAAATCCAATGGAGGGGGCGAAATTCATCCCTGCCTTCGACCTCATGTTTGTCGAGGATTGCCTATCTTTGTATACTTTTAACATCTAGTGCGTCGTCAAAAAAAGCGGGGAATCGGCCACACATTTCTGGACATATGGCCAAGTTAAGTGCACCGTAAAGTAGCAAAACTAACCGATCGCCCACCCTCTCCCCCACTTTCCCCACCAAACGTTGCGAACGACGATATTAGTAGATAGATGGCATAGGATCGACCTGAAATTAAATGCTAGGTTCTATTTGCTAGTCACCGTGGATCACCCTTGAAACAGGATAAGTGTGATTTTGGCGTACTTTCGATCAACTACGATAATGACCCGGAAAAAGCCACAGAAATTGCCGAATCGACGAAATTTTAATCATTCGACCTGATCTGACCTCGTAAGTATTGCGTTAGGAATTCGACACTTGGGCATATGTAGCTTTTCACAGCCTCCCACTCACCCTGAAAGCTTCGTGTCACTAGCTAACTTCTGAGGTTATAGTGAGGGCTGGGAGGTGGCGGAGAATTTGACTCCTGCAAAGAAATTCGCGCCTTTGATGCGGGACGGTACGTTGCTGAAATAGATATGTGATACGCGCACAGTGCATATATTTACTGACATCTTATTTTGTCGGTCGAAATGTACGTTACACAAAGAAATGTGAAAGGCAAGTCCATTGTCAAAGGTGCCAGACTCAGTCCTGTACATCTCCATTCTAATATGTTATCTTCAGACTATTAGTTACGCCTGAGTGGCGTCTACTGGCATGCCGATGTTTACTTTTTACTTACGTTTTGTGATTGAACGTGCCATTGAAACGATCTATTTACAGGAAAAAGGAACGGATACATATTGAAACAAACACTATCTTGCTTCCACTTACGGGTGTCATATTCTCATCGCCAACAATCTCACCTGTAAGATGAACTTCAGACTGGTTTCTACCTCGCACAGTACAACTTGGTCATTTTGTCCATTCGGAACGGAAATGGCATTTCCTAGTTCCAGTGATGAAACCGGCAGCTTGACATCTAAGAAGAAAATCTTCATTTTTCGCAGGCCATGGTAGAATGTCATTGCTTCGTGTAATGACATTGAATCTGAAACATACGAAATGCAGCTTCCTCAAGAATACACGGCATCTCAGGCCAGAAACTGACACATTTGTCGCAACTTAACCCTATTTTCATGCGAGAGATTCGTTCCCCCCACCGGCTTTCCGGATTCAAGGCCAAACTGTTTGTGATGTCACAGGACATTATGTCGAAATTTTCTACGTATCTTTTCTACACAATATGAGAATCTGAACCTCCTTCGTAGAACAGTAGCGGCAAAGGAGCCGTTTCTGGGATGTATGTCAAGCCATTTTGCGGTTGTTTCAGACGCGTACTGGATCGTTTAGATATCGATGTCGCAGGCCAATGCTCAGCGATACCATGACTTCAGTGAGTGGTGTTTGTAATAACTAGCCATAAGAATAGTCGAAAAAAATGCTTGGAGACTGCGAAGGTCGGACCCAGGGAGCATCATACGCAACGTCGTGTGTGAGTGAGTTTTACGTGCTGAAAACATGGCGTGGCTCAACAGGAAAACTGTTTTAAGATGAGGATATTTACAGAAAGGTAAAAGGCTGTCATGCGAACATGAACGAGGATCAGGATCAGTCTCCAAGTCTTCGTTCAGTTGTAATATATATATATATATATATATATATATATATATATATACATAGCATAACTAACCACACGGTGATTGCACAATTGACTGAAAATTAAGAATTAAAAAAACATTTAAATTTGAAGGCTTTCAAGTACGGGAAGTTTACAGCAATGAAATGAACTTTGCTACAACGTAGTTAATGTGCGTTTTTCTGCGATCTCTTTGGCGCGCAATTTTTTATGTGACAACCTGGATGCCAACTGAACATCTCGACTGATCAGTACCTAGGATGATTTCTCGCAGGGGGAGAGGCAGAAGAAGCCTTCATCCTATCCGACATTCTAGCTCAGGAGAAAAACAACCGCTGACTAAAACGGAAGGACAGTTATGAAGCCAGGTCGCCACAAAAACATGGTCTGCCGGCCGAAATTATATAAAACTACTTCGACGATAGTGGAGACAGAAAATGATGAGAAATGTTTCTTCCCTGTGACCTGGAAGGTTACCAAATGGCTTGGAGGGATCGAATCAGTTATCATTTGATTCAGGAATAAATACGCTACACACTCGTCTTGTTTCGCCGCTCGATCTTTCTTGGATGGGAAATGGAACAGAGGTGACTATTATCCTCTCTCCTGGTCCGAGGAATAAGTGAAAAACGTTACGACCGGCAAAGCATAAAGAAGCACGAGACCCAGTCAGTGACTACGACATGTCTAGAGCGAAAAAAACGATGGACGATGGACTGGGCTGTGAGAGCTTGTAGCCGTACAGCTCTGCTTACAAGCACATAATTCTGTACTCTTTTTTCAGGTGCATCCTGTCTTAGACTAGCGAAAGGAGAAATGACAGTGGGCGTAATGAAACAGACATCTTTCCAAGTGGCGGGAGAAAATGTATGCGAACACAGATGGTCACAGTCCGAGAATGCCAGGACAGTATCAGTGTCCCTGCACCATTTAGCACAAGACGTGGTTATGAGTTGAACCGGCACACTGCATAATACACACTCAGATACAGTTCACAATGCACGGTCGTGTGTCATCCATCTATAATGTTCCAAGGGTGTCAAAGGCAACTGAATAAACCTCTCGCCGAATCTAGGAGCAAACTGAAAATTCTTTTTTCCACCGTGATTATTTACCTTGTTTTCAATAAGTCAGCTGTCTGACTAATAGTAAGTCGATACCCCTCAAAATTAATTTGTAAACTGTTAACGAGGAAGCAAGAGTTCCGGGCCGCAAACTGTATTGTGGGTATTTTCCGTTCGCACACGGCAATGCGAAAATCAATGACAGTATGCAGCAACCCACATCCCGTTGTACATTTCACGGGAAAAATGCCGAACAGCTCGACCGCTCCGCTGCAGTAGCCTAGCTCCGGGGAGCAGCCGGACACTCACCGGAGTGCGACTCCTGGTGGAAGAAAATGAGGTGTGTTGACTGCCGTCTGGCCAGAAACTCCAGCACGAATTCCTCCTGCCACGGGAGGGACGATGAGATACGGAACAGCCCGCACCAGAAGACGGCTAAAGCCAGGGCCAGGGGCGCCATCGGTTTCGTCGGGTGACTGCCGAGCAAGGTATCCGCGTCTCCACCTGGGCCCCGGCCTAGGTGGAGGCGAGTGATGCCTGCGAGCCCTGGCCTAGTCCCGGCACGGCAGCACTGGCCGCAGATCCTGAGGAGACCGCAAAACCAGCAGGCGCCACTCCTGACTCCTGACACTGATCAGCTGCTGCTCAGGAGGCCTGTGCACCAGCAGGCACCACCATCGACTCCTGACGCTGCTCAGCTGGTGTTCAGGGGGCCGGGGCACCGACAGGCACCACCACCGACTCCTGGCACCGTCCAGGTCTGTCTGAGTGCTCGTCGGCGCCGCTCCGGCTGTATTGCGTCACGTGACGTCCGTCAACGGCCATGAGTGTTGTCGCGTGACGCCTCGATATCCTTTCAGTCAAAAGTGTTACTTTAGTCCTAATTTCCTACAGGGCGAGGGGCAGAGGGCAGATCCGTCCCCATTGTTTTTCGGCGCGAAAGCAAATCGGTTGCGCTATTGGGCTGAAAGAAACACCATAATCATAAGAAATATAAAAAATGATAAAATCAGCCCCTCGTGTCTCACGAAATTCTGAATGTACCGGAAGACACAAATCACGTTTTACTTGAGTTGGTACGACAGAAACACGCGTCTAGACACTTTCAGAGATCTAGAAGCTTGGGTGTTAACCCGCGCACGACCGTCGGTCCGTTACGATCATGGGCGACTGGTAGGGGGAGAGCAGTTGGCCACCCCTGTCTAACTCGCCAACGGTTGCTCACACAATAAAAATAAGCACACCGTTGGAAAGCTTGTGACGATTAGAGCTCGAAACTGGTCTCATTTTTAGTTTAAGATAATATGTAAGCAATTCACGCCCTATATATGTTTTCTCATAGCCGAGTGCAAGAGATCGAGAAATGGCCTGAATCTGAAGGGCTGTGCCTACGCATAGGTAACAATAACGCATAGGTAAAGGTACCAGCGCACAAGCAAAGGTCCGCAAATGATGATACACATCTAATTTCCCAGATTTGTTCAATATATACGCCGAAACGTCGAGTCAGAGACACGGCAGTTCTCGCGCCGGCTGTCGGCGTGCGCCGCAGCTGTATGCAGTAATAAATTGACGTGAACTAATTTTAGTGTTCCTTCATTTTGCCAGAAAATGTCTACACATGTAAATTTTGATAATTTTATTGGTTATTGAGATGGTTTTTCATGCTTAAATTTTGGACAAATTCATTAGTTATCAATCTAAATAACTAAACGCTTTATTCACGACAGCCTGTTTATTTCCAAAATATGCAATTTTTCAACCTTTTTGAGGTTCCTGATATTACTCACGTCTGTGCAAGCTAGTTCTGCCATTTTCTACCCATTCTGAGTAATTCATCGCCGATTTTGACGGTGGTGAATTTTGTCTCACAACAGTTTTTCGTGACCTAACCTCAGGTCAATGGCTGGAAGTCATTGGTACCTTGCCCAATGACGGTAGCTAGATGTCTGCTTCACTCCTCACTAAAAATGTTATGAAATATTCCGTCAATTCCCGAAAAAAGACAACATGTCTTAAAAATGGTCATGACCTTAGGTCAGTGACCCGGAAAATTCCGAAAAATCTGAGATATATGGGAGATATATGAGATATAAGGCCAAAAAATCGCAAATGTGTATGACTTCCTGCGCACTGAAATAAATCCATTCGCAGGTGATGGGATATCTTCTATTCCACGGATTCAGTTTCCTCTTTAGGCTGTCGATCTTTTGTCGCTAATTATCATCATATCATAAGGTTTCGTTGTCTGGATCAATCGTGATAACAAGACATAACCGGAAACAGCCACCAAATGAACCCGAAATCCGGACGTTCTGTACCTAGTTTCAGTACTATTTGTCTAATCCATATGGCGTTACTCCCTTACCAATTTAGCGATAAATCGGAAACATCTTCAGACTCCGAGATATTCTGAAAAGACCCCTGTAAAGCCTGTGGATGACCGTCCAGTACTAATCTGGTGCCGTCCGCAGAACTCAAAGTTTTTATCGCCCCTCACCCCAGTCTACCCTGACTTTTACTGACAATGGCTCAATGCAAAGAAGAGAGCATACAGCTTAACCTTATTCCCGGTCCTACTCCTTAACCCGTACTGTTCTCTAAGGTAGAAATAGACGATGAAATCAAATTCAGCGCAAAAATAAGCCATATCATGATATATCAGGTCGCCAGAGGTCATCAAGCATGAATGATCTCTGATGAGATCACATGCCCCAGGTTGACCTTGAAGGCAATGAGAGATGCGTATTAAATGTTTTACTATGCTACAGGCATCATCTGCAACCCAACTTGCCATGAAATCACCGGGTTTGTCGAACCAAGGCACATTATAATAGCGCCACAAACTTGCATGAAATTAGGTCGTGGCTTGACCTGACGTCGTTAATTAATTTCGTCATTCGCAATATAAATGTATTCGACATGTTAATAATCATCGTGGTGTTCCACCGAAATCAAAATCACATCAGTTTCCCTTTTCATCTCGCTTCTGCTCTAGCTCAGCCTGACCTACCATGACCTTTGATGACTTCAATACTAATCCAAATTTCAAAAATCCGTGCTCACTCGACTCGCCTTGGTTAGTTCTCTTTGCTAGTAATTCATTTTTTTCTCTGTGCGGCGCACAGAAACTGAGATTCTGAGAACGGAGGCAGATATCTGTCCCCCCCGACCGGGCGTGGTGTTCGCACGACATCAGGAGCCCATGGTCAACCGCGGGGCCCTGGACGGGGATTCACCAGTGACCTCAGCATTGAGAGGGGCCCCAAATGGGACTCACTGATCTTTTTGAAAACCTCGGGGTTTCTTAATGCAGTCAGGGGGTCCCGAAAGGTCAGATGAGTTATGAGAGGGCAAGACGGCCCTCTACACGGCAGGTGGCCCCTGGGACCGGTCGGAGAGCCCCTCTGAGGCAAAGACGATAAGAGGGCCTCTAGGACGCTATGAGGGCTCTGGACCACCAGAGGGACCTGAAAGGCCATGCCCTGGACTGCCCTGAAACGCCAGCAAAGGCCCCTGATGCGGCTTGAGGCAATCTGCGCTTGACAAATATACCCCATGTAATAAAGAAAAATCACTGATACGGCATAGAGGCCATTACGTTGCAGAGACGGCCGGAAATCGCCAAAATATTTTTTGGGAGGGAAGCGTAAACTGTAAAAGGAACCTGAGACCTGTTTTGTAAGCCAACGAAAAATCTGATATTCCGGGCCAGCTACAAACACGACATTTCAAACAGAGGGAGGGACGCGGCCGCCCAAAATCAAGCCGCTTTTATCATATTTCGGTCACTTCGTATGGGAAGATAGCGCAAAATTACTGAAATCAGGTAAAACGCTTACATTTTTTTGGCCACACTTTTTTCGCAAAAAAACGCAGAATGTTTCTGTATCATCATCCCTATCATCAGTCATCAATCAGATTACATCAAACATTTCTCCTGGGCCCGCACGGATCAAACTTTGTTCATATCTGAAGAGCAAAAAATGGGGGAAAGGTCCCAGACTGGAAGGGCACCCCTCGCTCACCCTTGCTCCCTCTGGCGAAATCCTGGAACCGTCCCTGGAGATTGCGGGCTTACAGTTAATAAGAAGCCCCGTGAAATGGGTACAGCTGGTCTACTCTGAGACAGAGTTCGAATCCTTCTGGGGGCCCGCCTTCCATCCAATAGAGTACCTTGTGTCGATTACAATCATGGTTGGTTCAACGACCAGGACCTCACAATTTACATGGAGTCCCCCGGAAATAATTGACCGGAGTGGCCTGCACTAAACTGGGGCTTGAACCCAGCTAGGGAAACTCGGATTAGGTCCGAAAAAGGGCCTCATACATATTACACTCGATAGCAAACCAGACCGTGAGATGCTACAGTTTATTTTATTGGGCCTCACAGTACGGGCCCAGGTGGCCTTAGCTAAACCAGGGGCCGGCTTTCTGGGGACGACTCGTCATCCGACCGTAAGAGAGCCTCATATCAGTGACACTCAAAAAGGCTAAGATACCGGAAACTTACAGTTGTTAACCCAATGCCCGGAGGACTAGACGGTATGGTCGATTCCCGGCAGGGAGGGGGCGGATTTGGCCCGTCCAAGATCTCCAGAACTAAACATCCGATTTCATTCCAACAAAGGACAATTGGCCCGCCCAAGATCTCCAGAACTAAACATCCGATTTCATTCCAACAAAGGACACTCGATTTGCGATGACGTGAACTGCATTTTTATAAAAAGAAATATTCAAAATTTTAAAGGTGTGGAAACAGGGGGACAAAAATGTCAAAATCGGGGGTATTTTTGGATTTCTTATAACTGCGTTCTTTATGGACCAATTTCGATGAAACTGGCATGAATCGAGAGGTTATGGATAGGACTTTTACCACTGGTACACACATCAGAAATTTTGGGAAAATTGATGGGTGCTCACAGGGTTTTCAAAATAAGAGAATTAGTTTTTCAACAGCTGAAAGAACAAAAAGGCAAAAACACTGCTTTGCTTTATGCTAGTCATGTTATGCCTAACAAGTGCAAATCGCATTACAAGGTTTATATAATGCTAGCAAAGGCGGTGCCAGAAACATGAAAAAGGGGGAACTGTCATGGTCACACCTTCTTCAGATCAACTTGTCACCTTTGACCTTAACCCGCGCACGACCGTCGGTCGGTTTCGAACAAGCGCGACTGGGGGGGGGGGGGCAGTCGACCTCGCCCTCTAACTCACGAACGGTTGGTCGCGCGAGAAAAATAAGCATACCAATGGAAAACTTGTGACGATTAGAGTTCGAAACTGGTTTCATTTTTAGATTTAGATAATATGTAAGCAATTTATGCTCTATATATGTTTTCTCATAGCCGACTGCATGAGACCGAGAAATGGCCTGAATCTCGAGGGCTGTGGATAATAACGCATAGATAAAGGCACCAGCGCACAAGTAAAGGTCCATAGATGCCGATACACGTCTAATTTCCCCAGATTTGTTCAATATATACTCCGAAACGTTGAGTTAAAGACACGGCAATTCTAACGCTAGCTGTTGGCGTGCGCCACAGCGGTATGCGGTGACATACTGACGGGAACTAATTTTAGCGTTCCTTTATTTTCGCGAAAAAAGCCTATCTATGTGAGTTTTGTTGATCTTAATGGTTCTTGTGATGGTTTTTCATGCTTAAATTTTGGAAAAAATTTATTAAATACCAATCTATCCAATTTGCGGAGCTTTATTCGCCAGAGCCTGTTTATTTTTAAAATATGCTATTTTTCAAACTTTTTTAGGTTCCTGGTATTGCTTACGATTGTGCAGGCTAGTTCTGCCATTTTCTACCCATTCTGAGTAATTCATCGCCGATTTTGACGGTGGTATATTTTGGCTCACTACAGTTTCTCGTGACCTGACCTCAGGTCAATGGCTGGAAGTCACTGATGCTTTGCCCAATGGCGGCAGCTAGATGTCTGCTTGACTCCACACTAAGAAAGTTATGAAATATTCCGTCAGTTTCCGAAAAAAAACGACGACGTGCCTTAAAAATGGGCTTGACAAAGGCCAATGACCCGGAAAATTCCGAAAAATCTGAGATAGCAGATTTTTCGTACCTATCATGATAACTAATCCCTGAAAGTATTATTGAGATATCTTGTTTTGCCAAAAAGTTAGAGGGCGCCACATTTTTTGGACATAGGTCCGTTTGACCTGACCTAGGTCAGGCACCTGACCAGGTCTGAGGTCAAAATTTTGACAGAAGATGTAAAATTGATGGAGCAAAAGATACATAAAGGTTCGTGGCTCTGTTTTTGCTCGTTCTCTCGCTATCCCAGAAAAACCTTAGCGGGGGCGTCAACTGCCTACCCCCAGTCGGGGACGGGTTAAATGACCTCCAGTGACCTTGGAGTCACTTGGAATGATCTCGTGAGCATTTAGTATTATCTGTAAACGTTTTGAATCTTTTGAATTCACTCTATTTCAAAAATCCATTTTATGGTTATTGCGATATAGGGTACGAGCATTGACATTTTAAGTCGTAGCTCCGTGACCCGACCTGATATCAGCTGAAACTTGATACACAAGTAGAGGGCACTTTTTACGTCCCATATATTCTGGATTTGGCAACTGAAAAAACAGCGCAAAATTATTGCAAAAAAACAAATTTTGACCTGACTTTGTCTAGCGACTTCAGACGAACAAAATTATATCTGCACATTGCCCAAGTATTTGGCTATTTATTCATATAAAGTTTTAAGTTCTATCTTAAAAACACCATTTTTGACAGACATTTTCCTTTTATCCTCAACATGGCCAAAATGGCCTGAGGACCTGTCACAAGCGTTGCCTAGCTCCACCCTTCAGCAAAATAGAATTTTGGAATTTTGTCATGGCACGTAGAAAGAATAGGTAGGAAAAGACACCAAGTTTCGTAAAGCTGCGTCAAAAAACCTGGAATTGGCAAGCAAAAAACCCGAGGGAGGCCAATTCAGCCCCCCTTCCGGGAATAGGGTTAACGGGCCTCGCGGAATGGACCCAGCAAACCTGCCCTGACAGGTCAGTCAGCTGGGACCATGGTAGGGGTCCGGCCTCCATCCAAATGAAAGCGTTTTGCGATTATACTCAGAAGTGGTTGAGAGAACAGGAACTGACAATTTTTAGAGGACGTCAAAGAATGGATTTGGATGGCCTGCGCTGAACCATGGTTCGGACCTTGAGGGGTGCCCATGCTCCTGTCCTTAAAAGGGCCTTGCACCGATCATACTCAAAACTGACCAAAATACTGGAGACTTAAGTTTTACTGGGCCTCACAGAATAAACCCGAGTGTCCTGCGTTGAACCGGAGTCAATCTCACCCTGTTGGAGAACCCCGGTTTCCGTTCGTGAGAGAGTCGCACAGATTACTCCTACACACAGCCCAGAGACTGGGAATTTAACATTTCAAGAGCCTCTCAGAATGAACTCGGGCGGCCTGGGCCCCTTCGATCATTGAACCGTAGTCCCGGCCCTGCCTCGGGGCCTCGGCTTACGTCCGTAAGAGGGTGTGGTTGGGTACTGAGTTAACGGCGTTCTGAACCAAAAGGGAAGAATTGTATCTCCTTCGGAGGCCGCAGTTTCAAAGTTTTATGACGTCACCACATCCTTGGGTGGTGCTTGGAAGACAGTGCACTAAAAACATATAAACCATCAGTCATTTCTAGAACACCCTTCCTATCCCCTTACGACTACCTTCGGCCCTCGTGTCGCAATCGGGCACGTCGATTGCGACACGTCCCCTGCGATGCGTCGGTCATCGCAGGGGCCGGCGAACGCCGCTTCCATCGACGGCGGAAGGTCCAGATCTAAGGCAGAATGCAGGCCATTCGTAGGTGATGTGTTTTAACGGTATTGCCACATGGTTTACGAAAATTATAGACCTCAAGGCGGCGTAGAACCACCGGCCAACAGAACAAAGCTTCCGAACCCAAATCCGTGGTCTGGAGAAAATTACTTTTCAACAGTAATATTTACGGCTTTCCTTGGTTTCTGGCCGTGGTTTATCCTACACGATCAAGAACCTTGCAAGGATATATCCTCTTTTCAGCAGCAGCATGCAGGCCTTCAGGGTTGGCGAGGAAGACACTTAATGAATTCCACCTGCTGGCTGGCCGGCCGGGTGCCGCTGCGGTCGGCCGGGGTCCGGCCCGCCCCGTGGCAGTGATCACGTGACCCGTGCCGGCTGGAGCCGAGGTCGGGGTGGCCGACCGGTGGGCGAAGATTCTGGCGCGGTCCAGGGCCGTGGCGAGGATAGCGCGCCTGTCTCTTGGATCGCTCATCTCCGAGTATTGACGTTGCGATCCGTTTAGGCTTTGGAACAAGAACTGACACCATATCAGTAACGAATAAGTTGCATTTTGCAACACGCAAGACCGAAAACTTGAGCGGTACTTGAGCATTGACCGGGATCCAAATCTTGCTTTTTACAGGATCTGCTGGAAAGTGAAACTGCTTACACAGATCCCTTCCTGTCACGACTGTATCAGGTGGCAAAACATTTCGGCATGATGGGAAGATGTCGTATCAATGAAAACGTATCAATGAGATACGTTTGTGGATAAGAGTTCTAAACCACGAGTTCTTTTTCAGTCCATGTTGTTGGTAAACGACTGGGCCTTGCCGCTATGATACTTGGTATGACGTGCGCAACTCAGTGCGGTTTGGATAAAATTATGCTGTTTGTAGCAGAAAACTCGGCAGCTGTGCTTCCCGATTACCCACGTTAAATCGGCTTCCCTTTTATACCACTGGGAAGCCGTATCACTTTTCTACAAAATACTGATCGTCTTTTTCGCAAAAGTCTGGTTAATGGCGACATTCGGGGTAAAAAAAAACATCCTTTCAAAACTACCATGTTGAGTCCATGGAGTTAATCTAGCGCGCACTTCACATGGATCCATCATAGTGCACCTCCACTCCGGAGACAGATGGTGCCGCCTGGTGTGACTGGGCATCTCTCCGATGGATGTGATATGTCCAGTTATCGTTCCGAGCACGAGCAATGTTGATGGGACTGTGTACCGGGAGAAGTGCATGAGAGATGCTCTCATCCCATTTTTGGATAAGAACTGTCCCGACAGGGATATGTTGTTCGGTCTTGTCGTGGTCATCACTCATCACGCCCAGAACATTCCCGTATCAATATTATATTTATATTTACTTTTACTCAAGTTTATTATATATTTATACTACTTTATATACTGCAAAGCATCACTTGAAAATCGCTCTGGTTCCCCACAAGAGATGGCAGATACGCAAGACAGCAATAGGCCACCAGCCGTCGAACGGAAAAACAGAAACGGGAAACTGCAGACACGTAAACACATTAGGTGTAAAACAATGACGTCCGTTGGGGCGCGCATCAGCCAACAAGTGATGGGAAAAACATCAGCAGGAAAACGAGCAGCTAGCGCCTGGTGCTGGTGTCGCTGTTTAATTGCAAAGATCGACATCTAGATAGTTCAGGTCAGTCCGTTTGTTATGAAATTCCCGTAGCCTATTGTTAATTTTATCACTGCAATTATAATTTAGCACAGCAGACTGTACCACGTTTGATCTGGAAAAGAGCAAAAGATCTCCTTTAGTATTAATCATGCGTATTGCACTTCCTACCAAATGTTTTCGTATCTCGCCGCCTTGATCTCTCAGGACAATTTTTTTCGCTTTTTGTAGCCAAGTCATTAAGCTGTTTAGTATTTAACCGGATTATCAGTCAGTTCCGGAAGTTCTGGGCAGGGGAGAAATAGCAGGGTTTTGTAGAACGTCCTGTCTCTACACAGTGCTCACGGATATCTGTGCCTCTTATTTTCATTTTCTTCGGCAAACTTTTTGTTGCTATATTCCTTTCATTGCCAGGTAACCTAGTGACCTTCCCCTGTAATGACCACGTCTTTGTTTCGTTTGTTTTTGTTTTTGTTTTTTGTACGTCCAAGGCATTTTTAACCCGCCCATTACGAGCAGCTGACCGCCCCCCTTTAGATTTTTCTGACTGCGAGAGAACAAACAAACACAGAGCCACAAAACTTTGTGTACCTTTTGCTTCGTCATTTTTACACCTTGTGTGCAAGTTTTGACCTTAGGACAGGTGGGGTCAAACCTAGCCCAACCTGGTCAACCTGGACCTGACCTAGGTCAGGTCAAACGGACCTATGTACAAAAAAAGTTTAGCGACCTGCAACTTGTTGGGAAAACAAGATACCACAATAATGCTTCCAGGGATTAGCGATCCTGATGCATGCAACAAATCTGGTATATCAGAATTTTGGGAATTTTCCGGGTCATTAACATAAGTTTAAACCCATTTTTAAGTTTAGGTTTAAGTCCATGGTCAAACCCATTTTTAAGGCAAATAGCCGTTTTTCGGAAAATCACGGAATATTTCCAAACATTTTTAGTGCGGAGTGAAGCAGACATCTAGTTACCGTTCTTGGGCAAAGTATCAATGACTCCCAGCCGTTGACCTGAGGTCAGGTCACAAATAACTGTTGTGAGCCAAAATGCGCCACAGTCAAAATCAGCGATGAATTACTCAGAATGGGTAGAAACTGGCAGAACTGGCTTGCACAGACGTAAGTAAAATCAGAAACGTCAAAAAGTTTAAAAAATTGCATATTTTGCAAGTAAACAGTCTCTCGGGATAAAGCTCGGCCAATT
The DNA here is from genome assembly GCA_030062745.1 of Capitulum mitella. Classification (NCBI taxonomy): domain Eukaryota; kingdom Metazoa; phylum Arthropoda; class Thecostraca; order Pollicipedomorpha; family Pollicipedidae; genus Capitulum; species Capitulum mitella. The sequence goes on along the minus strand of CP099853.1, from coordinate 2,828,393 downwards.
GTGTTGACTGGTAATTAATGAATTTTTCCAAAACGTAATCATGAAAAACTATCACAAGAACCAATAACAGCAATAGAATTTACATGAATAAGTTTTGTCTGCGAAAATAAGGGAACGCTAAAATTAGTCACCGTTAATTTCGTACTGCATACGGCTGCGGCGCACACCAACAGCCGGCGCGAAAATTACTGTGTCTTTAACTCAACGTTTCGGCATGTATACTGAACAAATCCGGGAAATAAAATTTGTATTGGTATTTGCGAACCTTTACTGATGCACTGATGCCTTTACCTAAGAGTCATTAGCCACAGCCCTTGAGATGCTGACTATTTCTTGGTGTCATGCAGTCGGTTATGAGAAAACATATATAGGACGTAAATGCTTACATATTATCTAGAACTAAAAATGAGACCAGTTTCGAAGTCTACTGGTCACAAGCGCTCAAAAAGAATGCATATTTCTATCGTGCAACCAACCGTTCGCGAACTAGAAAGGGGTGGCCAACTGCCTCCCACGAGTCGGGCGTGATGATCGCCGACCGACGGTCGTGCGCGGGTTAAACAGAAGCCGTATTAGGGAGGCTGGTATGCAGCATCCGCTCTCGCTCCTAAAATGCAGAATACGCCAGGTGATCGCTGCTCTGACCAAGAAGTGCCACAGAAAATGCTGGTGCGCGTGCCGCGGCACGAGCGCACTGCCGACAAAATAGGAGTGACGGAGATGACCCACTATGGGAGCGCTAGCAGCAACATCCATTACTACGTTTCTAAGTTTAATGCTCATACGGTAGTAAATATGCCCACAGTATGACTTTAATATTCTCTCATTTCCCACCGGCCAACCCTTTATGCTACCAGAATGGTAAAAATGGTTTGCACTAACATTTTTTCAATGACGACAGACTACAACGTCTATCAACCGACGTGACCTGACCTAACCTAGTGACCTGGCCCAGCATTCAGCCGTTTTCTTTGCTTTATTTCGTGTTCTTTGGAGGTCCAATAACAATGAAGTTCCATAACCGTCGCTTTAGTGACATCATGTCTCAACCTGGCATAGTTTCTTCCCCACAGGCCCATGTGATTCTTTTCTTGCACGCTTATGTTGCTTAAGGCACATGCGTGATTTCATCATTGCCAACGAGACTTAAGATTCCAACAATCTTTCCATCGTCTGGAAAGCAGCGTCGCAAAGAGGCCAACAATACATGGTACAACTGGGTGACCTCCAACAACAGCAATTGCCTTGTGCTACGTATGAATTTTGGATGCCTTCTTGACGTATTTTAGGCTCTTGTATCGAATTCGGGGTCCAACATTATCTCAGAAACCCACAAAGTCTCGTTTTGAAACATAACAAAACATTAAGTCAATAGGTTGATTGATAACACTAACACTACATAAGGTCATCTGTTCTGAACTGATCTAGCGTCATGACCTTGTTTCAAGCATGCTTTGGTTTCACTTTTTCATGCCTAGATCTGTATCGTCTCATGAAATAATCCAGAAGGACAAAGTTCGGCATCTGGGTATAAAGTCAACCTCTATCACACTGCTGTGGTATTACCTCAGGCGACCTAAGGTTACTTCACAGCCTGGAAACATCATGCTGCAATTTTGGGCTGCAAAATTGACTTTATTGTCTGTTTTTACCTCAGGGATCATCAAAACATGGTTTTAGCCTCCAATTTACCAAATGTAATCTGATATGACTTCATGGCCTTTCATATGGGTCGACACTGTTTGTTGTGTAAGTCATTCCTTTGCCTAGGAAAATATCTCAAGCACCAACAAGTCGATGAAACGGTTCAAAACTGCTAGAAATGGAGAAATAGGGAGACAGTTAAGCTGGTCTAAGATCACTGACCTTGGTCTTGACAGCAAACTTGAGATAGCACAATTCTTACAAATGTCCTCGACTAACATCTCTGAACGTTTCAGGTCGATCGATCAAACGGTGTGGTTCGTAGAGGACTTAGGAATAAATCGGAGTCTGACCTCTTTTACGTGATCTAGGTCAATGGCCTGAGAAGACCGAAAGCTGAAAACTCCACAGGACATGTGCAAAGGATGTAGAAAAAGGCGCTGAAAATTTCGGTGTGCTGCGTGATAGTTTTTCTGCTTCCACAAAAAGTCCCGTGGGAAGGGGCGTCAAAAGGTCCCGCTCCCCATTGAGCGAGGGTTCCCTTCTGTGCATCCATGTTAATCGACAGCAAATAATCAGTTCTTGACCGCTGGAATGGATGGCAGTGTTGTATATCTACGTTCTACATCAAGGACGTATTAACCCTATTCCCGGCAGGGGGGGGCGGAATCCGCCCCCCCTCGGGTTTTTTGCTTGCCAATTCCAGGCTTTTTGACGCAGCTTCACGAAACTTGGTCACTTTTCCTAGCTATTCCTTCTACGCCCCGTGACAAAATTTCGAAATTCTATTTTGCTCAGGGGCGGGGCCAGGCAACGTTTTTGGGAGGCACCTCAGGTCATTTTTGGCCATGTTGAGGGTAAAAGGAAAATGTCTGCCAAAAACAGAGTTTTTAAGATAAAACTTAAAACCTTATATGAATATATAGCTAAATAGTTGGGCAATGTGCATATGTAATTTTGTTTATCTGAGGTCACTTTACAAGGTCAGGTCAAGGTCAAAAGTCAAAATTTGTTTTTTCGCAATAATTTCGGCGCCGTTTTTCAAATGCCAAACCTGGAATATATATGACGTAGAAAGATGCCCTCTACTTGTGTACCAAGTTTCAGCTTGATATCAGGTCAGGTCACGGAACTATGACCTAAAATGTCAGTGCGCGTACCCTATATCGCAAAAGCCAAAAAATGAATTTTTTGGAATAGAGTGAATTTAATCGATTAAAAACGTTTACAGATAATATTGAATGCACACGACATCATTCCAGGTGACCCCAAGGTCACTGTAGGTCATTTAAGGTCAAAGGTCACAAGTTGATCTGAGAAACGTGTGACCATGACAGTTCCCCCTTTTTTATGTCTCTGGCACCGCCTATGCTAACATTATACAAACATTGTAATGCGATTTGTACTTCTTTAGCATAACATGACTAGCAGAAGCTAAAAAAGTGTTTTGGCCTCTTTTGTTCATTCCGTTATTGGAAAACTAATCCCCCTATTTTTGAAACCCTGTGAACGCCCATGAATTTTCTCAAAATTTCAAATTTGCATACTCATGGTAAAAGCCCTATCCATAATCTCTCGATTGATGCCAGTTTCATCGAAATCGGTCCATAAACAACGGAGTTATAAGAAGTCAAAAAGTACCCCCATTTTGACATTTTTGCCCCCCTGTATCCACAAATTTCAAAATTTTGAAAATTTCTTTTTATAAAAATGTAGTTCACGTCACGGCAAATCGATTGCCGTTTGTTGCCATGAAATCGGATAAGTAGTTCTCGAGATCTCAGGGGGGGCCGAATCCGTCCCCCCTGCCGGGAATCGGCCATACCGTCTAGCCCTCCGGGAATAGGGTTAACACCATGAAATTCCGTTATGATGTCACGGCATCTGACGCCGGTTTTAGTATTGCGGTATCGCATACTACGTGTATCATTTTAGGAGAAATCCCGGGTTAGATCACCACACAGAACAACGCGGTGAAAGACATCCATGCATAAACATTCCGTGTTGTCACGTTAACCCGCCATTGACAACGGGAGTTGAACGCTCCTCCCCCCTCCGGCGCATTTCTTTGACATTTTCCAAACAAATGAACGTACCGTCCTGACACTTCCATATCTTTTTTAAATTTTGGAAACAAGGTCGTTTTAGGTCGCGTCTGACAACGTTAAAACGATGTTCTGCGATCTAGATAGTTTGATTTTACTTCATCGCTATATTGCCGGTGCTTTCTACAATGTATGGTGACTGTGGCTTCCACCGCATATCACTGATATGCGGTGGAAGCCACAGTGGTGAAAAAATACGCCGACCTGGCAGATATTATCGGTGACCAGTAGCCCTACGTTTGCCTGCATTAGGGTGACCAAAATAGGGAAACCGACATGCGATGAAAGAAGAATTTCCCTAAATTTTCTAACGTTTGGAAAACAATCGAGTCATGATCTTCACCATTTGTCCATACTGAAATATGCCAATAACATCAGTCGACTGAGAACACTGTAAAAACAGCTTATATTTTCTGGGTCGTCAAAAGGTACCCCTACGCTTGTTCTTGTTCTTGAGGAGTTAGGGCGCACAGCCGATCGGGCTCAAGCGTCCGCGTCGAATCTTGTCTGAAAGGCCTGGTGGTAGAAGTTATGGAACAGGAATCTTGGGTGCTAAATAGTGCATGGTTAAACTAAAAAGTGAAGGACAGAAGCATGTGGGAAAGTGTCTCATCAGAGGTGAGAGAACAAGTGGATTTGTTTGAGAAAACACATCAGGGCTTTTATAACCGGCTCGTTGTTTCCTAGAATACCGTGTAATGAGAATGGTAGGTTTAAGCTTCGGCACGTCAGTCGTAGTTTTTCTCTTTCTCTCTGGTACATCTGGCAGTCAAAGAGTATGTGCCATACGGAAAGGTATGAGTGACATGGGACACATAGTGGCCTGTCTGAGTGATTTATTATGTGTGAATGAGTTAGCCTTGTGTGTCCCAGTCGTAAGCGTGCCAAAACAATGTCTTCGCGGCGGTTTTGGCGGTAGCTGGTATCCCAATCAGTAACCGAAGTTTTTATGTGTTTTAAAAGCGTTGGACGAGGGTGGCTGCGCCAGTATCCATCAAAGTACTGATATATCAGTTTCCTTATTTCCGGAAAAAATTCTCCGTGACCAACTGGGACCGGGGTGACTGTGGTTATTCGTAAGGCTTCCTTTGCTCGCATATCTGCTCTTTCGTTACCGCGTATGCCTTGGTGACTGGGAATCCATAAAAATTTAACGGTCATGCCCTTCTCTGTGATGTCGCAATACAAGTCGAATATAAGGACAGCGAGGGGGGCAGGTTTGCGCAATGACTGTAGGGCCTAGAGAGCAGAGAGTGAGTCGGAGCAGATAACCGATTTCCGGATGCCTTGAGCCTGAATAAATTTCAAGCTTTGATGAACTGCGCTAAGTTCCGCGGTGAAAACGGAAATTTTGTCTGGTAATCTGTGTCGCCCGGTGATTTGTCTGTATACAAAAGCGCACCATACTGTGTCGTGGTCTTTGGAGCCATCGGTAAAAAAGAGGTGGTAGTCCGAATGATTTTCAACAAACTGCAAGAACGTCTCCTGGACCTTATCATGGTCTAGGGTGTTCTTGTTTTGTGAGGTGAGCGTTTGGAAACTGATCTGCGAGGTGGTCCAAGGAGGGTGGCTACTGTGAAGTTTGCTCACGTTGGTCGGTACCAAGAAGCCTGTATCTCTGCAGACTTTGTGAAAACGTAGTGACAGAGGAAAACCACAGAGTCGATAAATTCTTTGTTCGTTCATGTGTCTGAGGTATTCCATAGAGTGTTTCAGATGGTAGCAAGGGTGTTCCCGGTCGCTTTGAATCCGTAGGAAATACCGTGTGGTCATCTCCCACCTCCTCAGCGACAGTGGTGGCACGTTGGCCTCAACTCTGAGACTTTCAACCGGTGAGGTTCGCAGAGCGCCCAGTGCGATTCTCAGACAAACATTGTGTATCGTCTCTAAAGACTGAAGGGCCCTTGACGACTGGTCGAAGACTTGTGCGCCATATTCCAGGATTGGTCGGACCAGTACGAAGTACATACGAAGAATGGTTTTTCTATCTGCCCCGAGGCTCGAACCTGCTATGCATTTAAGGAAGGGAATTCTTTTCATCGCTCTTGCCTTAAGATATTGTATATGAGTGGTGAAATTTAACTTGGTGTCCAGGTGTACTCCTAGAAATTTGACGTTTTCCACGAATTCGATGGGCTGCCCATTGAGAAGGAGATCTAACGGAGGTCTGCACCGCTCATGTCTCATGTATTTTTTGAAAATAATTGCTTTCGATTTTGGTGCGGAGAATGAGAAACCCCATTTGTTGGCCCAGTCTTCAGTTCGGGAGAGAGCAAGTTGGAGAGTCTGAAAAATCAACCGCAGGTTTTTTCCAGTGGTCCACAGAGCAGTCATCTGCATACAGCGCGTGAGACACACCAGCCGGACAATCGTCGAAGAGATCGTTAATCATGAAAAGAAAAAGCAGAGGAGAAATGACCCCTCCCTGGAACACTCCATTGTCCAAGGGGAAGGAGTCCGAAAGGGTTCCGCTTTTAACTTGTAGTGTACGGCCGCTGAGATAAGAATTGATAAAATGCATGAAGCGTCCACGGAAACCTATGTGATGAAGTTTTGTAAGAAGACCTGCTCGGGACACCATATTATAGGCGTACTTAACGTCGAGGAAAATTGCCACGGTAAACTTTCTTGCGAAGAAGCCGCCGCGTATGTCAGATTCGAGGCGAAGTACATGGTCAACTGTGGCTCGCCCAGGGCGAAAAGCACATTGGTATTTCGACAAAAGTTGGAATTTTTCGGCGTGCCACAACATCCTGGAGTTCACCATTCTTTCCATGATTTTACATAAACAAGAAGTAAGTTGAATTGGTCGGTAGGATTCGGGTGCGTCTGTAGGCTTTCCTGGTTTTAAAAGAGGAACCACAAAAGCGTGCTTCCAAGTCGTTGGGATCCTGTTCTGTGTCCACACATAATTGAAGAAAGCAAGGAGTCTGCTTCTTTGGGTGTTGTCGAGGTGCTTGAGAAATTCATAGTGAATGAGATCCGGACCAACCGACGTTGAACCGGATGAATTTATGGATGAGTTCAGCTCGTGCAAAAAGAAAGGATTGTTGTATGGCTCTGAGTTGTTTGAGTTGAGGTCGAAGTCCGGCATGTTGTGTGTCATAAGGCTGTCCTGGATACGAAAACCTGGGTCAAAGTTTGTGGAGGACGACAGTTGGGAGTAAAATTGACCGAGGTGATTGGCCACGTCTTTTGGGTTATCTACCTGGATGCCTTGGATTTTGAGAACCGGAAGAGGACGCTGGAAGCTTTTTTTTGTGTATGAAACTGCGAACAGTATCCCATAATGTGTGCGCGGGTGTGGAGGTGGAGAATTTATTCAGGAGCTGTAGCCAACTGGATCGCTTAGCTCCTCCAATAGTTCGTCTAGCTTTGGCTTTTTCCTTTTTGTAGTCAAGGAGAAGGCTTGGGTTTTCTCTGTTTCGACGGAAACGATTTAATGCTCTTTTGCGCGCTGCTATTGCCCGTTTACAGGCGTCAGTCCACCAAGGACATCTGTATTGCCCTTGTGGCTTGGTTGTTGGGATGTGGGTTCGCGCAGCGGAAATAATCGATTGCGTGACTTTTATGCAGGCAGAGTCAACATCTGTGAAGTCGGTGGCGATGTGACACTGGGATCGGAAGGAGTCCCAATCAGCTTTTTTAATGTTCCACCCTGCTGGAACATCGTATTGGGAATGTGTTATTTGAGCTGAACCGTCTACGTATTTATTTTTTATCGGAAAGTGGTCACTAGTAAGCGGGTCGTTGTCAGTTTCCCATGAAAGGAAAGGAGCTAGTCCACTAGAGCATAGTGAAACATCAATGTGTGATACGAGTCCAGAGAATTCATCCAGCCTTGTCGGGGAGCCGTTGTTTAAGACATGTAAAGCGTTGATTCTAATGAGTTGTTCGAAGACTAGTCCTCCTCTGTCGCATCGGTCAGAGCCCCATAAAAAATGTTTGCTGTTGGCATCCGAAGATAGTACGAATGGCGGTGGGAGCTGATCAGTGAGGTTTTGTAGATCTTGAAGAGAAATGGGTACGCCTGGAGGGAGATATAGTGAACATACACTGATACGGCGGTTTGAAATGAGAGCCGTGCAGGCGACCGCTTGTAGGTCTGTTTGAACCAGGAGCTGTCGGTGAGGAATTGTGTTAGAAACGTATATGGCAACTCCGCCATGGCGTCTGTGAACGTCGTCAGATTTTGTGGACATAGAGTATCCGGATAGACTGAAGTCGTACGGGTCGTCTGTGAGAAAATGTGTCTCCTGTAAACATAAAATATTAGAGGAACAAAACAACAAAAAAGGTTTGATTTCGGCCCATTTGCTAATTAGACCACGACAGTTCCACTGAAGAATGGCCATTAATAATGTTGTGTAGAGCCTAAGGCAGAAACCTTGGCTCTGGGAAAGTAGTGGCATTGATTGTGATTTAGCTAAAGATGCTTTGAGTCCCTGAAAGGGCCTGTGATCCCTGTTGAGTCCTACCATGGCTGGAGGAGCGGCCCCGGGGTCGACTGGGACCGGGTCTGGGCGATGGAGGTTGGTTGTCCTTATGCGGAGTACACGGTGGAGCCTTGGCACCAGGGTGGTGTGCGGGTGAATATGAGCGGAGTGTAGGCTGTGGTGCTCTCTTGGGGACAGACTGCCCAGTAGTTGCGGGGGCAGTTGCCGATGCCCCTCTCACAGGATGTTTTGCACCTGCCTTTTGTGGTTCAGTCACTGTGTGCTTCTCACTGGCCTGAGAACGGACAGAACTAGGTTCGTGACAAAGAGGCTTTAAGAGCTGAAGTGGAGGAAGCTGTGGTATGTCATCAGTCTGGGAAGAAGAAGAGGTGGTGCTTTTTGATGTGACTTGAGCATAGGTCTTTTGAGGCTGGTTTTTCTGTGATTGTACCTGGCGTCGTGCCTCGGGATATGAAATGTTCATCTTTGCCTTAAGCTCACAAATGCGCTTTTCTGTCAGCCAGACGGGACAGTTCTTCGAATTTGTGGTGTGGTCGGAAGACTCGCAAGAGACGCATCTAGGAGGTTTGGAGCACAGAGAGCCCTCATGCGCAGCATCGCCGCAGCGAGCGCAACGAGCAGCTTGTCTGCAGTTCCTTGAGCCATGACCAAATCTCTGGCAGGTGAAACAGCGCAGAGGGTTGGGGATAAATGGGCGCACTTCGAAGCAGAGGTAGCCGGCGTGGAGCTTGGGAGGGAGACTGGGAGTTTCGAACGTGAGGACAAGAAGACTGGTGTCCTGACGCTGTCCGTCCCTGAAGGTGGTTAGTCGACGGACGTGGCTGACCAGCTCGTCCCTCAGTTCGTGTTGAATCTCCGCTTCAGACATGAAGCGGAGTTCAGGTGCGAACACAGTTCCCTTGCACGAATTTCTAGTCGGGTGAAGCGTGACCGTCACTGCCTTAGTACAGAAAGTTGTCTGTTTGAGAAGCATTTTGGTTTGATGGCGGTTGTTGGTTTTGATGATGAGAGAGCCATCGCGAGGTGCTTGAACGTGGAGCCGAATGTTTGGGCCGCAGATGGCTTCTATCTGTTTTGGAGGTGCCCAGACGTTGATTTTCTGAAAGTTTGTATTCGAGTCGGTAGGTTTCACGACTACGTATGATCCAAGTGGGTCTAGGTAGGGCTCTCGAACCGGGCATGGCGTCCCGTGCGTCTGACCGCGTGTTGCCCCGACGGTATCCTCTGCCACAGCGCACCTGTCATTTGCCCTGGTTGCTTGTGCGAGTCCGGATATGCCCTTCGACCCTTCCGGCCGGGCCGGTCCTGGCACGCTGCCAGGGCCGTGGGGCCCGGGCGCAGTCAGGGGCAGGTCAAGGTCACGAGAAGGTGAAGAGTCAGTGTGTGTGAAAATGGTGCGGTCCTGAGCAGTGTCAGAGTTCGTGCGAAGGTCAGTATCCGATATCGTGTCAGACGAAGTGTGTTCGGGTGTCGAGATCTGTTCCGGGTTCAAGCCATGGTCGTCTTTCTGTTTGTGAATCGTCCTGTTCGTTACACCTCTGCAAACACCAATGTCGATGTCTGCAGAGGGGCTGGCATCAGAGTCCGAGTTCGAGCCTATAGAGTCAGTGTCGTTTTTCTTTCGTTTACCTCGCTTGCCCATGACACAAGTCAGGGGACAGCTCGGAAAAGAAAACTGGAAGTGGAGAGTAGGCCTACCTTAGAAGGGTGTGGATCGCAGAAATAAATGTGGAAGTGTAGAAAAAAAACTATCAGGAAGCACAAAGTCGAAGTGTGGACTAAAGACTAAGTGTTTGTGTCGACCCTATCGACCTAAGAGCGGAGCGAACTGCGTCCGACCCCTACGAGGACTGCCGCACGACGACCCCTACGCGATGTGAAAACGTACCGCGCTGCCATTTCCAGTAGGTAACACCATTTCTATTAGTCTAAAGCGAAATATACCAGGTGACCATTGGTCACAATATCGGCAGAGATCGTCGGTACAGTGGTCGCCCGCCGTATTAAGTCTATGGCCACGAGAGCGCCGACCGGCTGGTTGAAAGCGCCGACGAAATGGTCACCTAGGAGAATCAACGCACCAGATATAGTAGAAGTGTTCATGATACTGGGGAAGAGTACCCTGCGGTGAAGTTGTTGACAGTTGAGGACGACAAGCTCGAAAAAGACGCGGCGGTTCAAAGTTAAAAGTTTTCAGACGTATCTATACTTAACTAGCGAAGCCCAAGCCATAGAAACCCAGCAAAATCAGTGTGCATACGTATTGATCAGTCAGCTTTTTTGGTGACGAAGTGTCGTGGGGAGATTGTGATGGAGAATGGAAGGCCGGCCAACCGAAAAGAATTCGACCGAAATTTCAGTGTGGGCATGCCAACTGCTCGTATGATGATAGCAAGCAGAGTCTATCGAGGCTCATGAAGCTGAAACACCCGGGAAAACCTGTGAAAATAAAGGTGCAAGGCCCCTTCTGTCCTGAAGGGCGATGGGCTAGCTGGGTCAGCAGGGTGAACGGTAAGTTCAGGGGACAAAGGTCTCCTGATTCGTTATAGCCTGTCTGCAACGTAGGGCACACTTAATGAGAACTCATGTGCACCAGTATGCAAACCATGGTAAGGAGGCCAACATAATTTTACAGGCAGCCTGAATCCCACGGGCACAGTCTCTCATGGGTTGCAGGGGCATGTCTCCCACAGATTTCCAGAAGTGGTAATTTACCCCCATATTTAAGGTGTAAAATCGTGATTTTCCATAAGAGACAATTTCTTGAGCTTCAGAATTTAATAAATAAATAATGGTTTCAACCATAGTTTTTCATACAGTGCCCAAAGAAGTGATTTTTACCCTTGCCATACCTGTTCTTGGTGGACTGCAGTCAGCTTGATCCCCTCAATTTCTGAATTGTGGCTACACCCATGTGGAATCCTGCCCTGAATGGGGCAGATGCTGATCCATTTGGGGGAAGGGTCATGCCTCTGGTAACCTAACCTACCCATCAAAACACAATTTCTGTCAGATTTATGCCACTGGTAGTGTGAGCTGCCCTGATACAAGAATTTGTCTCAAAATTTCAAAAAGCTACCCCAGATTTCATATTTTGCCCTAACCCTGCCCCAGTGACATCTGTTGAGATCTGCGATGTTCTGCAGACTGGTCTTATAGGTATGGAGGAGTAATCATTTGGTAGGTGCCCCTTCTCTAACTGACAAATGAGACTGTGAGATGGCATCATCTAAGGTTTGGTATCTGCACAAATGTTCCATAATTTCATCACACTGTTCAGTGTTATGTCATGTGGGGAAATTCTGGCACAATACTGCCAGAATTCCACCACAATCCCTCTGATGTTGTTTAGGTACATTGTTGTACATTTGTGCTTGTCACAGAACAGCACATGAATCAAATTCTGGCACATACCTTTGTATGTTGAAAATTAAGCACAGTCTTACTTAAACTGAAGCACATCAGTATTGAAATTTATTTACATTCACCTTGAAATTTGAATGAAGCTGATGCCAAACTGAAACTCAGTCACTGGTTTGTCAAAAAAGTGGAATGTGTGTCAGTCATGATGATTTGGGTTAAGTGCAACTCAGCCATAACATTATGTGGCATCCCTTGCATTTTGTACCTCCATATGTTACCAGACTCCATTCATTATGCATATCATGAAACCTATCAACACCAACATGTTTGTGCTGGAATTGGTGTGCATTCACCCTGAAATCTGAATGAAGCTTATGCCAAACCTAGACAAACAGTCATAAGGGTTTTGGAAAAGCAGGATGCTTGTCAGTGATGATGATTTGGGCTTAAGTGTGCATCAACCATGAGTTTATGTGGCACCCCATTTATTTTCTTACCACCCAATTTTAACAATGCATCTTAACCATATACCCATCATTCAAAGAGCATATGGCCAGTGCAACTAAAACTTTGGATGCCAATTTGGAATTTACATTTGCAGGTACACAGTTGGGATAGCATGATCTCTAGATATTCAGATGTCTGTATATGCCATGTTGGCACTCATGGTTAATTGTAAACAGTCAGTTGTGGTGTATTGTATTGACTTTTGGTCAGGGTGACCACTTGGCAGTTCCCACATTTGGTCGGCGACCACCAAATAACTTTTTTCACCCCTGCATATCAGCATGGCCTGAGAGTTCAATACGGAGCCTCCATAAGGCTATGCCAGGTCATCCCAAGCCAACTGTTTTCATTTTCCTGGTCAACTGAGACTACCTTTTTGAAAAAGGAGAAAATAAACTGATTTTTGGATACGGCCAGATAGCTTATCGAATTTTTTTGCATTTCTTGTAACAGATTGCTGGTACAGTTAACATAGCAGTGCTTTGCAACATTGCAATATTTTTCTGGTACCAATTGTTTTTTATCTGTGGTGGTTTTATGGAGATTTCAGCTTAGCGAGTAGACTGGTGGCGTCTGTTTTACGTGGATGACCGGTGTGGAGACACCGGCCTTTGCAATGCTGTGCAACATTCCCAGAAAGTGTTCAGCGTTGACACACTGACTCTTAGGGTCACCCAGAGATGTTCCATATGATTTCAGATGGACGTCACAAGCGTGCTTGTGGTACTCAGAGTTTGAAACTACAAAATGTTGCAGAGTTGCATGTGACAGATAATTGGGACTATTTGAAGTTTTCTTGCGTCCAAGACTTTTGGGAAGCGCTTTTTTAGAATATCCGTGTCAAATAGGCCAGGAAACATGTGACGCATGATACGTTACGGTGGTCAAATTCGACACAGCATGTGGCCTTAATCTTGCATGGCCTAGGGTCAGCTTTCACTTAGAACATGAGACTAAACTGCGAGGAACATGTTACCAAGCAGACTTTGGTCTCGTTCTGCTTTCCATTGCAATTAAACGACTGGAGAAAGTGGTCACTTTTCCCTGTTTGACCCGACCTGTGACGCCATCTGGTACCGAAAAGTAAAAAACTGTGTGTGTCATGAGACCGCAGGTTTTATCGGTGTCGAATGCCGTCTGGATTAGCCTAGTCAGACGACTGGTTCTCGAAAAAGACGGGGGGGTACAACGTTAAACCCCCAACCCCGTCCAAGGAAGGAAAAGAAATGCCTTATTCAGTGCCGGGTGAATTCTTCAGCATACCTCTTCAACTTGGTTGCAGATGATAACTTATTCATTACGAGTTTCGGTAATTAAAACGGATCTGATGTCATAAAAGCCCAAATATTTTAGCACGGCTTAATGCGCCTTCGTCAATGGTCCCGCTGACGAAGGCATATCAAGTGAACTTACTCGAATATTCCCTTTCGACTTGGTCCGCGATGCGTTCACGAAAAGTGCTCGTTTCCGGGCACTGAGATTTAACCAGTATTCGAGGATCGCGCCCCTCAGGTAACGACTAATGAAGGCACAGAGGCATTTCACGACAAATCAACCAGTTCCCAACACCCTGACCTCCCAAATTTTCTTGGGGATTGGAATTTCAAATACTCTTGGGTGCCAGACACGGCTGACGGAATATTTCATGTGTCAGATGAACGCTTCGGGACTTACGGCTCCGAAACTTTAATTTATGATACAATTGACGTTTTTATATGTAAGATGTTTCTATTAGTGTTTTATATTAAATATGGTATGGATGAAAAAATAAAAATGAATTAAAAACAACAAAAAACTCCCGCTGATCTCATGCATTAAAAACATTGTTGCACAGCAATCAAGGCTTAATCATTTACTTAATGTTTTACCCATGAAAGATGGCCTGCACCTCCATTTTATTTTGTTCTTAGTGCTAGTTTAAAAGGTCATTGCCACGATGATAAATTATATCCACATAATTACACAGCCCAGGTGTTTTTGGGTACAGTATGATGAACCCTGGCTTTTGTTTTTGTTTTCAAAATGTGAAATAAATCTGGCCACAGCAGTCGGTTTCAACAAGATTAGAAGCAACTGTTCCACTTTTGCTTTCCACCACAGACGATCATGGGAAATTAAAGTTAAGGTGACCCCTGGCTTAATTCTTAAATGCATTTATATCCATTTGTTCTCTTATCATTCGACTGTTCCTAGTTTCTTCAGTATTCTTTTTTGCTCTTTAAAAATTGCACTTGGGGAATAGAGAGTTATGTCACAGCGTCATGAACGGACGCGAAAAAAGACAGTCGACCTTAGTCAGTGTGCCGGAAGTCAGGCCGAGGTCTAAGTTATTTTCCGTTTTCTCATCTCGCTTCTGAGTTGACTGCAAGCATTTTAGGGAAACATGTTTTTTTAATTCTTATGGCATGCATTGCCTTGTTCACTCCGAATAGTCCGGATGTGTTTTTTCACAAACTTTATTGTTCCCCACAGCACAACGTCTGGCATAAACACTGGCGTACACACACTGACACACAATGATGCGACCACCCCGTCACTGACGTCACCCCGCACAGCACCGTGGTATTAGCTACGTACGACCGCGGGAGCGGCGGCGGGCAGGCCAGCTGCACGACCGGGGGCGGACCAATGAGCGGTCGGCCGGCTCCCCAGATCAAACGGCCACATCGGCGGTCAGCTGTGAGCACATTTTTCTGCGCGACAATTTTCGCCACTGACGGGCTTTACTGCTCAGAGCGTAATCCTTTCGCCATCACAGAACTATCGCCATTTTGCTTTGAACCGCTGCTTATCCCGTTCGGTCCCGCAAGCTATTATTTTTTCGACTTGAAAATAAATTCTACCTGCATCCGAAAGGTTTCAATGGAAAAACTGTCCTATTTCCGTCGCTGCAAATGAATATATCTTTTAGCTAGCAGTATGACGAGATTTACGGCATGTGGGAAGTTGGAACACCAAATACAACAGCGCTCGCGTCGAGCCTTATTCGATTCGGTCTCATGTAACAGTTTATGGTGGTTGAAATATTGCGCCAATAGGCACGCACATGCTCGCAGTTGAAAAAGTAGTGCAGTAGTGTGTCAGTTTCCCCACAATACGTGCATGCTGGTGATTATATAACATGCGTTACGTGCAGAAACCGTTTGGTGGGTATATACCTATGATTGTCTGGAACTGAAATGACTGGATCTGGGTAGAGGCACGACATTGGTAAGGGATTTGGAGGTCCATTTGGATGTCTCCGGGGTTAATCCCTTCGATTCCCATCTATAAAACGCTTGAGGTCTGCGTATCGTTAATCCCAAAGAATATAATTCCTTTTTCCTGAAAGCGGCAAGTGGCTCCTCCCGTGACCCTACCTTGAATGACACTGTTATCTCCCTGGCTTCTGTAGACATTTGTTCCATGTTCCTGCTTTCCATCAACAACAGCTTCCACCTTGCGGGCATTGCACAACTAAACCGTGGTACCGTAGGAGGCCAATCCTGCAGCTAGGGTACTTCGCGCGCAACTGGCCATACGCCAAGAATCGTCCCTGTCTATCAATGATATCGTCAGTGAATGTTATGCCACACAGATCCATGTGGCGATGGAAGACAGGGCAATTCCCATCAGGATGTCATCATTAAACCACATAATCTCGTCCCTTACCAGTTCTGCTGTCTCCGGTTCAGCTTTAGAAAACCAAGCTCGAAATCTTTGGAGTAGGTCTGAACGGGAAATGCTTAGTTTGTTTCTAACAGCCATTTCATCACCAGACCAAGTCCTAAACAATATGTTTATGGAAAGCGGATCTAGACGTCTTTAGAAAATTAATTGCCACGTGGATGTATATGGTAACAGGCGGACGATCCAACTGAGCTTTAGGGCGTTATGCATGCGGTGTGCAGAGGGCGCTCCCAAGCCTTCCCGTGAAGCGCTCAGGAAAAGTATGTCATGGGCCACCTCGGGCAGTCACCCACGCCAGATGGCGCGGCGCGGCGCGGACAGAGGGCGCCACCCACTCCCAGACGGACCGACCGATACGCCAGCACCGACGGAGGCGTCCGCCGCGATAGGGGACAGGGACGGAGAGACACCGCATCGGCTGAAGCCGTTTTGTCTGGCTTATGTCTGTCATACCGCGGAAAAAGCTCCCCATTTTTCCGCAACTTTTTTCAGCGCATAAGTCGCTTGGCGGAATTTTGTCTTTTACGTCATATAGTCTCAGTAAATTAATCGTGTACTTGGAGGCATCCTGTTTTTGAGCTTTGAATTTCATTGAATTGTCTGGCGTCTGGCGGATTACAAACCAAGGAACGGAGGGGACGGAGGGGGGTGATTCAGTTTTCTCATCCACGGTGTAACGTCAGTTGCCATCGTTCAGCTTCCCCATGCAGCTCTTCTGCATGTTACAAGTAGCAACGACGATCACTTGCCATAGAAAGACTGGCGAGGTCTCCATATTACTAGTTCTTCGCGCTGCGCTTAGATGGCGCTGGGTTTGGAGCTAGCCGGCTAACCCACTGCACCGGTCTGCGAGGTAAAATTATCTCTAGAATCAATAGACTTGTAAACAAGCATGTGCAGATAAGCTGTATCAATATGGCACCGTTTTAGCTGCGTCAGGCGGACAAGTGCGACGCGCGATTCATCGTAATCACGAAACACAAGCTTCACTTCTCAAAACAGGCGCATAATCCGTGGAAAAATGAGTAACGGCTAGGGCACTTGCAGCATTTCAGGCAATCCTTTCCATGCGTCGTATGGGTAACGTGATTCAAAATTGGAAAGAACTCGAGTGAGACTCCACACCGCCGCTTTTAAATGAAATAACTTGCGTGTTTCACTCCCAAGAAAAGAAGTCAGTGCACGGGATGTTGCGCAAAATATCAGTGGCGGCATTTCGTGAAAAGCTGTGGACTTCACACTGAATACGTCGCTTCACACTTGATTATCTCCTGAGTTCCCTGAATCTCTTCTGGAACGTCTCCTGGAAAATAACAAACCGGGTGTCATTTGCCAATAATCTTAAACGATCAACACAGCAAATTCGTCATCTAATTACAGGTTATATATTCTAAGTCTCGATGACCAATCCAGAACAGTGCATTGTCTGTTTACTTTCATCAGTATGGAACGAATCTAAAATCGGAGATTTTCAAAGAATCCAACATTCAGTATATAAAAAACGGACTTTTATTATCAGTCCCACCATCATCTCACTGCGTTTTTTTACTATCATTAATATTTAGGGAATCAAAAATCCAAAATTTTTACAGGAACCAAACTTATTCATAAAGAAATTACCGAATTTTACAACCAAATCCGCCATGATTACTTTGCACGAACAGCCAGAAACGGTATAACGTCTCCATGCAATAAGTAATTTTCGCAAACTACCAGCTACATACACCATTAACACCAGGGACTCGACTGAGCAACAGATCTGGGGGGCGAGGAAATCGCAAGAACGCCAAGGATTTTGAGTTTAACTATAACCCCTCAAATCTCACAGGTCTTCGGATTTCGAGCGCTTCATTTTCAGGAGCCGGAAATCAGGCGTGACATTTGGCTGTCCATCGCGCGCGCACGTGGACAGCCACGTTTGCCTGGGAACGATGCCCCATTGAACCTTTCCCTGGACAGCAAGGCCTGCATAAACATGGTGAGCTGCCAGCGCATCTGTCTTGCCCCGAGGATGCCTGCCACATAGAAGAACTTCTGCCCGAACTTTCGCCACTATGCCATTCGTATGTTGGGCGAGCCGTGATGGCCTTCTTTGTAGGCAGCGACAGCCGGTCTGGGAGCGAACACTGCCTTTTGCCTTTCATTTACGGCGATCACCAGGGGGTCACTGGCCGTCGCCAGGTTCGTATTGAGCCTGAAACTTGTTTGGACGTTGATAGACGCGAGACATCGCGATCTGTGCACATGCTGTCGAGGACGGGTCTCTGTTGACAACGGGCGGAGTCACCGCCATACCCTGCAGCCTCTTGGACATGTCGCTTCTGCGTTTCCCAGTTACCTCCGTCGATGGCCAGGCGTCGTACGCATCACAGCAAGAGGAGGCGACGGCCGCCGGGCCAAATATTCTAGCGACCAGGTCGCGACCGGCATCTACGAAGCTGCTAGGCGATGTGGTGTTAGCATTGCCATCATCAAATGGACCGTATCTTCCAGTCCGATGAGTAGTCTGTTGGCGTTTGTTGGCCACGAAGATGGCAGCGTCCGCCACCAGCTCCGTTCGAATAGCTGCGAAGCCTACCGTCGCAGTGACGTTGATGTTAGCAGTGCGCTGTAGCGCCTGACTGCTGTCTGTAGTGGGCTTCTCTTCTTCAGCAGCAGAGAATGGTTCATCTGCATCAGTGCGATGTCGACCAGTGCGCTATATCGCGCCTGCAGCATATGCGGCCTGATCGTGGCAGCGCGCTGGTTCTGGTGGCAGAAAGGGGCCGTCACGTCTCTTATCGGCGCCGTCAGGCGCACTGCCTAGCACGCTCGAGCAGACTTCTTCAGGGTTTATGATCAAGCCATCTAGCTTCAACCCATTCAGGGATCATCTTTCCTTTACTTTGTGTTCTCTTTTCTCTACTCTGTCTTCTTAATCCGTCTACATCATTTTAGGGAGAAAATTCGTATCGAAAAGGGTCGTCGGTAAAAATTCGTCGAACTCAAGTTCGTCGGACAAAAGTTCGTCGTGCTGAAGTTCCTGTCTAAAAGTTCGTCTAGGGTAAAATTTCGTCTAGGACAAAAGTTCGTCTGGGACAAGTTCTTTTCACAGAAACTCGTCTAGGGCAAAAGTGGAGCGTATGGAGCAAGTGTGTCTAGGAAAGAAGTCTGTCATGGGGAAGTTTGTCTAGAACAGGCGTTTGTCAAGGGCAAAAGTTTGCCCAGGGCAAGTTCGTCTCTCTTACGGAGAAGTTTTTTCTAGAATAAGAATGCGTCAAAGGCAAAAGTTCGTGTAGGGTAAGCTCGTCTCGCCAACGGAAAAGGTTCGAACTGCAAAACGTTCGTATGGAAATCGGCTCGTAGGAAAAGGGTTCGTAAGGGAGACCGTTCGTAAGGAAAAACGTCCGTAACCAACGGTTCGTTAACGTAATGTTCGTGTTGGAAAAGGAACGGACCTATACTAGTAATCTAACAACCTAACTTAATCTAACCTTTTGACCTAGACGAACTTAAATCCCAGACGAACTTTTGTCCAAAACGAAATTCTGCGAAAGGAACTTTTTTCCTAGACTAACTTCCGTGCCAGACGAACTTATGTCCTATACGAACTTTTGCTGGACCAACTTTTGTCCCAGACGAAGGTTTGTCTTTGTACGAACTTAAGCGAGACAAACCTTTGCCCGCGACGAACTTTTGTCTAAGACCAACTCGTGTGCCAGACGAACTCATGTCCTATTCAAACTTGTCCTGGACGAGCTTTTGTCCTAGGCGAATTTTTGTCCTGGACTAACTTTGTCCATGCGAACTTTCGCGAGAAGAACTTTTGCCCTAGACGAGCTTTTGACCTTACGAACTATTACCGAACCACTGTCCAACGAACGTTTGCCCGGAAACCGCCTGCCCGCATCTACAGCACAACACAGCAGTGATGCACCGCTCAATGTTCTCTGCATGCCGGACTACAATGAGGGATGGAAACGCTCTCATTTCCCCTTTCTCCTGCCGCCTTTTTCGTGCACGTTTTTGACATCCGAAAGTGGCTGATAAAGGTACACGGGTCGCTTCCAATGCCTTCCTTCAGACGCAGTGCCTCCAAGCTCTCTGTGGCCTGACCGCTGCGGTGACAGACGCACGAAACCGTTACCAGATCGCTCTTCGTTATCAGACACTCATTCAGCCTTCGCCCGAGTCCGCGAATTCAGTGGGAACACCCAAGGCGTTGACCATGCCGGATCACGTCACAAATGGCACAACAAGCGAGGCCACTGCACTGTACGTCTCAATTGTCGCCAGCGGTGGGCTGGAGCTACAGGTTCTCGCGCCTCTCCCTTAGAGAAACTGTTCAGCTCGCTCCCCAGGTGGGTCACGACCACGGCCGTGTAAGCGGAAAAACTGTCCGGCGATTCTCGCGCCACCTTCGCTCAACGTTAGCGTGACGTCACTGGTGCCTACACTCCGCTGGCACTGCAAGCTGACGGCACAGTGCGTAATATCGCGGAGGCTGTGGATGGCTGCATGACTGCCGATAATGGTTCCATCACATCCGAAGTGTACTGCTGATACGTTAATTTATCTAGCATTTATTTCAATAAAAGAGCCACACTGAGCTCGGTCTGAATCCGGGAAACCTGAATTAAGCTGCACCGCGTGCACTGAGCACGATCGGGAGGACTGGCGTAAATCCGGCATACCGATTCCATCCCACACGCAATGCAGCAGCGAATGTTAGTAACCGACCTTATAGGGTATCCGCTTTTGTTACAAGTAACAAATTCTGCCACGGAGAGGTGAGGACTAAGCACGTCACGACCGATGACGCCAAAATGCGGCCAACCATGAACCAGGTTCACTCGAGCGTGCGTGCTGAACGTGGCATCCACGAGAGCTTGTTGGCTGTATCAGTGCGTCCTTTATTATGTCGTTGCAGAACATCATATGCTTCAGGGTGCAATGAGGTGGCTATTGGAACACAATGACACTGACGTGAAACGCACAGAGACACTTCAGATGTACAGTTAATGTTGTTCAGGGCTAAAATGGACGGTGTCATTACAGACACCGTGCCCTGCGCACCTGTCAATGGCCATCTAGACTCAAACGACGTTATGTAACATAAACACTCTATAAACGTCTCAAATACACAACACAAGTGGCCTTTGACTCAAAAGGCACCCTTTGGTCTTGCAGCTTGAACATCCCACTACTGCTGCTCGGAAAAGGATGGTGGCAAAGCTTAACGGATACGCATAAACTCAAGACCAGTGGCATACATTAACTAAATACAGCATAGAGAAATTATAACTGTATGATGGCCCACATGCCGCAGAAAAGTTGGTGGCTCTGGAAAGAGCCGGTTATCTTGCAGGCATGTCGGCCGTGAGCCCTTCGGTGGGTCGGGACGTCCAGTCTCGACGGCTGCCATGAGACGACTGTAAAAAACAGTCCAGACTGTACCTGTGCGGCTGTGGCTACGGTCCGATCTCGGCAGCCGCCGCGACTGGACGTTCCGGCGCACCGCAGAGGGCCCACGCACGGAAGAAGCCCACAACGGTGCTCAAGTCGCCTGTAAAGCCCTGTCAGACTTCGGATAACGAAAACAAGATAGTCCTTCCGTATAGTAAGTGCCGTTACGTCTAGCGCATCTAGGAAAATCGATGATCCAGCTAGGTTCTTATGGAATCCGTCGTGCTGGAGGGGAAATTGCCCCTGCCCCAGATGGCATATTAATAGAGTACCTGGTTCACAACTCACGTTCAGTGCCCTGACTACAACGGATCCACCATAGTCAACGTTCTCTTCGTTCGTTGGAATACGAAAGCTTAAGCCACTCGTGCGATATTCAGTTCGGATCCTGGTTGCACTGTTGACAGTGTTATCAAGACGTCAGCGTCACCAGGGCTGTCTTCAAAGATTACCTTGCGTCACTGGGAGGGCGTGTCCAAAGCGACATCGGGCGTAAATGCATTCGGCCGACAGCACCGTCAGGCTGGCCAGGATGCCGCCGATGATCAGGACGAAAGCAGACACCACCACAGGCAGTCCAAGACCCTGACGAGCGAACCCACACACGGGCGTTACTTGCTGCAAACCGTCCGCGCCAAGGCACGGAAGACAGTGCATCGAGAAGCGGATGCAGGTGTAACAACGGTCATCTCACAGCGCCCAACCACGCTTAAACCCAAGCTGAATGTGTCACAATCGACAAAACGGCTTAGCCGGCTTCGTCTTGGTCATTTGCATGTTCTACGGTTACCCTCGCTGCATTGTAAGGCTTAAGTATATCGCTGCACGCTTTATAAGGCTCACGCAGACCATAATGGTGTCCAAATGGTGGAGAAAGTTACATGAAATCAAACAAGGTCTACTCGACCTTGACCTCGAATGACTCTGAACCGGCCGTGCACTATGCCGCACAAATTTCGTCGCATGGTAAAAGATTAAGTTCCAATCTTGAGGCGAATTCCGCAGCTCGACCTGATACGACTTTGACCTTCAATGGCCTTCACGCGCTAAAGCCATAGCCCATGTTTCCAGAGAACCATGTGATGCCTCTAAACACGTTTTGAAAGGGGAGTCGCAGCAGATTAATTTTCAGTGAATGTCACCAGACATGGCCTTGGCCCTTGATGACTTGGGTCTTACAATGGGTACAAAAGGTCACTTCAAAGCCGGGTTTTAAGTTAAGAACCACTAGCAAACATCAGTCTGATCCGAAACCATCTCCAAAATACTACTTTGACGATACGGGCCAGATTTTCGAAATCTGTGTTCCGCGGGACCTCGAGAAGGAAGTCGCATATAATGATCTGACATAACATCAACCGGAAAGTTTCACGGCACGTGTGAAAATTCAGCAAGCCAAAATTTCAGCTCATTCGGGCGACCGGTTCAGCATCTGTTCGGAAAAAACCGAAGGAGATTTTCCGGTATACTGGCACCAGCACCCCTCTAAACTGGCGAGGGTTCATGTAGCGTTTGCGTTTCCAGCTAACTGGGGGATGACTTTGCGTTGCTTCTGAGGCAATTGCTTCTGAGTGGGAGCGTCTGCGGAATAACTGGTCTTCCCATGGAGGTGGCAATTTAGTCAATACCTGGTATATTTAGTTTGGACTCGCGGATTATGAAACTACGCATAATTTTTACCATGTGCCTCCGTAAACTCCTTCTAGAGTCATCCGCTGAAGGACTGTATCTGGAACCTAGAGTCATCCGCTGAGGCACTGTATCTGGAACCTAGCGTCATCCGCTGAGGCACTGTACCTGGAACCTAGCGTCATCCGCTGAGGCACTGTATCTGGAACCTAGCGTCATCCGCTGAGGCACTGTATCTGGAACCTAGAGTCATCCGCTGAGGCACTGTATCTGGAACCTAGCGTCATCCGCTGAGGCACTGTATCTGGAACCTAGAGTCATCCGCTGAGGCGCTGTATCTGGAACCTAGAGTCATCCGCTGAGGCACTGTATCTGGAACCTAGAGTCATCCGCTGAGGCACTGTATCTGGAACCTAGAGTCATCCGCTGAGGCACTGTATCTGGAACCTAGCGTCATCCGCTGAGGCACTGTATCTGGAACCTAGAGTCATCCGCTGAGGCGCTGTATGTGGAACCTAGAGTCATCCGCTGAGGCACTGTATCTGGAACCTAGAGTCATCCGCTGAGGCACGTCATCCGCTGAGGCACTGTATCTGGAACCTAGAGTCATCCGCTGAGGCACGTCATCCGCTGAGGCACTGTACCTGGAACCTAGAGTCATCCGCTGAGGCGCTGTATCTGGAACCTAGAGTCATCCGCTGAGGCACTGTATCTGGAACCTAGAGTCATCCGCTGAGGCACGTCATCCGCTGAGGCACTGTACCTGGAACCTAGAGTCATCCGCTGAGGCACGTCATCCGCTGAGGCACTGTATCCGCTGAGGCACGGTACCTGGAGCGGTTCGGGAACTGCAGGCAAAACCCGCGGTGACTTTTCCGCTGTGTTAGACGTCACAGTCCGGCCGGACCGGCCGGGGCTTTCGTGACGTCACTACCAGTCACTGGCCGTTCAGCCGAACGGCACTTTGAGGACAGAGTAGAACAATTTCCACTGCAATTTTTTGCATTTCTTGCAAAGAATTGGAATCAGAGAGTCGGAATTGACTAATTATGACGAAATAATAAGGAAAGGATTCCGGAGGTCGCTATCCTATGTTTAGCAAGCAAATCTTGTCCAACTGATTGACTGTTGCACAAGATTGTCCAGCTGACCCGCAATCGAGTGGGTTCATTACCCACTGAACTGCGGCGACGGCGGGCCGTGGCCTTACCTGGCTCTTCTGCTGGTCACAGACCGCGGGTCCCTTTTTGAGCCACCTCTGTTGGAGCTGGATCGTCGCACCCGTCTCGTGCAGACGTGCCAGGCTGAGGGCAACCAGATATGCCTGAGACTCGGGACGATCAGGGACAGGATGTGGCGACACCTAAACGCTTTTTAACCATCTTTTTCTAGGTTAAATGACAGACGACATTAAGGGCGAGGCATTTCCTGCCGTTTACTTACACTGAATGTCACTATATTCGCTTTCTGGTTTTTTTCGAACCTCACATTTTCCTTATTACGAGACGAAGGACCTCGGCATAAAAACACATAACACCGGTGTTTGCAGTAAAATCTACCAACGTAATTAAGGACAACCGTGAACAACAAATCGCGGCAAGCTTCCTCAGAAGACTGCAAATTTCAAAATGGCCGAGGTCAGTCGAAAGGAGGCTGCTGCCGACGAGTTGGATGAAGTACCGAGTGGGTAGCCCACCATCGGGTACCAACTATAGGGCATCAGTTGCCTTCGGGCAATCTTCTTTTATAATCCGCATTTCCCGACCCGAATAACAACCGAGCATGTTACGTTTCCATGTCCTCAGCAAATCTGGACTGAAATGTAATTCGGATTCTCTGATGCCATGGAGATGAGACTTGTATCATAAACAGTATGTCATATTGTTATCAGCTGAATCTACGTTACCGCCTAGTTAGTAAGACAAAGATGGTTTCGTCAACCGTCACATTGACGACTCACTAGTGGTTGAAGAAGGCTTGATAAGGAGAGTTCTTCTGCAGGCCAATGGCTGCCGAGTTCACGAAATAGTCACGCTTGATGTCGGTGATACCGCACGTTTCCTCGCCTAGACATCCACAGAAATATCCATCTGTTAAACACTTACACGGGGTTGCCAGCATTTATGGGCGTAGGAACGAGAGGAGGGGGCCAAGGGAGCCAAAAAATGTCCTTGCCTCCTCCTTCCCCACTTTTTTCTGCATGCTCGCATCCACCTGCCCGCATTGGCGAAAAATGCTGAACTGGCGATTTAGGCTCGTTCAACAATTTCTGTCCGACGATTGGCCATCAAATGTGCACCAGACCAGCATACACAAATAGTCAAAATAAGCGAGTAACGTCGGTGTTTGCGACGGTGGTCTCAACAAGCAATTCGAAATTGGATAAAAATCCTTCAGAACTTCCAACTAATTGGTTAGAAATTAGACTAATTGGTTAAAATCAGTTAAAAATTAGACCCCGACCCGATCAATTATCGGCACAGGTTTCAGCACAGGGGTGAGATCTTCCGTAATTAACGCAGAAATTGCTTAAAATATATTTTTGTCCCTGAATCCAAATCAAAGCTACCAGCAATTGTAAGATAATTTCCTAAAGACAAAAGCACATTCACGTGTCGTATCTGTATCTCCATTGTATCTGTCGTATCTTTGTTGTAATACGTGTCGTATCTGTACTCCACAACACAGACATTGGAGGCTTACAAGGGAAGGCAGTGTAGACATTGGTTACCGACTCAAAGATGCTGGATTTTGTTGAGCATTTGTGCCATGAAAATATATAAAAATATAAAATATAAAAGTAAAAAGAAACGTCAGCAATTGTATGTTATTATATTAAACATCATGGGACGTCCCCAGTAAAACACATGCCGTGGATATTAAGCCCCCGAGTCAAAAACTGGGCACTTTACGCAGTTACAACACTCATTGCCAGCACTCGCCCATTCATCATGTCATTGGTAGTGGAAGAAGCAGAGCGGAGGTTGCATATGAGATAGTGGACCTGAAACTAGAAAGGATAGTGCTTTCGAAATGAGAAGCAGAAAGAGAAAGCAAGTCGGGATGAAACAGGCTGAGACCAGCGCAGGCACGGTAAGAAAACGTCCGCTCGCCTGCATCTGCATGTGGACGAGAGAGGCGGAAATGGTCATCTCGCCGCGTACGGCGAGCACGGGCTTCACTATTTCTGACAAAAAGCGAAATCGAGTCTGCGGGCTCGTCCCTGGAGACCACCTGATGGGCTAGTGTCAAAGTTCTTAGTGTCACCATGTCGTCCGCGGAAAGCCAACAAAGGCGTTGGGTTCGGTCGAATACGTGGTCACTTTTTTGCGTCCAAAAATGACGTAATACAGAGTTTATTACTTTTCCGTAGCCGACACAGATCCTTTTTAAGCCATTGCCATAAACGGCAAGGTAATACCAAACGTGGGGAGCACCAAGGCGGAGACGACAGCGCGCAGCGCCCGGCGCGGAAGGTGAGTTCGCCGTTGTACAAGGCCGGATAGGAAGGAAAAGCAATAGTCTCGTAGAATCACGAAGCAAATTAATTTACGTTTGTCGTCATTTACTAATTTTTTAATGGCATTTAATGAAAAAAAACGTTGTGGCAACCTGTTTACCTCGACAACTTGAAAAACAGCTAGCTTGCCAGTCAGTTCCATGTCATGCTTATGGTTTCGTTTCATAATTCGCGTTTTTAAATGTTATTACTAATTATGAAAAGATCATTTGAACTGGAAAGAGGTTATTTATAGCACGGTATGTGTTAGTTATTTAATATTCGAGATGTAAGATGATGTTTACATTTGCGCCAAGTACATTAGCCCGCGCACGACCGTCGGTCGGCGATGATCACGCCCGACTAGGAAGGACTGCTGGCCGTCCCCCTTTAACTCACAAACGGTTGGTCGCATGATAAAAATAAGCACACCGTTGGGAAGTTTGTGACAAGTAGAACTCGAAAGTGGTCTCATTTTTAGTTTTAGATAATATGTAAGCAATTTACACCCTATATATGTTTTCTCATAGCCGACTGCATTAGACCGAGAAACGGTCTGAATCTCAAGGGCTTTGACTAATCACGCATAAGTAAAGGCACCGACGCAAAAGTAAAGGTCCGCAAATGCCGACACACATCAGTTTTCTCGGATTTGTTCAATATGTACTCCGAAATGTTGAGTTAAAGACAAGGCAATCTTCGCGCCTCCTGTCGGCGGGCGCCGCAGCCGAACGCAGTAGGAAATTGATGAGGACTAATTTTAGCGTCCCTTTTATTTCGCCACATAAAATTATCCATGTCATTTTTATTGATCTTAGTGGTTCTTGTGACGGTTTCACATGTTTAGATGTTGTAAAAACTCGTTAGTTACCAATGTACACAATTGGCAGAGCTTTATTGGCAAGAGCCTATTTATTTCCAAAATATGCATTTTTTAAAACTTTTTGAGGTTCCTGGTATTACTTACGTCTGTGCAAGCCAGTTCTGCCATTTTCTACCCATTCTGAGAAACTCATCGCTGATTTTGACGGTGCTACATTTTTGCCCACATCAGTTATTCGTGACCTGACCTCAGGTCAATGGCTGGAAGTCATTGATACTTTGCCCAATGACTGTATCTAGATGCTGCTTCACTCCACACTAAAAATGTTATGAAATATTCCATCAATTTCCAAAAAAAACGACGACATATTTTAAAAATCGGCTTACCTTAGGTCAATGACCTGGAAACTTCCGATAAATCTGAGATAGCAGATTTGTTGCCATCATATGTTTGTCATCTATCAAGATCACAAATCCCTGACAGTATTACTGTGATATCTTGTTTTGAGAAAAAGTTACAGGGTGCTAAACCTTTTTTTGACATAGGTCCGTTTGACCTGACCTGAGGTAAAAACTTGGACACAAGGTGTAAAAATGATAAAGGAAAAAGGTACGCGAAGTTTCGTGGCTCTGTATTTGTTTTTTCTTTCGCAATCTCAGAAAAAACCTCAGGGTGGGTGGTCAACTCCCCCCCCCCCCAGTCGCTGATGGGCTAGAATCGACGAAACAGGTGTGGTTGGAACTAATAGGACATGGCAAATCGGGCAAAACAGCGCATCTCAACAAAGCTGACGCGTATGAAGAAATATCTGCCTCCGAAGTCCTCATTAGCTATGTCCTGATAACTTGTCGCATTACAGTAGTTGTATCCTACTTCATGAGAACAGAAGCATTGAGCAAAGTGGGCAATAGAGAAAGTTTACGAACGGATCGGTACCGTGATCAGCTCAGCTGGTGGAGCGGTGGTGTTCCTGTTTTGGCAAGACATGCTCGAGTCGCCCCGACGTTCGATACTTGGCCCGTGGGTCAGCTGGAAAATGGCCAAAAGGGTTCAAGGTGACTAGCACACGATCGTGTCGCGCACATGGCGACATGTTAAACCGTTACCTGGCATTGCTCGATCAATTGTAGGAGTCGGAGGCTGTGGAACAAGCTATCCATAAGATGGGTTCCCATCTCTAACATTGCCCAAACAACCATTCGGATCAAATTTCCAAGAAAGAAACGAGCTTCGCTTAAAAATGATCCAATCGCGCCATTTAGAAAAATTCCACGCGACGCAGAAAACCTCTCTTTCATGGAAGCATGATGGAACGGAGAAACGACCAGGAAGGCCACATTAGCCATATCACCATGCTTGAAAGTAAGTATTGATAGCAGAAGTATTAAATGGGTGGGCGCATGTGTTTTGACTATTTAGCATCGTCTGACTGGATGGCAGAGTGTTTTGACTGTTTCGGTTTTAACGTATACTGCTGCCGTCTTTGGGTCTGAGGGCAGGACACTGTTCGTTGCCAGTTCACGGGTGACGGCTGATGGACACCAGAAGGACGATATGTTAGCTGATTCTAGTTTCCACTCGGTACCAAAGGGTGGTTCTTCATTTGTTTCACCAGTCGAATTGGAAACTGAAATTCCATTATCGGTCGTATCACAAGAACGACACGGGATAGACCCCCCTGCAAAGTGGATTAGCAAACCAGATTACAGAAAAAGAACTGGTGCAGCTGCATACGACATCTTCAACAGGGTTGCTCCCCCCGTACCGACAAGGGATAACTTGGACCACTTCTTTGCCATCAGGAGTATGAAAAGATGTTATATCGTCATCTTAGCAAAGTTTCGAATTAATCAAGGATGTCGTTAGTGGTCGACTTGCGAACAGCTTCAGGAATGTTGCACCCTCTGCACTGGTGAATACTAAACTGGATGTCAGTTTGTTCTTTGTCATTTGGCGGCCCTAGAATTATATATCGGCCACGAACGCACGCAGCGGACCGTCTGAAGTAGAGGTGTCTGGGAATGAGCGGATTGCGTTCCTCTCACGTCTTGCGTGGTTGCAAGACGTGCGTCTCGGAATGCTATGGAGGTATACTGGCAGAAGTTCCAACTTACACTGAGGTCCAAGGTCTGTAAATTGTGAAAACATGGCCGCCTTCAAGAGGGGTGGCTGAAACACGAGCAGAACCCGAATCATCACTTATTGCAGTTTCACAACGATTTCATTTGCTATTTATCCGTGTTTTGGAGAAAATTCTGACCAGGAGTGGCCAGCATGGGATGGACAGTGAAGACCTTCATAGCAGGTGTGGCAATGACATTGCCTTTGTTGGAAACCACACGACTTTCCATTTTGAGATTATTGCTCCGAGCGTTTATCACAGTGAACTCCCTT
The DNA here is from genome assembly GCA_030062745.1 of Capitulum mitella. Classification (NCBI taxonomy): domain Eukaryota; kingdom Metazoa; phylum Arthropoda; class Thecostraca; order Pollicipedomorpha; family Pollicipedidae; genus Capitulum; species Capitulum mitella. The sequence continues at coordinate 2,798,858 of CP099853.1, read as the reverse complement.
TGGGACTGTGTACCTCTGGTGGCACTAGTCACGTGAAAACTGGCATAGCGGGGGACTGACAGCAGCCAAACACATGGTTCGGCGGATCGAGTACAAAACACGCGTTTAACCAAGGCCCAAAATCATGGGCGTTGGATTTATGCCGCGTCGTGAAATGACCCAAGATAGGCCGGTGAGATAAGTTCCATGGATTTTCGGATACCATCAGTCGAGAACTCGATGAGCACCATAGTTATCGGTCAGGCCCATCCTTTGCCGTGATCTATGACTTCGTGTTCTTGTATTCTTGCACGTGGTCATCTGTCATCGTCGTTTAACTGAGGCTATTGTGCACACGAAAAATACAACCTACAGGAAAACTCCTAAAAGGTGAGGACGACAACATCATCGGGCATGGGAATACAGGATCGGAAGGCAACAGGCGCTCCGTCGTGCTCTGCTCCTGGTAAGGTGTGGCGCTCAGGACTAGGACATGTGCTGAAAGGAGATAAGAATAGAGACACGACAAAAACAGTCCACTGAAGACCGCCTCAGTCGCTTCGGCGCGGCGTCCGGTACAAAAACTCGCAATAACAAAACTGACTCAATAACTTAACCGTCAGAAGGTCTAGAATTCACTGGTCTTTTTGTATCTTTACCTACATCTTCAACCTACATCGTGACATTTAGCCTGATAAGAGGAACAGTGTAAAAGATTTAGTGTTAGAAAAGACTGTGTTTCAGGGCTTACTATTTCCTCCACGACAAAAATTTTGGAATCCTTCAAAACCTTGGCGACGGCTCGTGTTTTTGGACGAAGTCTTTGTTTTTTTTTGTGCCTCGACTGAGCTATGACGTTAACTTCAGGTAATTTCAGGTAACGTAAGTCACGGTGAGGCTCAGCTGGCTTGCTCCTTAACCTCAATAACGAGCTAAGGAAACGATACCCCTTCCAGATTCATTGAGTCTATGCCTCCGGGATTGAACTTTACAATAAAGATAACCTTTTTTGGGGTGCTTTAGAAAATCAATCTTATTTCAAGATGAGGAGTGAGAGGCTCGTCTTTCAGGGCATTTGAAACCAGCGCACAAACACGCAACATGACTCGGCATAAACTTCATGAATCTGTCACTGCCATCTTCTCAGCTTGCCATATTTATGCATATTTTTGGCATGCCTGCGGCCAACCCGCAACCCGCATCCAGGCGCACTATACCTTTACCATTCCAACTTAGCTGGCCGAACTGTAAAGGTCAGGTAGCCTCTACCCAGCGGCCCGGAATTCCCCACTGGCAGGGAAGCATCGTATTGGTAGGGGCGCGCCCATTGAGAGGAAGTAAGTGCATCAATATCGGGTCGAATTTCGCGTTTGTCGCAAATTTCTTACGTATCAGAATGCTCAGAGGCGTAACGTTACAGGTGATGTAGGTGATGATGATAAATGTCACTATCAACCCTCCAGTGGAATCCTGTCTTCACACTTAAAATGGTTACGTTTTTACATTGGTGCATGTATTGGATCTTAGTACCTACCACTGCTTATGTGGCCACCTGTACCGTGTCGGGACAGCCGGGCGGCGGGAGTTATAGCCGGGGGGCTGCACCGCAGCACCCGCCACCCTGCCCACGGTCGCACTTTGCTCAACACTGCAACTACGAAACCTAGCTCAACACAGTAAAATACACACGATTTTGCTGCTTATGGAATAGGAAATACAATGTTTATTCGTAACTCGCCGTAGCTGTGTGACGCTGAAGAGTACTGAAAGTGAATGTGGTTGGTAGCTCCGAAACAAAGGCAAAATGACGCTACATTTTTTTCAAATGGCTCAAAGCAAAGCGCAGTGGAAAACTTCAGACATACATCTTTCTGGCGCTGGGTTCCATGACTGATTTTCATGTCTAGCTGACCGTAATAACTATATTTAAAAGTTCTCCGTAGTGCGGAGCGTACGTCTGTTAAAGCATTAGGATTGTTTCACCCTGACGCTGATGCAGTTTACCTCAAAATGATGCTATATTTTTATCTAACAAATGCCGTAAGTTTGATATCAAAATGTAACAAATCAATGCACCAATTCCCAAATGTCTGCCATCATTCGCAACGTTTATGCGATCACTATCCAAGTGCAATACAAGGTTTAGTTCTTTTGTTTTCACCATAGAAACCAATATTGAGTATTAGTGTTGGGTCCCTCCGAATGCTGGAGCGCTGGCGCTAAAATTGAAATTTTTGCATCTGTCCGGTAGACTTGTGGGGCTGAAGGGTCGCCACAGTTTCACGACGCTTTACACGGACTGAATGCGTGGTTTCGCTTCACATGCTTACTGCGACCGGAAGACGCAATCATTAACCCAAATGCAATCCCGATTCCTCACCATTATACACGTTGCATAACTTACCGTTATAATCAATGAAGAAGACGAGCTTTTCCGCTAAAAGCCGTTGTTTTACACAACTCTGACAAGAAGAATTGACCGGAATAACGTGTTTCGTGTACACCTTCTGAAGAGTTGGCAGCGGTGAAAACTGCAACAGCAAGAGCAGTTTCTGCATCGCGAAGGCATTCCTCTCTAAAACGTCACGTTTAAACACAGTAAGCTCTGCTTTCTTCAGAATAACATAATCGGTTCACGCCACAGGGCAAACACCCTCATTACGTTACAGTATTCAGTGTCTTGGGATGCATTTATAAATGCTGAAATTCGACATATTTTGTAGCAAAACATTTTTCGAAAACATCGATTTGTTCTGTTACTGGTAGATTTAAACATATTTGCCGAGAAGTTTGGCGTCGTTACGAGTGATTGCCGAGTAACGAATGAGGTATGACTGGTATGAGAACAGACTGGACATCCAAATTTATTCAACCACGATGTGAAGTGCAGTAAATTTTCACAACCGCGTTTTCTGATTCTAGCAGAGTTTGCTTGCCTACGCTTGTTAGTTACGACAAAGATGCAGCAGCGGAAAGCTGAATCCGTCATAAAAGACTGCAAACTGAATACAATAGAAAAATTATCTGAGGTCTCTAAGCCTAACCATCTCAAGTCTCGCCAGCACAAGGCCCAGAGCGCAGGCTGTTCCAGAACAATTGTTCCGATCGTAGCTAAGTGTTACACTATTTGTACATACTTCTTGAGCTTAGTGTCTTCACTGGTCACTGGCCGATGATGAACATCTAGTTCCGATCACAAACTGTCCTTTGAGGCGGGTCATCGAAATCGGTTCAACAGATTGACAGATCTCAAGGGAGACCCAACTGCCTCCCTCTCCCACCACTGGCCTGAATTCAAAGAAAAACCAGCCGCATGAAAATGCTCGCGAATACCTGGATGGGAAAATGTGCAATGTCGAACAGATCCATTACAAAGTACATGTTCTAGAGGTCTTCAGCCATCGAAATAGAAAATATGAGTCCAGTTTTCTCCAATTTATGCATGTCTCTTACTCACGTATTTGATTAAGCATTCGCGGAAATAAACCTACGATCTTTCGAATGCATTCATTCAAAAAATTGGCTGAACACTCACTTAAATGGATGACCATTAACCTAATATTTTAGGGTACACTGTTCCCGCCACTGCCCAGCTCGCTGCGAAACCTACGCCGTTTTCATTCAGTTGAACCGAACCACAGACGGAGAAGTGACCTTAAAGTAGTCCAGCATGGATGAGCCAGAGGGTACAGCCATCTTGTAAGTGTCGTCCTTCAGCATGCCCTCAAAGTCCTGGAAGGGTAGCTCCAGCTTCTGCACGGCCAGCGAGGACGTCAGCTTGGCCGAGTAGGACGCCACCATCGTCACCATGGCGACGAAGAAGCTCCAGAAGAAGAAGCGCGTCGCCAGGCCGTTCGGCGTGCGGTCCGCTCCTGAAGACGGGACACGTCTTAACCCTATTCCCGGCAGGGGGGGGGGGCGGAATCCGCCCCCCCTCGGGTTTTTTGCTTGCCAATTCCAGGCTTTTTGACGCAGCTTCGCGAAACTTGGTCACTTTTCCTAGCTATTCCTTCTACGCGCCGTGACAAAATTTCGAAATTCTATTTTGCTCAGGGGCGGAGCCAGGCAACGTTTTTGGGAGGCACCTCAGGTCATTTTTGGCCATGTTGAGGGTAAAAGGAAAATGTCTGCCAAAAACAGAGTTTTTAAGATAGAACTTAAAACTTTGTATGAATATATAGCTAAATAGTTGGGCAATGTGCATATGTAATTTTGTTTATCTGAGGTCACTTTACAAGGTCAGGTCAAGGTCAAAAGTCAAAATTTGTTTTTTCGCAATAATTTCGGCGCTGTTTTTTCAAATGCCAAACCCGGAATATGTGTGACGTAGAAAGATACCCTCTACTTGTGTACCAAGTTTTAGCTTGATATCAGGTCAGGTCACGGAGCTATGACCTAAAATGTCAGTGCACGTACCCTATATCGCAAAAGCCAAAAAATGAATTTTTTGGAATAGAGTGAATTTAATCGATTAAAAACGTTTACAGATAATATTGAATGCACACGACATCATTCCAGGTGACCCCAAGGTCACTGGAGGTCATTTAAGGTCAAAGGTCACAAGTTGATCTGAGAAACGTGTGACCATGACAGTTCCCCCTTTTTTATGTCCCTGGCACCGCCTATGCTAACATTATACAAACATTGTAATGCGATTTGTACTTCTTTAGCATAACATGACTACCAGAAGCTAAAAAAGTGTTTTGGCCTCTTTTGTTCATTCCGTTATTGGAAAACTAATCCCCGTATTTTTGAAACCCTGTGAACGCCCATGAATTTTCTCAAAATTTCAAATTTGCATACCCCTGGTAAAAGCCCTATCTATAATCTCTCGATTGATGCCAGTTTCATCGAAATCGGTCGATAAACAACGGAGTTATAAGAAGTCAAAAAGTACCCCCCATTTTGACATTTTTGCCCCCCTGTATCCACAAATTTCAAAATTTTGAAAATTTGTTTTTATAAAAATGTAGTTCACGTCACGGCAAATCAATTGCCGTTTCTTGCAATGAAATTGGATAAGTAGTTCTCGAGATCTCAGGGGGGGGGGCCGAATCCGCCCCCCCCCCTGCCGGGAATTGGCCATACCGTCTAGCCCTCCGGGAATAGGGTTAACGCCTGCTGGGCCCGGAAGGCGTGGCAACGTTGATGACGGAACCCGCGTTCACGTCTGCCGGTCCAGACTCGATTCGACTCGGCTCTAATTCGAGAACGGCAACGATAGAACATTTTCTTTCACGAGGACAAAGCCTAAAGTCAAGCACTGCTGACTGTTAAAAAAAAAACGGAGAAAATCATATACATCATTGCTGTCTTGCCAGTCTTGGCCGGACTGTGCTTAGAACCGTGCATTAGGAAGGCTATTGTCTGATGGGCTACTGGCCTTTCAGCATGTTTTGATTATTACTATAGTACGAGAAATATGTAACACAGCGCAGTAAATGATTCCTGACTTGATCTATTTGAAATCACAGAAGAATTCAGGTATCACTTTCATTTTACAAATGGCTTCGGCTTTCAGCAAAATGTCAGACGTCAAATAATCTGGAAACATTCAGATGCAGGTTTCCTGTGCATTCGGCACATCGGTCCAAGGTTAATGAAGATCTAAGGCAGCAACTGGAAGCAAGCTTGTTATTTCCACTGCTATATCCAGAGACATCGCGAACATAGTTAGCGGGTACCATGCCCCTCCCGCTTTGGTTTTCCGATATAAGTTCTGAATGACAAAAGCCAGGAATTCCAAATTTTCCATACCTTTACCTGAACAACACAGCTACTCTGCGACACAAAAGGGGTGAACCGGTCACCACAGACCACGTCATATGACGTCATAATATGAATCATGGATATGGTTTCATTCTACTCTTCGAGTTTTACCGAGTACCAAGAGCAAGGCCAGTTTCTTGCTCTTGGTTCCGTTGCTTTTTCCCATCGAATGGTCAGGTTTCAGAAAAGTCGTAAAGTAATCCAACTAAATCGAACAATGACAGGGACACCTATGAACAAGCACCGAAACTATGTGTTACTTGTGTCCATGTTCATGACGCAAGTGGGTGCAATTTCGGGAATGAGGGCTAACGTTTTCTTACTGAAGTCTCAGGAAAAAAACAAGAAACGTATGACACAGCAAATATTGTCCTCATTCCGAACGACAAAGAACCCATTAGACATTACAGCTGGCCATGACGACATCGGCTTGCTCCTCCTGCCATCATTGCGACACTTTGTCTTGGATACCATGCTTTGACACATGAAAGCATTTAAAGGTAGCTTAATTGTTCAAAGGAATGCCAGCAATTGTGGCATCACCTTGTTGACAGCAGGCACCGAAGATATACATGAAGCTGTCGGTCCAATTGAAGTTTCCCTCGTGCAGTCTGGCCGCACAGAACCTCCTTTCCACCCAGTACATGGCGGTAATGGCGCTGGAGCTCAACGCGACGGTGACGCCGAGTACCATCCACAGGAGCGGGTCAAAGACATCCAGGTACGTCGTCCAGGTGGGATCCAGCGCCGACGGCCTCTTGATGAACATCCGGTACCTATAAGGACATTGAAGAAGCATCTGAAATCTTCGGTAGTCACCAGGTATCTCTGGCTTCTCCTCTCCAGTGCATCCCGGTGCTGTTATTTTTATTATAACAATCTCGATGCCCTACAGTGACTGCTTCTGTTGCTCTGAAATTGTACGGTGTTGGTTTGGAACGTGTTATAAACCGCACCCAACGACAATTTTTGGAGTATACATTGACAGGCCATTGGCCCATAGCACCCATATCACAGCACCTTTCTGAAATGCAGATCATAGAAAAGTCATGATTCAGCCGCGGAGGCTATGGTATAACAAACGTTTAACGTATTTGCGGGATTTGATCTTGCTCTGCCTTGTGTAGATGTCAAACATGGTGACCGTAGCAACTGAGTCCACACATGAGACCAGGGCTTCCAGGGCAAAACATCGACTGCGACCACTCTTTATTGGTTTCCCAAGGCTCATACTTAGTCGGAATTCCTATTAGACATGTACTGGGCGCAAATGGCCGGAATATTTTCGGAGGAAATGTCCCAGTTTTGAGCTCTTCTTGTCACGAATTTTCTTACGATACCCTTGTTTGTATTGTGTGGCCAACCGTTTGTGAGTCGGAGGGCAAGGGGGTGTCAACATCCCAACCTAATCAGGCGTGCATGGCGCTGACTTCCAGGATGGGAGGGGGTTAACGCACCGGATTCAATCCTTTGGGTCGCCACACAAACAGACCCGGACGAGTCCGAAACCTCCGCTTGCACGCAATAACAAGAACTTTGATTTTCCCTTTGGGTGCTCCTTTTCCTAGCTGTCTTTCATGTCTATTTTTCAAAGTCGTGTTCTCCACGTATTCACTTTCGCACGCATCGGCAATCCCTAGGACATTCTCAGAACGGAATGGGTTTCGCGAGCGTCGGGATGCAATTCTGACCGTGTTCGCGACCGTGCGGCGTCGGTCTCGACCTGGCCGCCAGGTGCCTGTGTGACTTCGGAACATCAGTCACTCTCCGGCGTGACGGAGGGCCATGCGCCGGACGAAAGCAATGTGTCGTCAGCGGGACTCGAATAGTACCCCGAGACGTCAGACCAGACGGTCATTATTACCCCGGGGCAGGGGTGTGCCCGACGGCGGGCCGGCAAGGAACTGTACCCCCGGTGTGGAAAGTTTAATGCATATTTACGCACCAAAAATAAAAATAAAGAATTCCGCAGCTCGGAAATAAGGTAGCCGAAATCTGCGAGGTTTTACATTTTGAGGTTTGGATCGTCCTGGCTCTCTTCCTGGCAAAATCCTAGCTACGTCCCTGGCGCCTGCGCCTCGGAGTGCTGTAGAACATGCTGAACACATGCCGGTTCCGATGCCAGCCGTGACGCCAGCACGAGCCGGTCTCACGGTCGCGGCCAACGCATGACTAGACCAGCCGGGTCGTCGCTGTCGGACGGTAATTGTGGGGGGAGTGGCGTGCGTCGGCAGAATACGAGAGCCTCGACCCCGCGCGTTGTTACAGGACAAGGACCTAGAAACCCAAGAAACACCGTCCGGCCAAAGTAGCGTCTGACGTGACGTCATAGGCGACATGTCGCCGTTCGCTCAGCATGCAAGCAGCGATAAGACATCACTTTTGCGTTATTTTGGCATTAACAATGATAACACAAGAAAAACCAGTGACATGAAAAATTGGTTCTAGAACTAGCAGCTACTTACAGTCTACTCCTTAACCTATCCTGCCAAGGCTCGATTGTCTGACAAGCTACCTCACTTTTGTAATCGTCCCAGCTCCCAAAGCCCCTGTTAATTTTTAGCCCCACGCTATGCCAGCCCAAAAGGATTCGCGAAAATATAAAATCGTAATTAACTGCATAACTGCATAATAACTGTTTACATTCAAATGCGAAAAAAGAACAGATAATGTCCGCTCCCCGACCTGTCAAAGCCCGCCGTAAACAAACATAGCCCGCAGAGCCGTCTAGCCAGCTGTCGGCTGACCCACGCCGACTTTCCATCGGTCGACGACCGTGACGTCACGGGAGACATCCGAATACGTTATTTTGATGAAGACGGTTACAGGCTGGTAATGTGGTTATCCCACAGCCTTAGTCAGTATTTCGCCACGGATGAAACAGGACAAATCTAACCATTCTAAAAATTCAGAGACTTTATTTTCGGGGTCCGCGACATTTGGCTTGGTTTTCATTTTTCATGCGAAGGGAAACGCTAAATTTTCGCCCCACAGAGATTCATGGCCTCTAAGCCCCCGTTCCCCGGCTAGGTCCCTGGGAAATCGGGAGCTAGACAGCGAAAACTAACGGAGAAAGCTAACGGCGTCATGGCGGCGTAAACGCAGTCAGTTCGTTGCGTAATGGATCAAGGTGCAGTTAGTTAGTGTGGAGGGGTGCCAATTTCTGTAAATGATTGGGGGATGGGGCAATCCGAGGGCCTGGCAGCCTAACTTTCCCCCAATGCGAGGTTTTCAACGGATTTTGCCTATTTTATTTTTACCGACAGGAATTTTGGACTTTTCCTACCGTTGCCACATTTACACTTGAGTGCATAAACGATTTAGATATATATAATTCATATATCCCAAACAAGACATATGTAATTATATACATATATATAGGACCTATTTTAATATATTAACTGGGGAGAAAATCCCCACCAATGGACGCCACATCCCCCAGTACACAGCGAAATCCCCTCAGTGAAAACGTTCCTCTGCCAACAGCACACGCCCGATTAACTCTTTGACATGCTTCAGGCAGGTACTGTGAGTAATATATATCTATGGTGGTACTGTGAGTAGCATATATGCAGGTACTGTCAGTGGCATATATTCGGAAATAAAAAGGAAGAAACGTCAAATGAGCGCAGAGCTGTTTACAGAAAAAAACGTCAGACAAGTTTCAAATTCCTTCAGCTGGAATATGATTAGCGTATATAAGTGCAAAGACTAGGGCAAGGATACCACCAATAAGTGCTCTTCATGTTTGTGACTCTCTGTCTACCAATATCTGTCCGCCTCTGTGTACCCCTATTTGTGTTTTGTGAATTATGATTATTTTATGGTAGCATCAATACGACGAAAATCCGTGCGTTTAAAGGGGTGTTAATTCTGCCAACAATCTCATCCTCCATGTCATGCCGATAAACGCAAATGGCTCGAAAGCGAAAAATGCCCCCAATTTGAGCGCCTGCAGCGGCTGCCCCGTTTGGCGGACGAGGTCGGTACTGTGAAATGATATGCAGTAATACTTTGCGACGTGGGAGCTACGTCGTCGCCGAGTTGTGATAACTGAAGGTTGAATTTAGCCCTACTCTATTTTGTAAAGCTTGCAAAAGGGCCCTCGTAGTGCTCCCGTGGCCAGCACGCCTCACTTGCTGTCCCTCCGTGCGGTTTTACATGACACCGTTCTCTAATCGATTCTGTATTGAACGGACCAGGTTTCATCTCGGTGCGACCCACGGTTGGCGAGATTAGGCGCCGGGAAGGACGCCGTGTCGGCGGTTGGCAATGCTCTCTACCTCGCTTGAAAATGGGCGAAATCGCCTCCTGCTTCGGTTACCACGGCGCTGCGAGGCCGGAACGGCCGCTGCAGACATGGTTAGTGTTTCGAATCATCGGAATGGTAAAAGAACGGGCTTTCCGTTGGAACCAATGCCGTGTCAGGCCATGACGCTTTTGCATTTGAAATCCCAGTGCATAAAGTCGATGAAAGAGTGCTACATGACATGATATCCAAACATGTCAAATACGCTGATAGCAACCAACAACTGAAACTCGTCATCTACTTCAGAAGCGCAACAGTTCGAGACTTTGTCATGAAGAACAACCTCTCCAGGGAAACTACGTCCTGCATCTAGTCTACAAATTCAAGCGTCCACACGAGGAATGCGGGCCTCGTCCCTCGGACTATATTCGCATCAGCCACCTATGGGAATTGCACAGCGTTTTCACACTCTCTCATTGGCTAAATCTTGTCCTGGAATGTTCAGATTAAACCCCACGTTTTAAATAGTTAGATATGATATCATTATGACATCATAATTGCAACATATCCTGTAATCATTGCCGTCTGTAGATAGTATATAAGCAGCGCCGGTTTTTGCTCCGTATGTTAAGGTTCAAGCTCAGGCTCACTGATGCTCTGCGTGGACGACTGTGGTAGAGTTGTGGTGCTAGCGAGAAGAATGGCAGTGCCCATACTGTTTGTGCGAAAAGTGGTTTGCATCCAGTCTCGGTGTGTGTAAGAAGATAACATGTTAGTGACGAGCTTTAACTCGTCTCTGGTCCAGTGCCGAGTAACTGATTGACCGTGAAGGCTGCAAGAACTGGGTCGACAGGAAAGACCGGCGCAAATGTCGCCTGCAGTCAGACTATCACGCTAAGCAGAAAGCTCTGCTACAGAATGACCAATAGTAAATTGGACGGCGCATTACCCAGTCGGCATTGATCAGTACAACGGAAAATCTGAATATGTCACCAAATCAGTTTTCCTTCAGTAAAGCAGTTGCGGGCAAGATGAAAGCGAAATACTGCAGTGAAGGCCCCGACTGAATTGTTTTATGCGCGTACGATAAGAAAAAAAACATGATCCAAAAGACCAATCCGTTACACACATTGGTGAATCTGTGTAACGGATTCGATGCTGTGCGAATGTAAAACTTCGATAAGGAGCCGAGATGGCTTGAAACTGTTGGTTTCAATACATAACTTGCGACTACGAAGTGTGGTATATCTATCTATCTATCTCTCTATATATGTATATATATATATATGTAATCATTTCGTTTTAATTCTCATAGACTCTGAAATATCAGCATATTTTCTTCTTTTATCCAGTTTATTGTCAGGTTCCTCATCACCCTTCGTTCAACGAACGCCAGTCAGCACAATTCAGTTCAATTCAACACGAACAAAAATTGGTGACCGAAACGTGGAAAATTCCTTGGTAGCATTTTTAACGACGGCAGTTGGCGCAAGAGCGATCGAACAATTACGCTCCAAGGAAAAACCCGTGTTTTGAGGAAGAGTGATGAAACAAAATCCGTGTTTCTCAAATCCATTTGAGTAAAATTGCAAGTAGTCCAATTCAGCATTGCATTTTCAGCATCATAAAGCAGTATGGCACTTTGGTAATAACAATGTTGACCAGGAGCACAACTAGCCAAAAATTTTAGGTGTCCTCTCTCAGTGGTGGGCCTCCTGACTTTGTGTAAGTCCCCTGGAAAGCAGGTGCTCTCTAAAAGCTGGCAGAGCCATACAGACCAGCAGGGGCCCTGCACACCAACGGGAAGGCCTTACATGCCGGCTTGACCTCCCGCCTGCCTTTAGATGGCCCCCTAGAGACCAGCAACGAACCGCTATCGACCAGCAGGGGCCCCACAGGACAGCATGGATTCCCTCCATAGGCCGGCCGGGGCCCCTTGAACACTGACAGGGATCCCACTGGCCGGCAGTGGGCCCTACAAACCGGCAGGTGGTCCAAACAGGCTGATGGGGGCCCAAAAGGCCAACAGGGGCCCCGGTAGGCTGGCGGGAGGTCCTTGCAGGCTGGCAGGGGCCCCCGGCAGGTTTACAGGGACCTCTCTATCGGCTTGGATCCATATCGCGGTTGGAGATTTGTTTGTGTTCTTGGTGTCAGAGTGTAATTTCTGTTTCGGGAATACAAAGTTTTGCAAACAGTACTACTGGTTTACGTTGGCGTGCTTGGTGTAAATCAGTTATGACAGCAAACCTGCTTCATCCGGAAGGGAGACAGAGTCATTTGTTTGCAGCGACAGAAATTTCTCAACATGGTTATAACGTAGCTTTCTGATGGAGGCACAATGTCGAACTTTTGGAGAGAAAAACATTTTCAGAGTACATATTTTCTGATGTTGTTCACCACCAAAAACAACACCTTTTTCAACAATAGTATGTATACTTTATCCCTTTTCTTCTGATCTACCGTTCTTAAAACACTTAGGCGATAACTTCGGTATTTAAAGGACTAGTTTTTATTATACTTTGGTGGCGGTCAGCCTCCTTCAAGCATTTCCAGGGGGGTTGGTCCTGGGATCCCTGAGATTCCCTGGCTGTGCCCATGATGTATACACTGAGTACTAGTCTGGCATTTGACCCACATCTCACATGTCCACTTCTTGACCCTTTTTGGGTTTCGAAGAAGTCAGGTTCACCTTTTCAGGTTGATCTAAATGCCCTTTTGATGGCCCATGTCCACTAGATTTTATGTTTGACGGGAATTACATTTAAAATTAGAATGGGCAGAATCCGTCATTAAGCCATGAGAATCCAGCCATAAAGTTCAGGGCTACGAATTCAATTATTCCATGTTGCACAAACCAAAATTGCATTTCTACAGCTTCACGAACACACAATACATCGAGGGCAGGAAAGTAATGCCAACACAGTGCTTTGGTGAGCAGCGAAACAATAAAGAGAACGTTTCCATATTCCATAACTAATTTAAATAAAACAAGCACGTATCCTCTCTCATGCTCCAAGCTATAACAAGCTGCAACTAAGCATGATGTGATGAAACTAGTAATCTGAGCCTGTTGCCTCTCCACTTTCGGCATTGCAAAGCGACTGCCTACCTTTACTCCGTATCACCAACATTCTCTCTCCAAGAGACTTAATGGCATGTATATAAGACTACATTAAAACACATTATCATTCACAATGAGTTAAAATACAATTAAAATACACTTGAGGTCCTATGGCTTCTTAACGCCAATGCCGGACGGTGAAACAGACTAACCAGATGGCACTCTAGCGCCGTCTCCACGCCAAAAACGCACACCAGTTTGGTGTTAGTTGGAAATGTTTCTGAATATAGCGGGAAATGTACTCTTGTCTCCACACATTGCTACACTTTTTCCTTTCAACCCTTGTGACTGTCTCCTTCCTCGAGTTTAGGTTCTCATGGTGAGACATAAGATAGATGTTCATTATGACGAAGGTGTAATAAAAACAGGTCAGTTAACCAACGCTTCGACAGACACCTGAACATTAGACAAACACCATAAAAGCCCATCATAGTAACAGGTTTTTTCTGGATTTCACCTCAGGTAGGTGCAAGGTTTTTGGAACGAGTGTGAAAAAAGCATTGCCTATAGTGCTGTTATAATTCTATTTGTATTCATCTTTGCTACTTCCGCCAAAGCACTTGGCGGATATGTTGATTAGTATGCTTCCCATCGACGTTCCAACTTTCGCTGTGTTTTGAACATAGGGAAAAAGTTGTAGCTGGTAGTTTACAAATCAATTTATATTATGTGTGCAATCTCAGAACTACATATGGCCGGGTTTCAAAGCGATTTCCTGCAAATTCCTGTGACCTATTGAGCCGTGTCCTCCTGACAGCTGTTGCCTGACGTCATGAACTTGTAGGACAGTGAATGGAAGACGCATTACGTCAGTGGTGGGCACCGTTCCCCTAATCCTCTGTCCGTTAATGAACGAAGTTAACTTTTTCGTTAGCAGATTAGTGTTTCCGCTAGCTTTGGAAATCGTTAGCGGACCATTTACCTCCCGCTAAATTTAATTCCGCTAGCTTTAAGTCCGCTAACATTTTTTTAACGATCGATAATAAGGTTGAATAGTCAGACACGTCTCTTGACCCAAAAATTGTACCTGTTTGATGCCGACTGTTGTGAGCATGTCTGCAACAGCCAGTCTGGCACGCCGTTGGGTGACTGCTTAAATACGTGATTGATCGACGCAGCAGCAGCTGAACAGCATTGTGAAATTCTGCAATTGAGTTCAAAGCCATAGTGTATAGGTGCGGACACTTGGAACGGCCGTGGGATCCATGACGTCACTTGACCACCAATCCCCGAGACAACGGTAAGTGCGTACAAATCTGTCATATTCATCGCTCATTACCGCAATTTCCAGATATACCAGAGAAACATAAATTAATGGAAAGCTCATTTCATTCGCCTTCCAAATCTTTATGGCCCAGGAGACATTAGTTTCTGAATAACAGAACGTTATACAAAGCCTTGCGTCCGACAGTGCTAGGCTGCGCGCCGATAAAACCAAAGCAAAGCTAAATTTATATCGGAAAACTAGTGGTTAGCGGTCATCGTCAGCTTGCGCTAATTTTTTCGCGGTTTATCAGTTTACCGTTATCGCATTAACTTTTGAGTTAGCGGATTTATGATTATCGAAGCTAACGTTTCGGTTAGCTGTGCCTATCACTGCATTACGCCACCGTCACTGGCTGATGTGAAAAGAAAGCTTTTGTTGTTCTTTTGTGGAAAAGAGAGCAAAAGCATAAGACCTCATGTCTTATCCTTTTGTGTGCTTCTTAGGAAAACGAGAAAAAAGGGAACGACAAAACGAGAAAACATTATCACCGAGAAATTTGGCATCAGTGTAATGCGTTTTCAAAAGCCAGTGCAAACATGCGCTTGAACGTGAAACTCAAAAAATCAATGATCCTCTTGCTAAAATGAAAGTAAAAGCACATAGGCAGGCATTAATTACTCCTGGAAATCCCAACCGTAGCACATAAGATTTATGGCACTATGAGACTCTGGAGAACAGCTGACGTTAACAAGACCACGACCAATTTGATGCCTCAGGCATGACGCTCTAACGGCTATTTCGTATACTGCCACTAAACTGGCAAACTGGCTTCACACGGAGAATCCGACAGCTGTTCACTGCACAGAACGCTTAATTAGCACGGCCTGGCTGCATCTGATGAGAACACTACCGCCGGCGACAGTCATAACGCCGAACGTCGGCCAGCCATCGCTTCACGAAGCTATCGATCCCACAGGGCGCACCTGGCACCAACGGTTACGCCGAGAAATGGCCTTACTGGCAGCGGCCAATGAACTCATCTATTACGACGAAGCAGGCAACATGAAAACATCCCGCATGCTATTAATCGTGCAAGAAAGATAATATCCAATGAAACTTTACACAGGTTGGCGTGTTGATGGTTCCGCGCACAAAAGGCGTCTTCCACAGCCCGCGCTGACAAAAGATGAGCGCACCATTAAAACTGCTCCGTTCAAGCGTGGGAGCAAACCGATAGGTCGTCTGCATGCCTCACCCAGTTTACTGCCGCTATACCATGGCATTTCATGTACAGCTTACCGTGCGTTATGGATTTAACGAACGGGGTGAATAAATGAACACACTTGTTGACTAGTAAAACAGCTATGACATTCATTAACATATTCATAAATGAAACATCTAACGCATGTGTAAACCTAAAAACTCTTCATGTACATCGCAACGATACATTAAATATATTAATACGTGTTTTACGGTGACGTTCCGGTCACTTAACTTCATTAGGAAATCGGCCACTTTCCGCCATGTTAAAGGGTCCTTGTTTGGGATGGAGAAAATCGAACAGGAGCTTGGTATTTTGGGGTCAAGAGCGAGAAGCCCGCGTGCATTTCTCTTAAATGTGTCGTCCGAACATAAATCTTAATGATGTGATGGCATTCATTTGTAAGAGCAAACGGTGCGGTGCCAGACTCGGCGCCGACTGATCCTTGAACTTCTTTCGTTGTCACAACTCAAGCCACTGCTCCTGTTTGCCATGATACACGGTTATGTTAGTATTGCAGACGTTGAATCGCCGTTTAATATGTTCGATGGATAGTCTTCTTACATAAGGGCTCCTTCAGGCTTGTTGGCTCTCTTTGATGCTCTCGTGAGAGCCGTCTTCATACGGAGGCTTCGTCTGTTTTGTGAGTCATGGTAGACTGACCTATGTTTGACTGGAGGCCAGTAGCATGCCTGTGCCCACCTCAGGATTGAATGCTGGGAATGAACAGGCCAGCGTTGAACAAAACCATGATCGTCGTACAGCGTTCACAGTGGTTTATGCACATGGCACTCAATCAGGCCGCCTCACTTTTTGTTTTTAGCATACATCCAAGACCATTTACTGCCAGTGGCTCCTTTCTGATCCAACACTCACCAGGTGAGGACGGGCTCATACGTCACTGCCAGCCAAAGGCAGTTTGCGTGCAGCTTGCTAATGCACAACTTTAAGATATCAATGAGAACGCATTGACCTATTTTGCCATCTTAGATATTGGGGAAATTCTTCCACTGTGGCTCCGTGAAAGTCTACCATTGAGATTCTTCTCAATCACTGCCTGATTTATGGTCAGATACTCGCTTCCCATGTCGTCAGCTGCAAAAACAATACTTTTCTAACGCAGCTGTCTGCAAACCTCCCATCCGCGACAGCCCAGATTAAAAGTCACCAAAAACCCATCGGCTTGGCTGAGACGACGGGGCTCACTTACAGTCCTGGAGTGTGGAATACGCTTTTTGATTCTCTGTAGATATCCGGGAGCTATTTCCGCTTTGCGCTTAGGCTTGGGGTTACCTAGTTTTGCCTGCTGCTCGCATTAAGCCACAAGTCTGGGTGGTTTTGGCAAAAGCGGTGTTAGTGTTGACAGCAGTATGCTTGGTGCCTGACAGGCCTTTCAATATCCCGGTGCGTATGGAAACTACAGGCTGCTCGGCATGTACAGGTGGCCGGTAGCAGACGTCAGATCTCTATAAAAACGGCGCAGGATTGTAGCCACTTCTGCAATCGTTTTCAAATCCACGTCAACTCTACGTTTTCGGCACCATTAAGTGACTTTTTCAGGTCTCACTGGTGTTTCTGCAGTATCAATCGGCAAACGCAGCGATCTGAATCTTGCATGTCTTCATCCAGCTGGGATCACTGTGCGGGTTGTAAAGGTAAATCTCTCTTCCTGTTACTGAGACATAAACAGTATTTACAGGTGATCATGAAATTCATTATTTATGATATACAAAATGTATTATATATGTAATATATAATATGTCAAATATATATATATATATTTATTGAGATATAAAACGTCGTTTTCAGTGTAAGCCCAATTTAGTCAAATAAGTAATTAAGATAATAAGTAATAAGAAATGAGTAAGTAATTTCGCGATCTTACCTCATGGATATTTTCTAGCTGGATAATGGTTCATTCCCACTGAACACATTGCGAATATATGTACATACATGCATATATATATATATATATATATATGGATAGATAGATAGATAGATATGTTTGTGCGCTTGTATGTATCTTTCATGAATTATGACAGCGTATCAGCAGCTGATTTGTTTATTAGATTGGTCCTCTGGTTTTCTCACAACCATTTATTCAGACGAAGTCAGATTGTGAAATGTCGTGACTATATTACCATTCTGTAACGTTTCGTTGTATCTCACATCATCAGACATACGAAAATATAAGCACAACAGCAAAATAGATACTTTCGTGGCGTCGATTATCGGGCCAATGTGTTCATTTTCAGAATACTTCTTTTGAAAATTATGGTTATTTCCACTTTGTAATCAAGATAATAAGGTATATCGCTCCAATATAGCTATATGCAATTATGAACATGTCCTGAATATACTACAAATATCAGTACCCGGAGGGGACTACTACCCGCTAGTGCATTGGTTCAAGAGGCTGCCCATCATCCAGAGAAAGGGTTCCTCTCATGTGCTGTTCATGTGGTTGTCATGCGCAGGTGTATGGCGATCCGTCGTAGTAACTTTGCAGTGGTGTCTCCAATGCAGGTTGAGCGGCGCGCACAGTCACCAATGGGACAGTCAAACTCGTACACTAAGTTGCCCGTTTTCAGGGGAGTTGTGTCTTGAGCAAGATTGTTTTTCATAATCAAACCGTAAAAAGGCAAAACGTTCAGCTGACATAAGTCCACTGACCAGCCAAGTCCCGAAAACTGTGAGGGAGCACAATTGTTTCATCATTCGTGTTCTGTCGATTTGCCCGGTTACATGTAAACAGATATATTTCAGAATTTTCTTTGCCATTTTTATTTCTTTTCTGGAGGACCAACGTCTTACTTCATCTGTTCCAGGTCAGTGGCCTGAGGTGACTGAACTTTAAGACCTGACACAAGGTATAAAAAATGGTGCATGAAAAGGTCCCCGTTGCTGCAAAGCTTAAGATCAAAATCCGCCTAGTGTATGGTACAAATTGCTTTCAGGCGTTCTCCTAAAATTTCGGATCGGACAGAACATGGCAAAATGGAATGAAAGTAAAAACGGAAAAAACAAGAAAAAAACGAAAATGCAGCACATGCTGGTTCAGGTATCTTGGACCGAACTGTGGCTACGACCGGCGCCGACGGTGCGGCGAGGCCCTGACCTGAGCTGACCTGACGGGACCTCACCTGAGGGTCAGCAGGCCCGTAGTGAAGGAGACCACGTGGCGGCGGGCGTCGGTGGCCAGAAGGGTGGTGACGCCGACATCAACCTGCCGGCGAGCCAGCATGCCGACCACACCGCTCCAGGAGCCGTCCGGCTTAAGGGCGCCCCATTCGCCGTCCACAGAGAACTGCACCGAGTAGCTGCAGGACAGAGGGTCCACAGAGAACTGTACCGTGTAGCTGCAGGACAGAGGGTCAACAGAGAACTGTACCGTGTAGCTGCAGGACAGAGGACCCACAGAGTACTGCACCATGTAGCTGCAGGACAGAGGACCCACAGAGTACTGCACCGTGTAGCTGCAGGACAGAGGACCCACAGAGTACTGCACCGTGTAGCTGCAGGGCAGAGGATCCACAGAGAACTGCACCGTGTAGCTGCAGGACAGAGGACCCACAGAGAACTGCACCGTGTAGCTGCAGGACAGAGGATCCACAGAGAACTGCACCGTATAGCTGCAGGACAGAGGACCCACAGAGCACTGCACCGTATAGCTGCAGGACAGAGGATCCACAGAGAACTGACGTGTAGTTGTAGGACAGAGGATCCACAGAGTACTGCACCGTGTAGCTGCAGGACAGAGGACCCACAGAGTACTGCACCGTGTAGCTGGAGGACAGAGGATCCACAGAGTACTGCACCGTGTAGCTGCAGGACAGATGATCCACAGAGAACTGTACCGTGTAGCTGCAGAACAGATGATCCACAGAGTACTGCACCGTGTAGCTGCAGGACAGAGGACCCACAGAGTACTGCACCGTGAAGCTGCAGGACAGAGGATCCACAGAGGGCTGTACGGTGTAGTTGCAGGACAGGGGATCCACAGAGAACTGCACTGTGTAGCTGCAGGACCGAGGACCCACAGAGTACTGCACCGTTTAGCTGCAGGACAGAGGATCCACAGAGAACTGCACCGTGTAGCTGCAGAACAGAGGATCCACAGAGAACTGCACTGTGTAGCTGCAGGACAGAGGATCCACAGAGAACTGACGTGTAGTTGTAGGACAGAGGATCCACAGAGTACTGCACCGTGTAGCTGCAGGACAGAGGATCCACAGAGTACTGCACTGTGTAGCTGCAGGACAGAGGATCCACAGAGCACTGCACCGTGTAGCTGCAGGACAGAGGATCCACAGAGTACTGCACCGTGTAGCTGCAGGACAGAGGACCCACAGAGTACTGCGCCGTGTAGCTGCAGGACAGAGGATCCACAGAGTACTGCACCGTGTAGGTGCAGGACAGAGGGTCAACAGAGAACTGCACCGTGTAGCTGCAGGACAGAGGACCCACAGAGTACTGCACGGTGTAGCTGGAGGACAGAGGGTCCACAGAGTACTGCATCGTGTAGCTGCAGGGCAGAAGATACACATCGTGTAGCTGCTGTTGAGAGGATCCACGGAATACTGCACCATACGGTGCGGCATTCAGTTGATCCTCTGTCGGACGGAGGATCTTGTGAGTGCTGTACCATGTTTAGAAAAATCACTTCTGACTTGGTAGCTGAGCTCTTCCGATGACGGTTGACCTGAGCAAAGAAGTCAGAAGAAGTGCCGGCAATGACGAGTGGTTGGCGAGTCGAGCGCCACAACACGGGTCCCAGGACGTCCGTTCCTGTACGTCGTGAAACCTTGGCGTGTCAAAACGCCGAGCACGCCGCACACCGGGCGTGAGCCCAACATGTTACGGTAGTCGTAGGGAGACTAATGGCCTTGCGCCAGCAATTCAGCGTTGCAGGCTTTCATTGTAGTAATATGGGCAATACAGCAACGCAATACTACAGACAAACCAGCGTTGCAGGCTGCTCCAGTTTAGAAATCCGACGCTCTGTGGTGCTGTCGATAAACAGAGCGATGTCCGACGGTTTCAGGAACCCGTGCGATCCGTAAAATTGCCGAATGAAATGAACGACAAAGGCGCTGAATGAGCAGAATACTATACTTAGTGCCTAGAGGTGCGTGGTGATGGCATGGTTGGATAATGCGGCGAGGAAGGTGTGGCCTCCGTCACACCAGCTTCACAAGCTGCAGCGGAATGCCACACCAACTTTTAATAGCCAGAGTTTCCAAAATTGGGTTTGGCATGGCACCATCCACATCGTAAATCTTACATCGTCGCAAAATGATGAAGTAAAACTTTAAAAAGAAATTACGTAGCAGAAACAGATTGTGGTACGCCGCCACTCATAAAGCACTTCAGTCCGGTGCCTTTCATGGTGTTTCTGTCCCAAAACCCGAATACTCAAAACCCCAAATACTGAGGGACTTCACCACATAACTTTGGTTAATGGAAGGTGCCTACGTACCACTTCTCAAGCTTCTAAAAACCACTTGTAAAAACTATGGCATAAATGTACACTCGCGCCAGAAACAATCTATCTCAATCAACTACAAACAAAGCTTGAATTAAGATAGTGCCCATACACCAAATAACTTGTTGCGTCTCAAAAGGTAATAAAAAAATCGATCTTACTTCCGCAAAATTTTATCAGGATAGGAGCTGGTCTTAACAAGTAACATATGTATACCATCCGCACTGGGCATTCTCGGCACTGGCGGGAAGGTTGTCGAAAATGTGAGCTTTTTCAGTAACTGGCAATAAAAACAGCGGTACATGCGCATGCATGCTGCACAGAATATGAAGGGTTTTCAGCGTTTAGCATAGAGGTCGTTGCACTCTTTAATTCTGGTTTACGCAGTGCTCCGGTGTATAGCTCAGAAACTGGCGAAAAAACAACAGTATTTTCTCCGCCACTTTGCGTATAAATCGAAAATGAAGTGGTCTAAATCCGGTGAGAAAATAATAGGGGGGGGGGGGGAATGAGTATATGAGACTGACCGGGCTGCCTTTTCCACGCTAACATTCAAAATAATTCTCCACTTATGGCTGGTGGTGAAAACCGGCGATATTTTCCTGACTACTAACGTCAGCTAAACAAATCATATTCACCTGAAACCGAGACTGTCTGCGGTAGCATTCTTCTGGAGCGGACAAGCGCCCACACCATTATAAAGCTGGCAGTCCATTGTAGTATTCAGCCAAGATACCTTCATAGCACTGTGGTATTCAGCGGCGCCTGGCTGGCTAGCCGAAAGGCGCAAATGACGCGCCGAACTTCATGACGACGACCACGGCTGTTTTCGAGGTGCCGAGAGCGCCAAAGAAATCATCTTGTACAGTTTCGGCAAACAAAAGGCAAATACGACTGTATGCCGACGAAAATGTCGAAAATATTAATGGAAACTAAAGTTCACTTCCAATGTGCTTAAAAATGTATACTTTCAACTTACATCAATTGGCATCATGATATGATAACCGAAGAAAACCGCATATCACATTTATGGCTGGAAGCTCCATTGCTTTAAACGTCTTTTAAGGATTGCGGAAACCCCTAGGATTCACGATACAGTACAGTGTGAAGGCGAAAGCATGGTGTCTACCAAGCCCGTAAACTCAAGGAATTTTCCACCAGTTCACTAAATGCACTAGCAAAGCAGTCTTTTTCTCCCTGAACGCGAACCTGGCGATAATGACACTGTTCGACATTCACATTTTCAGACTCGACTCGCTCCGTTGTTTTACACACCTGTAAAAATGTTACTTCAGGGTAGAGGTAGTTCAAAGAGTGACAGAAAGTGGGGCACAGGAAAATCTGAGATACCCCTCATGTGGTGTCAACGATGGCGTCTGATTTCATTTCATATATAAATATATGTATATATATATATATATATATATGTATATATATATATATATATATATACATATATATTACATGCGCATCCTCGTGAACCTGAAGAACTTCATACATCTAGTTATCCGGAACCAATGGGCTTTTTGCCGGTTCCGCCACTCCAGAGGCGTTGCTGCTGACTAGGTACAAGAATCTCAAGGCTTTGTAAGCTGTTTCTTTTCATTTAACGCGCGCCAACAAAAGCCTGAGTTAGCGGACAGCGTGCCGTAATCCTCCTGCTTGTTGGAGACTGCAGTACGAGCGAAAGTTAGGCGGACGCACGTTGAGGAATATAGTATTTCCTTGAACCTTAATGCTTTTCCAACTCACTTGAAATTCAGCCGTGAGGCCAGGAGCTTCCACACGGATCCGAAGTACCCGCCCACGTCTTGTTGAGGCGGAGGCAGCCAATCGATCAGCGGTGGGTCCTGCAGACAGCCGAAGAGCTTTGTCACCGATCCTTCTCGAGTATTCTGCGCCATCAACTGATGCACGCTTAGCCCAGGTGAGCTGAATTCAATGGAACGTTGCAGTTTTAACACGTTTGTTTGACATGTACATTTTTTTCTAGTTTAGCCTGGACGAGTTAAGGCGGGCATTGTTAGGACCACGTTCAATGATATGGCGAGCCTCTTACCGGTTCCTGTCACCAAAGTATTCCCAAATACTGAGAACTTCTAGTTCAGTCACCCAAACAGATGGTACAGGAGGGTCTTTGTTGTGTCGTGCAACTCCATGACACGGCCGTGACCGCCTGACCCTTTCGGATGAAGTTTCGGGCTAAATAAAGGTGCCAATTCTGGGATCTGAACCCAGTGCCTGCCACAACCAATTATCCCCGACACTACGGCATCGGCTTGCCGCTGCATTTAGTCGTAGACTTTAACCCGCGCACGACTGTCGGTCACTTGCGATCATGCGCGAATGGGGGGTAGTTGGCTGCCCCCCTCTAACTCACGAACGGTTGGTCGCACGACAAAAATAAGCATACCGTTGGAAAGCTTGTGACGAGAAGAGCTCGAAACTGGTTCATTTTTGGTTTTAGGTAATATGTAAGCAATTTACGTCCTATATATGTTTCCTCATTGCATGAGACTGAGAAACGACCTGAATCTCAAGGGCTGTGACTAATAACGCATAGTTAAAGGTACCGGGGCACAAGTAAAGATCCGCAAATGCTTGTACACATCTAATTTCTCGGATTTGTTCAATATATACGCCGAAACGTTGAGTTAAAAACACATCAATTTTCGCGACGGTTGTTGGCGTGTGAAGCAGCCGTATGCAGTAAGAATTTGACCGAAACTAATTTTATCGTTCATTTATTTTCGCGGGAAAAGCTTATCCATGTAAATTTTATTGATCTTAATGGTTTTTGTGATGATTTCTCATGCTTAAATTTTGGAAAGATTCATTAGTTACCAAAGTGCACAACTGGCGGAGCTTTATTCGCGAGAGCCTGTTTCTTTCCAAAATATGCTACTTTTCAAACTTTATGAGGCTCCTGCTATTACTTACGTCAGTGCAAGCCAGTTCTGCCATGTTCTACCCATTCTGAGTTATTCATCGCTGGTTTCGACGATGGTACATTTTGGCTAACAACAGTTACTCGTGACCTGACCTCAGGTCAATGGCTGGAAGTCATTGATACTTTGTGCAGTGACGGTAACTAGATGTCTGCTTTACTCCACACTAAAAATGTTATGAAATATTCCGTCAATTCCCGAGAAAACGACGACATGTGTTAAAAATGAGCTTGATCTTGGGTCAATGACCCGGAAAATTAAGAGTTGGTTGGTTATTGGGGCTTAGGGGCGCACCGACTGCAGGGTCATTCGGCGCCCATGGAAAATTAAGAGAAATTCGAGATTTGTTGCATCGATCAAGATCACTAATTCCCGAAAGTATTATTGTGATGTTTTGTTTTGAGAAAAAAGTTAGAGGGCGCTAAACTTTTTTGGACATAGGTCTGTTTGACCTGACCTAGGTCAGGCACCTGACCTGACCTGAGGTTAGGACTTTGACACAAGGTGTAAAAATGGTGAAGCAAAAGGTACACAAAGTTTCGTGACTCTGTGTTTGTTCGTTCTCTCTCAATCCCAGAAAAATCTCAAAGGGGGGCAGTCAACTGCCCCCACCAGTCGGGGACGAGTAAAAATGGCCTATACAGCGTACATATTGTCTGATATTGCTTAAGGTCGTTTTCCCCATTGGATACTTTTCCATCGCAACTGAAACACGGTTGTGCACTACACGGCGTTCAGAGCATGACTAAGCTAACGACAGGTAAGCGATGAATTACTAGAGTCGTGAATACGTACCACTGACCGTGACGTTACTGACCACTGACCGAGGTGGTGGCGACCGTCAAAGTCAGGCCGGACCAGTCGGAGCGGCGCTCGAACACGCTCCGGTCGTCCCAGCTGACTACGCCGGCTGACGACGTCCAGCGGGCGACCACAGTCCGCCTCTGCGGCAGGCCCGGCGCCAGGCTGTACACCTCCACGAGCTCCACCGCCGCCGGACCGTCCGGCAGGCGCACCGCTTCGGCAATCAACAGCTGAAAACGAACGGTCCAACTCAGGTCAAGGTCATCCGACGTGCGTCGGGATGACTCAGTGTCCAACGTTAAAGAACGAAGTAGTTTCTGTGCCACGGCTTAATGCTCACTGCACTTCCCTACGTACTGTATTTTTATACACACAGCGTTATACACACAACATTTTCCACTCCGCAGCCCTTATAGAATAGTATATTCCATTTTCTCGTAAGCACAAAGGCGAACAATATCCATTTCGTCAACCCAGAGATGGTTACCACCCATGGTCCCAACAAATGTCCACGGTTTGTGTCTTCCTCACCTGGTTGTTGACCGGCAGGTACCAGGAGTCCAGTGTTTTCCGATAGCCTTTCCCATTCATGAGAATGAGCCATGAGAAGTCTTTATCCAGCAGTCCACTGTTGTTGAGCTGCAAGTTGCCAACACTGATTGCACGTGAGGTGTTTGCTAGCCAAAGCTATATTTATGAACTGTACCAAGCAGGGACGCAGCCAACGGGAAGACGTTGAGGCCCCGGCCCCCGGGAACCAAGCGGTCTACATAATATATAGCGATTTCACACAAATACGGAATACTGATAATATATATATTCCAACACCAAACATTAAATGTAATGCTGTGGATTAAATGTCAGGTCAGATACATAAAATTGCTATTTTCCGTTTTAAATTTTGTCGTATGCCAGCGGCATATGACAAAATTTGACATTTGCCCCCCAGACAATCCTGGCTATGTGCCTGGTACCATTAAACAAACTGACATGTTTTGTTTAATGTTTTGTAACATGTTTTGTTTTTGACAAACCAAATGTTTGATTATGTGGAAAGCGTACGTATTGTTTTTTCCACCTTGTTTAATTCACCAACTAGAAAACTACAAGTTGTCAAAGTTGTACCACATTACCAGTGGTTGCTACTGGTCTCGATGCTTCTTTGGAGTAACCCGGCCCTCAATGTTTTTCCTTGTCATTCTTTAACTTCAGACTTCACTTCAGCACTTCAGATGGCCAACGCTTCGTGTGTGCCATTGGCAAGTCTTCGCCTGGGCGATTCAGTCGTCTAGAAAATCAACCCTCTCATTTCATGGAAATAAATGAAAATTAGGAAAATTCAGCTTCGTGTCAAAAAGATTCGTTCATTCGAATGTGCAACCAACTTGAATGAATAATGCCTACGTGAATACAGTCCTGGCTGGCGCACGCCTAATCTACGGCTTACTGCAAACGCGTCGCACGTAAAAGTCTCCACAAAAGCAGAGGGAGGCATAAGGGGCCTTGTGATAAATCGGCCATAGTTCCGGTATTTCTGGTACTAATGTAATTTAATTTCAGCAGGTACCATCTGCGACGTAGCAGTACCCGTAATAACTACATACCGGTGTTTCATATTTTACTTTCATGCCCAAAAACACGCAAAAAATTACGCTACGTAGGCGGGGCCTTTGGGCAGGTTTCTTAGTTTCGTCAATGGCCTAAGATGTTCTTTGACGGAAGACAGCCGAGAGATCCTGTCGGCTGTCAAACTGATAACATCAGTTGCGTTGTCAATGCGGTACTATGTACAGGCTATGAGGAGGGAGCGCGTCTTGATCACGTGACATGTTTTGCCGGAGGGCTGTGAGGGTGTCACGAAGACTGACTGGGCCGTATCCGACCTGCAGTCCCTTCCAAACAGTTAGGTTTTCACCTGATTGTAAAAATTCGACCCGAGCAATAAAGGCTGAGGGATTTCTGCGCGATTCAGTTGGAAGTAACATACACGAGAATGAACGGTTCATGCTGTGTACAAAAGAAGCTTTTATGATGATTATATGGCGAATGCCATTGACAATGAGGATTAATGGCAATAGCACCAGCCCAAATGGACAAATACTGCGTTTATTGACATGCAATAACTTAACGCGTCCGACTATATTTTGGTACACATACCCACACATTACCAGGGGCGGAACTTTGTATCTCTTTGGGGGGCACGCTGAATAATGTCCAGCTGACCCCCCAATGGTGAGTTGCCCCCTCCCCAAATGCTGGGCTGGGTCCCCCTCACAATGTGGAGCTTGGCGCCCAGAACTCTACCAATTCACAATGAGAAGAAAACCTACGCCGGACGAGACGGGGTGGATTCCACCCCCAAGCAGTGGCAGCGGGACAATGGCAAAACGGTGTACGACAGCGCCGTGAACTTTGGCATAGCTGACGACACATTCATTGTACATGTTTCGAAAAAGAATGACCACAGTTCATATCAGGACACCGAGCTATTACGCCATTAATGACGGCTTGCCGAACAATTTTTCAGCCGAATGTCGGTTTTTTGCTGTTTCAAGACGAAAAGTATGCATAAAGGGCAAACGAGAGGCATGACATTGGTTCAGAATGGTAGTCCACATGCGAACAGATCACTTTAGATAGGTCAATGGCCTTCAAACGAGATGAATAACCTTAGATAACCTTTTTAGCATTAGAAAGTTGTTATGCAAATTGTTGGCGAGACGAGTTTCAACCTATTAGGCCCCAAGTTTGTCGTTTATAATAAAGCAAGATTGATTTCTAGTTCCCAAGCATCAAGTTTGTTCTGACCAAGGAAGTTACTGGCTGTCTTGGTGTCGAGACTGGTTCCGTTGGATTCCTTGGGCATACGGGTATCGATTTATTTTGGTCCCATTGCGTCTCCTCAATTGTGGGCCAAATGGGGGTGCTTACCCTCCCCCCACCACGTCATCAGCACGATGAAAATGCCTCCCGTTTGGCAAGGGTTGAAGAAGTGTATTAGTGCTGTGAATGCTGTTCGGGTGTTCAACGGGTGTTCAAACCGTAACCATTTCGGACAGTTTTAGTGGTGTCAATGACAATGTGAAAAGGAAAGAGCAAATGGTAGGACAGCTGTTTTCTCCAGATCCAGTGGGTCGAAGACCAGTCAAAGCATAACTTTTGACACCACTAGCACGGACCCACTATGTCGCCGACGTCTTCCATTGGATGGCTTTACACAACTGCAGCTTTCGTTTAACATGGCTAGGTTTGAACTGTTCGCGCAGATTATCAGTGGTTCAAGATATGCATGCCTTTGCATATGCATCATTTCAATAAAACAATTGAAATGAGATTCATGTAGTACTGTCGTTAAATAAGCATACAGATATATCTTGTATGACCACATGGGCGTAAGAGTGTTGAGGACAGGGGTCAAATTATTTTTACTGACCGGGGAGTGAGCTCGGCAAAAATGTTTTGCTTGAGATAGCAAAAATATACATTTGGTATAATGCAAAATACCAACCATTCTTTAGAACAGTGACAATGTAAAATGCTCTTAAAGGAGCTTGCCTGAAATGAGACTTGGTTCTGAAACGGCCTCACGCTGGAAATCTCGAGCCAGAATCCAGTGCAGGGGGCGAAATTCATTCCCACTTCCGACCTCATGTCTGCCGCGGACTGCCTATTTTTGCATCTCTTAAATTGACATCTAGTGTGTCGCGAAAAAAAGAAAAACGAGGAATCGGCCGGATATTTCTGGAGATATCGCCCAGTTAAGTCAACCCTAGAGTGGCGAAACAAACCGATGCTCCAAACAAATCCCCCCTCTCCCCGTCAAACGTTACCAACGCGATATTAGATAAGATACGAAAGATCTGAAGTTAAATGCTATGTTCTGTTTGCTAGTCATCGTGGATCGCCCTTGAAACAGGGATGAGTCTGATTTTGGCATACTTTCAATCAGCTGTGGTAATGACCCGGGAAGAATTCACAAAAGCTGTCACATCGATGAATTTTTCAACATTCGACCCGATGTGACCTCTATGGTGTTGCCTTAAGGTCACGAAATGTGGACAGATTCACAGCCTCCCACTCACCCTGAAACTTTCTTGTCACTAGTTGATTTCTGAAGCTATAGTGGGGGTGGGGGAGGTAGCGGAGAATTTGGCGCCTGCGGAAAAATTCGCGCCTTTGGTGCGGGACGGCACATTACTGAAAAAGAGATATTTTACGCACACAGTGTATCTGTTTACTGACACCTTACTTTGCCGATGTCACTTTACATTTATACACTTATGCACTTCGTCCATACAGTCGAAATGTATGCTACAAAAGGAAATGTGAAAGGCAAGTCCATTGTCAAAGGTGCAAAAGTGAATCCTGTACATCTTCATTCTCCTATGTTATGTTCAGACTATTACTTACGCTTGAACGGGGTGTAATGGCATACCGATGTTTACTTTTTACTTTCCTTTTCTGATTAAACGTGCGATTGAAACGTTCTATTGGCAAGAAAAAGGAACGAATACATATTGAAACAAGCACTATCTTGCTTCGACGTATCGGTGTGATATTCTCATCGCCAACAGTCTTACCTGTAAGATGAACTTAAGATTGGTTTCTTCCTCGCACAGCACAACTTGGTCACTTTGTCCGTTCGGAACGGAAATAGCATTGTCAAGTTCCAGTTGTGAAACCGGCAGCTTGACATCTAAGAAGAAAATCTTCTTGTTTCGTAGACCATGGTAGAATGCCATTCTCTCGTACAATGATGTGGAATCTGAAGCATATGTAATACAGTTTACTCGAGCACACACGCCATCTCAGACCAGTCATTGATACATCTGTCGCGACTTTAACCCTATTTTCATGCGAGAGATTCGTTCCCCCCCCCACCGGGTTTCCGGATTCAAGGCCAAACCGTTTGCGATGTCACAAGGAAATGTGTTGACTTTACCTACGTATCTTTTCTACACAATATTTTGAATCTGAACCTCCCTTCTAGAACAGTAGCGGCTCAAGGAGGCGTTTCTTACAGGTATGTCATGTCATTTTGGAGTCGTTTCAGACGCGTACTGGATCATTTAAATATCAGTGTCGCAGGCCAATACTGAGCAATATCATGATTGCAGTGGGTGGTGTTTATGATAATTGGTCATAACAACAGTCCAAAAAATGTTTGGAGACTGCCAGAAGTCGGATCCAGAAATCATCACACGCAGCGTCATGCGTAAGTAAGTTAGACGTGCTGAAAAGATGGAATGGCTCAACAAGAAAACATGTTTTTAGATGAGAATATTTTCACAAAGGTGAAAGACTAATGGGAACATAAACAAGGATTAAGAGTACATCAAGGTGTAGAATTTTGGGAGGTTCAAACTTCGATTGACGCTGACGAATGACTTACATCGCTGATTTCAACGAATATATGTTAATATTATATATATATATATATATATAAATACGTATATGTACACACATGTTTTTATACATATGTATATATATATGCGTATACGCATATATGTATTGAAAACAAATGCACTTAGTTTTTCATGGGTTGCTGAAAAGAGCCACGCTTCGGAGTCGCGAATTATGTGTTAAAAACTAACTCTTTCGAGCCATCTCGGCTCCTTTTCAAAGCTTAAGAAATACACAGCATCAGTTCTGTCACACACATTCACCGACCATGTTTCTTCTTAACCCTATTCCCGGAGCGCTAGACGGTATGGCCGATTCCCGGCAGGGGGGCGGATTCGGCCCCCCCCTGAGATCTCGAGAACTACTCGTCCGATTTTATCGCAACAAACGGCAATCGATTTGCCGTGACGTGAACTACATTTTTCCAAAAAGAAATTTTCAAAATTTTGAAATTTGTGGATAAAGGGGGGCAAAAATGTCAAAATGGGGGTACTTTTTGACTTGTTTATGGACCGATTTCGATGAAACTGGCATGAATCGAGAGATTATGGATAGGGCTTTTACCATGGGTATGCAAATTTGAAATTTTGAGAAAATTCATGGGCGTTCACAGGGTTTTAAAAATAGGGGGATTAGTTTTCTAATAACGGAACGAACAAAAGAGTCCAAAACACTTTTTTAGCTTCTGCTAGTCATGTTATACTAAAGAAGTACAAATCGCATTACAATGTTTGTATAATGTTAGCATAGGCGGTGCCAGGGACATAAAAAAGGGGGAACTGTCATGGTCACATGTTCTTCAGATCAACTTGTGACCTTTGACCTTAAATGACCTTCAGTGACCTTGGGGTCATCTGGAATGATGTGTGCATTCAAGATTATCTGTAGACGTTTTTAATCGATTAAATTCACTCTATTCCAAAAAAATCATTTTTTGGCTTTTGCGATATAGGGTACGCGCAGTGACATTTTAGGTCATAGCTCCGTGACCCGACCTGATATCAAGCTGAAACTTGGTACACAAGTAGAGGGCATCTTTCTACGTCATATATATTCCGGGTTTGGCATTTGAAAAAATAGCGCCGAAATTATTGCGAAAAAACAAATTTTGACTTTTGACCTTGACCTGACCTTGTAAAGTGACCTCAGATAAACAAAATTATATATGCACATTGCCCAACTATTTAGCTATACACTCATGTAAAGTTTTAAGTTCTATCTAAAAAACTCTGTTTTTGGCAGACATTTTCCTTTTACCTTCAACATGGCCAAAAATGACCTGAGGTGCCTCCCAAAAACGTTGCCTGGCTCCGCTCCTGAGCAAAATAGAATTTCGAAATTTTGTCACGGCGCGTAGAAGGAATAGCTAGGAAGAGTCACCAAGTTTCGTGAAGCTGCATTAAAAAGCCTGGAATTGGCAAGTAAAAAACCCGAGGGGGGCGGATTCCGCCCCCCCTGCCGGGAATAGGGTTAACACACGCGTATGGAACAATTCAAACAGAGCTTTCATTGCAATATTCCGCTTCAATCATGCCCGCTACTACTTAATTGAAAGAAGATTGGCGTGATGACATATGTATATTTTCTGTTTTGCTTATCAATGCTGACTCCACGACTCTGACTCCTTTTGATATAAATACATGTATTTATTTATATATAGATGTATACATATATATATATATATATATATCAGCATATATATATATATATATATATATATATATATATATACATATTTGTAAAACACAAGCACATACTTGAATATGCTTTACCACAGGCGGATCCACGAAAAATCAATTCAGATAGACGTTGATTTAAATTGCCGATAGTCTTAGACACATTAGCAGTACAACAATGGTAGAATTTAGCAGCATGCGGCATGATATGAACCTCAGTATCTGGGCTGGAGGAAGAACAATAGTTTTGAAAAACGCGATCGTTTCTTGTAGAGGCAAGTTTTATGTGTTGCTACAGTTCGTCAACGGAGATGGTGTGTAAAAACAAGCGTCGGTTAGCAACGACAATGATGTCAGCATTACGTTCAGGCAGGGACGCTGACATTCCAAACTGTTCATTGCAGTCATTTGGAGGTTCTGCCGGGAAAACGGACGGAAAAACGTTGTAATGATTCGCGGGTATGATTGTTGCTTGGTGTGAGCGGAGACAGCCAGGTTGTGGATTCTGAAAGTGGGCATCGAATTCAAAGGTGTATGACTTCCCGAAAGTCTATGGTTATGTATGCGTCAGAGCTTTCTCTTTGGCGTAATGCGTGCTATTGGCTACCTCGTTTGTGCCAATATTTACCTTTGTTCAATAATTCTCCGTTTCCGAGTTCTTCTTGCCAATTAGGGTTTTCGTCCATTCATCAGAGGGACAGATTATTCAATTTCAGTACTTATATGTTTGACCTCAAACACTTGCCACTAATAACACTCGAACTTCATTACTTCACGATCCAACCAATCCAACGTATATCCAATCAATTAGGAGGCTTGTTGCAATCTAAATATGCTGGAAAGACTAGGCTTTAACCAATGAACGGGTGTGAGAAAGCACAAAGTTCCCGGAATTAGATGACGTTAGCCTGATGCAGCAAGTCAGAAGTTTTTGTTGGGTATGCTAGCTTTAGGTAAGAAAAGGGGAAGTGTCGTTTCGTATTATCAGTATGACGTCACATAGAACGGCAGCACGATTGATCTACTTGAGGCCAGTGGCTTAGGAACATCCAAAAAAGATGAGACCTCTGACGTTTTTCCCATGGGGCTAATGCTAGATTCTCCCAAAGATAAAAGCTTAACAAGAAAGTAACGCGATGGCCTTCTGCCCCTTACCCGTCCTTACATCCATGCTTCAGGTGTTAATGGACTTTCAGAAATCTTTGTCTGATTCCCTCCAGTGGCGATTTTTAGAACTAAAGCTGAAGACATTAGGTGGCTCTAGAAGATGCTCAAAAAGAAAAGTTTAGAAAATCCTTATATTTGAAAGAATTCAGAACACTCTCAATAAATTTCTTATTGGGCTTTTCTTCATGATCACGTTGTTTTCTTCTTTCTCTTAATACAAGGCTGGATACCTAAAGCGTCTTTTTATTACGTTTGAATCCCTCTTAAGAGTACTGCTTAACTATCTTAACGTTTATTTTTTTAATCCCTCTCTTCCTTAACCCTATTCCCGGCAGGGGGGCTGAGTCCTCCCCCCTCGGGTTTTTGCTTGCCAATTCAAGGCTTTTTGACGCAACTTCACGAAACTTAGTGGCTGTTCCCTAGCTATTTTTTTTACGCGTCGTGACAAAATTTCAAAATTTTATTATGCTCAGGGGCGGAGCCAGGCAACGTTTTTGGGAGGCAACTCATGCCATTTTTGGCCATGTTGAGGGTAAAGGAAAAATGCATGCCAAAAACAGAGTTTTAACGATGGAACTTAAAACTTTATATGGATGTATAGCTAAATAGTTGGACAATGTGCAGATGTAACTTTGTTTATCTGAGGCCATTTTACAAGACCAGGTCAAGGTCAAAAGTCAAAATTTGTTTTTTTCGCAATAATTTCGGCGCCGTTTTTTCAAATGCCAAACCCGAAATACGTCTGACGTAAAAGGGCGCCTTCTACTTGTGTATGAAGTTTCAGCCTGACATCAGGTCGGGTCACGGAGCTATAACCTAAAATGTTAGTGCGCGTACCCTGTATCGCAATAGCCATAAAATGAAATTTTTGAAAAAAGCAAATTGAAATGATTGAAGACGTTTACGGATAATATTAAATGCACAAAAGATCATTCCAAGTGACTCCAAGGTCACTGAAGGTCATTTAAGGTCAAAGGTCACAAGTTAATATGAGAAACGGGCGACCATGGCAGTTCCCCCTTTTTCATGTCCCTGGCACCGCCTATGCTAACATTATACAAACATTGTAATGCGATTTGTACTTCTTTAGTATACCATGAATAGCAGAAGCCAAAAAAAAGGTGTCTGACTCTTTTGTTCATTCAGTTGTTAGGAAGCTAATCCTCCTATCTTTAAAACCCTGTGAACGACCATGGATTTTCTCAAAATTTCAGATTTGCGGTCCCATGGTAAAAGCCATATCCATTGTCTCTCGATTCATGCCAGTTTCATCGAAATCGGTCGATAAACAATAGAGTTATAAGAAGGCCAAAAGCACCCCCCATTGTGACATTTTTGCCCCCCTTTATCCACAAATTTCAAAATTTTGAAGCTTTATTTTTATAAAAATGTAGTTCACGTCACGTCGAATCGATTGGCGTTTGTTGCGATGAAATCGGACGAGTAGTTCTCGAGATCTCAGGGGGGCCGAATCCGCCCCCTCTGCCGGGAATCGACCATACCGTCTAGCCCTCCGGGAATAGGGTTAAGTATGTTTATGGCCATAATAACGTGTTCCACCCTCAAATACAGTTTACGCTACTCCTCAACATTCCTTTACACTTTGACGTGACAGATCAACGAAACACAAAACAACAAATCTATGCACAAATCTGGCAGCGCTCCACACTTGCTTAAGGCCACCTGGATATCATGTTTCGCCATCCAGCTCCAGCCTCACTTTTTTCGTGACTGGTCGCTGGGAAGTCCCGTGTTTGTTTCGTACCTCGACGACACGTACTCACACATTTTCACCAGGAAACGTTTTAGTGAGCCGGGCTAGCGGCCATGTTAGGCTGGGGTGTCGATGAGCCCATCAGCAAGATTATTTCTCCCTCTTGAAGGTTTGGTGTGAACTCTCGCTACTTTCGCCTGGCTTGTAGGCTGGGAGGGTACTCTCGGATCCATCGACGCCAAAATTCCTTGTTTAGCTGCTACAGCCACCTCCGTCGGCATCCAAGGGCTCCACGTCCACTCATCCCTCCTGATACTGCATCTACTTTAATGTGACCAAGGAGGAAGCTCGATGGACTGAGCGGTGGCTGGTCTTTGGGATCCGTCGAGAGCATCATTAGAGATGTGGTGTTTAGCACTGTATCAACGCGACAGAAGACGGTATGCATCTCTTCACCATTAAAGTCAGCAGTTTGCAGTGTCTTCTTTATAGATGTCTCGTCGCAACTGACCATTGTCTTACAACCTCCATTAGAATGAAGTGCGCATGGAGGTACAAAAGCCCACCGAATGGAGAAGAAAGCTGTCGTTGTCTTAATGTCTTCGCTACTGAGCTCGTTGCGAATATTTCTCAGCTCTCCTGACGCTCCAACAAAATATGTTCCATTGTCTGACCACATCTGGACTTGTCTTCCTCTGCTGGATGCAAAACGCATGAAAGCGCGACGAAAACTGTCTGGAAAAAACATATGGAAACAACATACAAGAAAAAACATATGGGCTGGACACCGATGTGTCCAGCCCATTTGCCATTTCCAAGTGTACTGCCCTCCTTTGTATGCAAAAAAGAGACAAAGATGTCGTTTCCTTTTTGATTTCCCTCGTCCTAGACGCGTCTCGAAGGGTGCTGCAAAATTCACAACGGTTTTGGGGGAGGCTTGGAATGAAGCATGTACCTTGGATTCAAAAATAGACGCCATCATCTGTGTCTTTAGCGCTTTTCTTCTCTTCTGACAGATGACGCAGAGTCAGATACAGCGCTTGACTTCTCTGCCGCTAATGATCCCAAATCACAGCCTCAAAACGGATAATGTATGCTCTAATTCCATTTTGTAGTCTGTTTCTCCATGACATTGGCGGACGATCAGTCTGCTGATGGCGTGATTTTTCGGCAACAATGGCGGATGCTGAGTTTCAGATGGTAGTTTGGTTCTTTGCAGCCTTCCGCCGACACGCAGCAAACCTTCGTCGTCTACTTGTACGCTCAGCTGACCAGCCAACGCTTCTCAGCTGACGTAGCTCCGGTCCAGAGGCTTCATATTGAGTCTTCCAGATACAGAATTTCTCGGATTCCTCAGCATCTTCAAGTTGTAGCTCTGGTCCTGGGTTAATGTCGATGCGGCTCGAAGTGGGCGATGGTCCAAGAGAGGCAGAGATTTGCAGAAAAAGGTTTGCAGAAACCTTCTTCAAGGTTTCTACAAACCCCTTGGCCGAGGATGTGATCCTCACTAGTCTAGGCCATTGGGAGAAATGATCCGAATGAAGACGGAAGCTGTCCGTCACGCTGATAGTTTGTGTCGTCCTATGCTTCTTTTTACGAAGCTCCGCTTCGTCAAGCCTTTCATTCTTGAAAGGCTTTTGTTGAGTCCAGGAACGTCTATCCTCACACAGAACGTGGTGATTGTTCCACCAAGTTGTTCTGCAGCTTAGCTCGTTAGCTGTTATTCCTCAAAACCCTGAAGGAAAATCTGCAGGGTTTTGCGTTCCAGGTACGTGTTGCCATTGCTCAGGACTGATGGCTTTACGGGTCTCGGCTTTGCGATGCGCAACGAATGCCTGGAACATGCTCAGGTTATCTCTTATCCAGCAAAGGACGTCCATGGCATCTAGTCAAAAGTGAACATCTGCAGTAGGAACACCCTGGGCTCTGCAGCTCTTATTAACAAGTCGAAGTCCCAGCAGGGCTCCCATCAACTCAAGACGAGGAATCGTCAGCCTCTTGGCCTTCGGCGAGACTCTGACCCGACCCAGAGCTAGCAGTGATGTGCATTTCCCTTCAAACTCAGATAACACGTAGACTATGCTTGCGTAAGCCTGTTCTGAGACATTGGAGAGGACGTGGATCTCCTGCTTCGGACATCCTTCGAAACGCTGAAGACAGCAGGGCACCGATATGTTTTCCAGGGCTGATTACTCCTCAATCCACGGTTTCCGTTAGTGCTCTAGTTGTGGGGGCAGCGGTTCATCCCAGTCCAATCCACTGCTCCACATTTGTTGGAACAGCATACTCGATCTTATCAAAAACGGGACGAAGAGGACAAGAGGATCAAATATTTTATCCATTTCCCTGAGGTAGCTTTCCTTGGTCACCTTGTTGATGCGAGAGACCATTTGTACTGATGGAAAACTCATCTGTTTTTGCCAGCCAAACAACGCCTAGTGTCACTGTCCTAATCATTGTTTCTTCTCGCATGGTTCAATGAGACTCAGCTGCACGATCTTCATGTGAAATTGTTATAAGTCTCTCTTAGCTATTGGCCATCCACTTACAGATTCTCATTCCACCTTTCTGCTTGAGCTATGCAATCTGTTTTCTTGACTCCACAGCGGCTTCTTCGGATTCAAGGGCTGTCAAACAGTCGTCCATGTAAAAACCATCCTGCACGTCTTCGGTGGTGATTGAGAAGTCATCACGGTTGCGCCAAGCATGTTTTGACCACAGACTGTGCAACAAACGGGGTAGCTGCGTTGCCGAGGATCCACCGCCTGGCTTCGTAAACATCTGGGTCTCGCTCGGAATCCATTTTTCGCCACAGAATCCTGTGGTACTTCTGATCCTTGAGAGCCAGTTCTGCCTGTAGAAACATTTCGCTAATGTCACCAATGGGAGCCACAGGATGATGTCGGAACTTGAAGAGGATCTCTACGAGGTCATTTTACAGCGATAGTCCAGGACTGATCTCGCCGTTCAGATTCATGCCACGAAACTTGACCGCTGCGTCATACACTATCCTGATCTTGCAGGATGACCTGTCTTCTCTGATTACAGGAAAACTTGGAAGGAATTTCCTTAATTTACCTTAAGTTTACTTACTTCAGTTACACAAAACTCAACATTTAACTAATCAGTAACGAACGGCCGGAGTCCAGTTCAGTGAAAGCTCAGTTCAAGTCAATGAACAGCTGTCATCCGGTGCACTGGTGCCAAAACGCCAAATAGCTTTTCTTCATGCTCACGTTGTATTTTTTCTTAATCCTAATAAAAGGCTGCATGACTAACGCGTCTTTTTATTACGTTTCAATATATCTTAACAACACTGCTTAAGTATCTTACTGTTTATTTTTTAACCTCCTTACGTCTTTTCATAGCCATCAATTAAGCGCTGCCCGCAAAAATACAATTTTCGCTCCTCTTCAGCAGTACTTGAGTGAGCATCATTGTTGTAATAAGGTGAGATAGAATTAGTCTTAACCCAATTCCCATAATGCTAGACGATATGGTCGATTCCCGGCAGGAGGGCAGAATTGATCCCCTGAGATCTCGAGAACTACACATCCGATTTTATTGCAACAAACGGCAATCGATTGCCCATGACGTGAACTACATTTTTATAAAAAGAAACTTTCAAAGTTTTGAAAGTGTGGATACAGGGGGGCAGAAATGTCAAAATCAGGGGTACTTTTGGACTTCTTATAACTCCGTTGTTTACCGACCGATTTCAATGAAACTGGCATGAATCGAGAGATTATGGATAGAACTTTTACCATTGGTACACACATCTGAAATTTTGAGAAAATTCATGCGCGTTCAAAGGATTTAAAAAATAAGAGGATTGCTTTTTTAACAAGTGAATGAACAAAAAAGGTAAAAACACCTTTTTTGGTTTCTGCTAGTCATGTTATGCTACAGAAACACAAATCGCTTTACAATGTATGTATAATGTTAACATAGGCGGTGCCAGGGACATGAAAAGGGGAAACTGACATAGTCACACGTTCTTCAGATCAATTTGTGACCTTTGACCTTAAGTGACCTCCAGTGACCTTGAAGTCACTTGGAATGATCTTGTGTGCATTTAGTATTATCTGTAAACGTCTTCAATCATTTGAATTCACTTTATTTAAAAAGTTCATTTTGTGGCTATTGCGATATAGGGTACGCGCTCTGACATTTTAGGTCATAGCTCCGTGACCCGATCTGATACCAAGCTGAAACTTGATACACAAGTAGAAAGCAACTTTTTGCGTCATATATATTTCGGGTTTGACATTTGAAAAACAGCGCAAAAAGTGTTACAAAAAACACATTTTGACTTTTCACCTTGACCTGACCTTGCAAAGTGACCTCAGACAAACAAAATTATATCTGCACATGGCCCAACTATTTAGCTATTCATTCATATAAAGTTTTAAGTTGTATCTTAAAAACGTTGTTTTTGGCAAACATTTTCCTTTTTTCCTTAACATGGCCAAAGTGGCTTGAGGTGCCTCCCAAAAACGTTGCCTGACTCCGCCCCTGAGCAAAGCAGAATTTTGAAATTTTGTCACGGCACTTAGAGGGAATAGCTAGGAAAAGTGACCAAGTTTCGTGAAGCTGTATAAAAAAGCCTGGAATTGGCGAGCAAGAACTCCGAGGGGGGCCAATTCACCCCCCCCCCTCGGGAATAAGGTTAAACGCATAATATTGAAAAAAGAACACAAAACAAATTAACCTTATATTTCGGCCACGGGTCTTCCCCAGAGATAGTTTTACAGAAAGACAAGAACAGTGATACCGAGAAGTACAAAATTAGCATGTCCGTGTATAAAACGTGCCCCCATCATAATAAGACACCGCCAAATAACGAATCCAAAGTAAAGCATCCGCGACAACCAACGACATAGCTATTACTGCCACTACTGGTAAGTACTGGCATGGGTGCTACACATCTACTGGTACAGGACAGGAGGTAAGAGGCGCCAGGATGAAATACTAGTGTTCAGAATAGGCCTTACATCACGAATTTCGATCAATTCCGCGATTCTGAGTTCTGCTACGTCATTGGAAATCCGGATTGTTTCAACGTGTGAAGGTTTAGATGTATTTTGTTCACATGTAGGTGAGATGTTTGAAAATGGTTACCCAGGGGCGTGTTGCTAGATCTGTTGGCGCCCCAGAAATGTTCATTGCACCGCTGCCTAGTTCTACGTTTAGTTTTCCCAATATGGTTATCGCAGGAGGGCTGCACGATTAATTAAGAATTAAGAATCGCCTTGCCCCCCGCTTTTTTGCATGACAACCTAGATGCCAATAGAACATCTCGACTGATATGGTGCCTGGGATTAATTCTTGCAGAGAGAGAGAAAAGAAGCCTGCATCCTATCCGACATCCTAGCTCAGGAGAAACAACCACTGACTAAAACGGGAGAACGATTCTGAGACCAAGTCGCCACAAAAGCGTTGTCTGCCGGTCGGTGTTATATAAAACTACTTCGATGACAGTGGAGACGGAAAATGATGAGACATTGCTCTTCCCTGAGAGGTCACCAAGTTACCTAAAGACGTCAGATCAGGTATCATTCGAGTCAAGAATAAATACGCTGCACACTCGCCTTGTTTCGCTGCTCGATCTTCATTACATGGAAATGGGACAGGGGCGGTAAATATCGTCCCCCCTCGTCCGGGAAATAAGTGAAAAACGTTACAACCGGCAAAGATTAGAGATATGCAAGACTCCAGTCAATACCTACATGTCCAGAGAGGAAAACGATGGACGGTGGACTGGGTTGTGAGAGGTCGTGACTGTATAGCTCTGCTAATAAGCACGTGATTTTGTACTCATTTTTAAGTGCATTTTGTCTCAGACTAGCGGAGGAAGAAATGACGGTGGGCGTAATGAAACAGACACCTTTCCGAGTAGCCAGAGAAAATGAATGCGAACACAAATGGTCACAGTTCGAGAATGCACAGACGGTATTAATGCCTCCACAGCATGTAGCAGAAGACGCGTTTATGAGTTGAACCAGCACACCGCACCATACACACTGAGATACGGTTCATTATGCGCGGTCGTGTGTCATCCTTCTATAACGTCGAGGCATTTCAAAAGTCATTTCAGGAAGCTCCACGCGCAAATTTAAACGGGATTTCTAGAAGCACACTGCAAAATCGTTTTATTGCACCGTCATTGTTTCTCTTGTAATTAAGCAGGCTCTCTTCGTAATAATAATCTGGAACGCCTCTAAATTAATCTGTAAGCTGTTGACCAGGAGACGAGAGTTCTGGGTAGCAAATAGTTCCGAGCGGTATTTGCCGTTCGCAAACGGCAATGCAAAAAACAATGACAGTGTGAAGCAACACACATGCCGACGTATAATTCACGGGATGAATAATGCTTACTATCTCGACCGCCCGCTGCAATGGCCTAACTCCAGGGAGAACCCGGACACTCACCGGAGTGCGACTCCTGGTGGAAGAAAATGAGGTGTGTTGACTGCCGTCTGGCCAGAAACTCCAGCACGAATTCCCCTTGCAACGGGACGGAAGATGAGATACCGAACTGGCCGCACCACAGGACGGCTAAAGCCAGGGCCAGGGGCGCCATCGGTTCCGTCAGATGACCGCCGAGCAAGGTACCCGCGTCTCCGCCTGGTCCCCGGCCTAGGGGGAGACGAGTGATGCCTGCGAGCCCTGGCCTAGTCTCGGCGCGGCAGCACAGGCCGCAGGTCCTGAGGAGACCGCAAAACCAGCAGGCGCCACTCCTGACTCCTGACCCTATTCAGCGGCTGCTCAGGGGGCCGGGGCACCGACAGGCACCACCACCGGCTCCTGGCACGGTCCAGGTCCGTCTGAGTACTCGTCGGCGCCGGTCCGACTGTATTGCGTCACGTGACGTCCGTCAGCGTCCATGAATATTGTCGCGTGACGTCTCGATATCGTTTTAATTTAATTAATAATTAATAATTTGCTGCAGTGCAGTGTTTTAATTTAGTTACTAATTAATAATTTCCTGCAGTGCGTGAGGGTGGGCAGATCCGTCCCGCTAGCTTTACGACGGAAAGGCAAATCGGTTGCGCTATCAGGCCGAAACGAACACCATAATAAATAATAATAATAATAGTCATCATCATCACCATAATAAATATGAACATGATAAAATCAGCCCCTCGTGTCTCACAAAATTCTGGATGGACCTGAAGGCGCAAAGCACCTTTTACTGAAGTTGACGCTAGACGCCAGAAGCGCGCGTCTAGGCACTAGAGAGATCCAGAAGCTTGGGTGTTAAGATAAGGCACAAAGGTTGCTGAAGTACGCAAAATCTTACTTTTTCTGGCCTCCGTATCAGGTTTGTTTCGACCTCCTTTCCGTGTACTTCTTAGTCACACAGCGTACATTTCTACGTCGTCAGTACGTCTTCGCGCAGCAGAGTTCACTGCACAGACTAAAAAGAAAATGCATTGATGACATATCCATCATCTCTTATCAGGGACGAAACTTTGCCTCATGGAGAATGGCGGCAGCGTCACATTGATGATGTCTGTACAATGTGCCTGCCTAGGAATGAAGGAGCCAACGTCTTGGACGGTGGCCAAGAAATTGAGAAGGCTTGTGTATGACCTCCTGCGCACCGAAATAAATCCGTCCTCAGGGAGTGAGAGATCTTCCCAGCCTCGGATTCAAATTCATCTTTAGGCTGTCGATCTTTTGTCGCTAATTATCATCGCCAAGCTTTCGTTGTCTGGATCAATCGCGATAACAGGAAACAACCGGAAACGGCCACCAAATGAACTCGAAATCCGGACGTTCTGTACCGAGTTTCAGTATGTTTTGTCTAATCCATACGGCGTTACTCTTTGACCAATTTAGCGATAAACTGGAAACATCTTCAGACTCCGAGATATTCTGAAAAGACGCCTGTAAAGCCTGTGGATAACCGTCCAGTACTAATGTGGTATCGTCCGTAGAACTGAATATTTTTGTCGCCCTATTGTTCAACATAATCCCTCTCACTTCAGTTTGCCCTGACTTTTACGGACAGTGACTCAAGGCAAAATAGATAGCATACAGCTGAAGGTATAACCCTACATTAGACCTTTAGCCTAAGTTTTAGCCCATGTTTCACGATGTACAGGCCCGCAAGATGCAAAAGATCTGGGTCTTACACTTAAGCACATTTGCCGTCACATTTCCTCGCTTGATTAATTTCCTTCCGTATCGACTATGCCATATCTACCTCTTGAAATAATGAAGCAGGCTGAAATGAAAACGCCAAAATCCAGATCCGCGGATACTGTTCGCAAATTCATTATCTGGATTAATTACTTTAATCACCAGATATTCCGGAGTCGCTGCAAGCTGTTAACGCTCGCCCCACCAGGAGCCTGACGTGGCCTGTTGGAGCGGGGGTTCGAACTCCCCCTGTTTTGTCTCGCGAACGGAACGTCGGAGCAAATTTGAAGTCATATCATCGAAAAGCTCGCCATGGGTGTTCTCCAAAACACTTATTTTTCACCTCTCTGAAAAATAACGCATTTTTCGGCCTTTTCCTGCAAATTGAGGACAAAATGAGGTATACATAATATAGATCAGAGACGAAATTATGTATACCTTTGGTATGGAGCTTTCCATACCAAAGGAAATTAATGGTATGGAACTCCTTATTGATATTTTGATCCATTCACATCTTTCCTTTTTAGAAAACAAAGTTCTTGAAATTTGTTACCAGTGTCACATTTTAGGGTCAACTGAAATAATTTTTCCATGCATTTTTTTTCCAAATTCTACACCCTTGATGAAGACATATACAGACTGAAGGTTTAGCTCTGCCCCAAAGAAAAGCAGAGCAATGCTTAGCAGGTCAACGGAAAGCTAATGCAGTTTACAATACGGTGACATAATTACGCGCATGTAATCCAGTATCGCATCAAGTGACGCGATGTAATGGCATTTTTCATTCCTATGTTTGTGAGTTTTTTTAACATCGGTGGCGAGTTGGCCATGTAACCGGTGGACGCTGGGAAAATAAGATGCTATTTAATTACAGACATTTCTTGAACATCACGCGTATCACGACTGGCATTCTGCTCGTGTATGCTGCGCATTGTTGGCTTCAAATTAAAGCAGAAAGCAATAAGGAAATGCAGTTTATCTGCAATCATTTAGCCAATACTAAAGCAAGGTGCGCGCAAGACTGTCGCGAAACTTGTCCATGAGAACCCGGGATGGCCCATATCATTTATTCAGAGGCATTGTGAACCCTTTGGGATTCTGCGAGCCATTGTTCACAGAACGCTGGCAACCCTCGAGAGTCGTGGTGAATTTCTCATGCTGGCAATCGCCACCAACCAAAGAAACGAAGCATAAAAAGATAGCGGGAGTTGATTCAAAACCGCAATTGGGAAACCGAAGGTGTCGCAACGGGTCCTGACTTTAAGGTCTGAGATCTCGAGAGTGTAGGTAAGAAAAATCTTGGCAGCAAACAAGGTGCAGTACCGAGAAAGCAAGAACGTAACCCAGGCCACCCTAAAGTCACAATTTACCCAAAAGACCCGTATCCGGAAACTATGACAAGGACACATGTACAATCAAGAAAAA
The DNA here is from genome assembly GCA_030062745.1 of Capitulum mitella. Classification (NCBI taxonomy): domain Eukaryota; kingdom Metazoa; phylum Arthropoda; class Thecostraca; order Pollicipedomorpha; family Pollicipedidae; genus Capitulum; species Capitulum mitella. The sequence continues at coordinate 2,754,502 of CP099853.1, read as the reverse complement.
TGTGACATCGCAATGGACGACGAAAGCCTCTTCGCCTACCACGGGAGCCATTTGCCAGGAAACCTTGGATTCTCTGTTGGACTTACTGGAAACTGTCCAGCAGAAGTACGACTCAGGCAGGGAGGACGTTCCTCCACAAACTCCTCGCATTGCTCAAGGTTCTAACAGGTAAGGCTGCATCGTGCGTCTTCGGAGCGGAGGTGCCCTAGTGAAGGTCTCCGTGCTTCCATCTCGTTAGCGCGGGAAAATAACTCCATAGATTTAACATGGAACTTTTCGAGTGTGTTTCCATGTTAAATCAGGCCAGGAAGATTTCTTTCAGAATAAACCTGAGGAAATGTTTAATGCAGAATTGATAGGCGTTTCTTGATTACAGACAAATTGCAGATTAAAGGCACATATTTTTATAAATTAAACGACGCATGTCTCCCTGCAATCAAAAAGGCTACGTTCGTCACTGTGTGGAGAAAATCTGTGGAGCAGACACAACCGTGTCGGGCCTTTAGCTAATGTGATGAAATAGGTGATTTTACGACTTGACCCTCGTTAGAATTTGCTACTTGTTGACCTTCCGGAGTACGTTGCTGTGATGGGCAGGGGTGAGGGAGAGATTGGCTAAGCATATAGCCACGTACAGGCCGGGGATGAGCACGGATGCTCAGAATCGTCGCCTCCCCACCCCATGGGGTCCCTCGCCCCAATGGGCACTCTACCAGAAAGTGCTGAGGTGGTCTCCTACACCTTAACTCACCTTCGACTGTTTTTTTTATTTTTTGATGTTTTCTTATTTCAAGATTGCGAGAGAATAAACAAACGCAGCGCCACGGAACTTTGCCTACCTTTCGCTTAGTCATTTTTACACCTTGCATCCAATATTTGATCTCAGTCCAACTAAGGTGTCTGACCTAGGTCAGGTTAAGTGGACCTATGCCCAAAAATGTTTAGCGCTTTGTAACCTTTTTGCAAAACATGATATCACAAAACTTTCAAGGTTTAGAGATTTTGATAAATGCAGCAAATCTGCTGTCTCGGATTTTTCGGAAACATACGGGTCACTTACCTAAGGTTCAGACCGTTTTCAACGCCAGTCGTCGTTTTTTTTCGAATATGGACGTATTTTTTTAAAACGACTTGAGTGTGGGCAGATCCAGACATCCACTTTCCGTCAATGAGCAAAGAGTTAATGCCCTCCAACCACTGACCTGAGATCAGGTCACGAATAACTGTTATGAGTCAAAATGCATTGCCATCGAAATCGGCGATGAATGACTCAGATCGGGTTGAAAATGGCAGAACTGGATTGCGACTAATACCATGACGTCGAAAAGTTTCAAAAAATGGCTTATTTTAGAAAGAAACTTACTTTTGCGGATAAAGCTCCGTCAGTTGTGTAGATTGGTAACTAATGCGTTTTCTCCGAAATTTAAGCATGATTCCAAAGAATAAGAATAATTCCAAAGACCACTAGGATCAAGAAACAGTACTTGCAAAAGCATATTTCGCGAAAATAAAAGAACGCTAAAATTAGTTTCCGACAATTTCTTGCCGCTTTCGTCAAAGGGGCGCCGTGCAGCGTTGCGAATACAACCGTGTTTTTAACTGAACGCTTCCATGTACATATGACGCAGATCAGAGAAATTAGGCGTGTAGAGACATCTGGGGACTTTGACCTGTCCTCTGGTACCATACCTTTATCTAGTCTTTATCAGGCACAGCCCTTGAGATCCAGGCCGTTTCTCGGTCTTATGCAGGCGGCTATCAGAAAACATATATAGGACGTGAACGGTTCAAAAGTTATCCAAAACTAAAAATGAGACTGGTTGCGAGCTCTACTCGTCACGAGCTTTTCGACGGTGTGCTGATTTTTATCGTGCGCCCAACCGTTCATGAGTTAAAGGGGGCGGTCAGCCACCCTCCCCCCAGTCCCACGTTTATGTCGCCGACCCGCAGTCAGGCGCGGATTAAAAAGGGACAGCATCACTTGCGGGAGGCTCCTGTAACACGAAGACGCGTCCTGTAGCTTCAAAGGGACCTCTTGTAGCATCAAGGCGACCTGTATAGCACTAAACGGCAAGGGCGGCGGAAGAAGGATTGGGGGGGGGGGGCAGTGACAGTTGTTCCCTAATCACAGTAGCATGGGGCAAAACACCCCTTCCCTATTTATGGGTTTTTGGGGACCCGTAAGAGACTGAACAGAAAATAAAATGGTGTTAGCGCGAAAAAAACGTAAAAAAACGCGATTCATTTGGTGAGAGACCTCAGCTTTATTCCGGTCCGTTAGGGGCCTCGTACACGGCTGCATCCAGAAATGACCCACGCTCGCCGGGCGCGGGTCCAGGGAGGGGGCGATGGGGTCAATCTCCCAAGAGTGCCTGAGAGGGCCCCTCTCAGACTCAAAAGGGGCCTGGAAGGAATGCCGTATGAGTTTCACGGGGTCTCCCTGAAAACCTGGCGGGTTCCTGATGCGGTCAGGGAGACCGCTGGAACGGTAAGATGGCCCCTGAGGCGCATAGAAAGGCACCTGAAGCTCCCAAAGGGCCCCTGAGACCACAATACATCCCCGACACGGCAGAGTAACCCTAAGACCGCAAGATGGGCCATAGCGCCTCTCAGACAGCAAAGATGAGGGCTGAGTCCCCAGGACAGCATAGGGTCCCCTCAAATATCATAGTGGCCTCAGATGGGTTTCATGGGCCTATGTGAAAAGCTGAAGGTTCCTGATGCGGTCAGAGGGTCTCCGAGAGGATTAACTCTCCCCTAACCGGGGGAAAGGAAATCGGCTCCCCTCAGGCTTTCCGAGTATAGCGAAAAACGGCGGCAGGCAGCGCCGCAAAATTTCCAGTACCTTTCTTCTTTTCCATTTTGCACCCTATGTAAAAATTAAGTCCCATGCAGGTCAGATCACTGATGGAGCGGATCAAACTTGGAAACCTCCAAAAATGTAGCCATTATAACTTTTTTAGGGCTGAACATATTTGTATGAAGCTTGCAGAAGTAGCAGAATGTAGCAAACGCAACTACTTGCATATTCCAGAGTTTTTGGAAAACCGAAGGTAGGTGCTCTCAGGACAAGTAAAGTTTTGTCATTTCCTGATATTTGGTTTAAAATTCAACGAATATTTGCGGGGTTTCCGTGCCCAGTTATCGTCGAAAACATGGCCAATAACATATGTTACCGTCATATTACCGGAATACTCGTGACCTTGTTTCAGGTCATGAGTATCTGTTGTCCCAACATACGATTTCCGTTAAACTAAACTGCCTGCTTAGAAACAATGATTTACTGTTTTCTGAGGTAGAAATAGACAATGAAATCAAATGTAGCGCAAAAATAAGTCTATATAAGGTCGCTATAGGTCATCAAAGACGAATCATCTCTGATGACTGAAGATCTGAAGATATTCCGCAACTGTCACGCAACGGCCGTACCCTCTGCAAGGGAAGAATTATGCTTGATGAGTGCAAACACGCATGTTGTAACGCCTGTGAACAAATCACCATCAGTATCGGGCTTTACAAGGGAATTTTTTCTCCGTTTCTGGGGCGGTTTGGGAGGTCTAATAACATATGGCATCAATGATTGCTTTGACTTCGGTTTCCTGTTTGTAATCCAAAGACATGGCATAATAACGCTCATTCCTAACAAGGAAGACCAGAAACCGCTAAAAAGTAAAGGTCTGATCTGTCCACTAGACGCCTTTCCAAAATAATTGCCAAGTTTATTGGTGTACGCCTAGGAAGAGTAACTGAGAAACTGGTCGACGTCGATGAATCCGACGTCGTTGCACAGCAAACTCCCCTTTCCTATTACGTGAACAGTTAGTGGGTGACATAGGTGATTAGGTGGTGGTGTTGGTAATGGCCGTAATGTTTCGTGGTCGCAACCATAGAAATATTACGTACGTATATTCGATGCAGTACGTTTATTTGAAGTTCCCATGATGTAGTTACAAGCTGGCGACTTCATTTTATTTTTTTCTTTAGTTAGCGTTATTGTTTATTAACACTTAATTATACACCGAACACTCATCGTGCGCGAAGGCACTCACATCACACGACACCGTCGACCAGGTGCCTAACGACAAACAAGAAATGAGACGCATGAAGGGCATGAATGGCATGAACGATAAAAAAGGATGAACGGAAATGCACAGTGTTAATAAATCCCACAGCAATGGCACAGCCGTCTGCTGCTGGTTCACACCAATATCACGCAATGTTATATCACACGCAAACAGTCGTGTGTCAGTCATTCTTTCCAGCCAACTTATTCGTCTCCTTCAACGCGCGCTTCATGCACGCGTGCTCACCTGGGAGCCGAGTATCGCCAGCCCAAAAGGTAATGTTACAGGGGCGCAACGGCGGGGTACCCGGCGGCGGCGGCGGCGATAGCAGGACCCTGCCGCAGAGGGACGGAGAGACACCGCATCGGCTGAAGCCGTTTTGTCTAGCTCATGTTTGTCATACCGCGGAAAAAGCTGCCCATGTTCCTGCAACTTTATTCAACACATAAGTCGCTTGGCGGAATTTTGTCTTTTACGTCATATAGCCTCAGTAAATTAGTCGTGTACTTGGAGGCATCCTGTTTTTGAGCTTTAAATTTCATTAAATTGTCTGGCGTCTGGCGGATTCCAAACCAAGGGACGGAGGGGACGGAGGGGGGTGATTCAGTTTTCTCGTTTACAGTGTAACGTCAATGGCCATGGTCCAGCTTCACCACGCAGCTCTCGCGCATGTTACAAATATCAGCGACGATCGCTGGCCAAAGAAAGACTGGCGAGGTCTCAATATTACTAGTTCTTCGCGCTGCGCTTAGATGGCGCTGGGCTAAATAACCGGCTAACCCACTGCACCGCTCTGCAATGTAAAATTATGTATAGAATCAATAGGCTTGTAAACACGCCATGTGCAGATAAGCTGTATCAATGTGGCAGCGTTTTAGCTGCGTCAGCCAGACAAGTGTGACGCGCGATTCATCGTAATGACGAAACACAACGCTCACGTCTCAAAACAGGCGCATGATCCTGGAAAAATGAGTAAGTGCTAGGGTACTCGCAGCATTTCAGGCAATCCTTTCTGTGCGTCGCAAGGGTTACGTGATTTACAATTGAAAAGAACTCTGGGTGTGACTCCACACCGCCGCTTGTCAAATGAAATAACTTGCATGTTTCACTCCCAGGAAAAGAAGTCAGTGCCCGGGATGTTGCGCAAAATATCAGTGGCGGCGTTTCGATGTCACATGACCCTGCCGCGAGAAAAGTTGTGGACTTCACATTGAATACGTTGCTTCGCACTTGATTATCTCCTGAGTTCCCTGAATCTCTCCTGGAAGGTCTTCTGAAAAATAACAAAGCACATGTCATTTCACTGCAATCTTGAAGGATTAACACAGCAAAATCGTCATCTAATTACAGGTTATATATTCTAAGTCTCAAATACCAATCGCAAACAGCGCATTGTCTATTTACTTCCATCAGTATCAAACGAATCTAAAATCAGAGATTTTGGACGAATCCAACATCCAGGATATTAAAAAAAAAACAGACCTGTTATCAATCGCACCATCACCACACTGCATTTTTCTACTATCATTAATACTTAAGGAATCAAAAATCCAGTTTTTTGCAGAAACCATTACAACCAATTCCGCCATTACTACTTTGCACGAACAGCCAGAAACGGCATAACGTCTCCATGCAGTAGGTAATTTTAGCAAACTGACAGCTACGTACACTATTAACACCGGGGACTCGACTGAGCAACAGATCTGGGGGGCGAGGCAATCGCAAGAACGCCAAGGACTTTGAGTTCAGCCATAACCCCCTCAAATTTCACAAGTCCTCGGATTTCGAGCGCTTCACTTTCATGAGCCGGAAACTTGATTTCGGTTTCACCGACAAGGCGTAAGACATTTGGCTGACCATCGTCCGCGCACGTGGACGGCCACGTTTGCCTGGGAACGATGCTCTGTTGCACCCTTTCCCGGGCAGCAAGGTCTCCATAAACACGGTGAGCTGTCAGCGCATCTGGCTTGCTAGAGGACGCAGCCACATGGAAGAACTTCTGCCCGAACATTCGCCATATGTCATTCGGACGTTCGGCGCGCTGTGACGGTCTTCTTTGTAGGCAGGCAGAGACAGCCGGCCCGGGAACGAACGATGCCCTCCGCCTTCCATTTAGGGCCATCAGCAGACGGTCACTGGCCGCCGCCAGGTTCGTGCAGAGCCTGTGACGTCTGCGGACGTTGATAGACGCGAGACATCGCGATCTGTGCACATGCTGTCGAGGACGGGTTTCTGTTGACAACGGGCGGAGTCACCGCCATACCCTGCAGCCTCTTGGACATGTCGCTTCTGCGTTTCCCAGTTACCTCCGTCGATGGCCAGGCGTCGTACGCATCACAGCTCGAGGAGGCGACGGCCGACGGGCCAAATATTCTAGAGACCAGGTCGCGACTGGCGTCTGTGAAGCTGTTGAGCGATGTGGCGTTAGCACTGCCATCATTAAATGAGCCGTATCTTCCAGTACGATGAGTGGTCTGTTGGCGTTTGTTGGCCACGACGATGGCAGCGCCCGCCACCAGCTCCGTTCGAATAGCTGCGAAGCCTACCTTCGTAGTGACGTTGTTGTTAACAGTCCGCTGTTGCGTCTGACTGCTGTCTGCAGGGGCTTCTCTTCGTCAGCAGCAGAAAATGGTTCATCTTCGTCAGTCTGATTTTGACCACTGCGCTATACCGCGCCTGTAGCATATTCAGCATGATCGTGGCAGCGCGCTGGTTCTGGCAGCAGAAAAAGGGCAGTCAAGTCTCCTATCGGCGCCATCAGGCGCACTGCCTAGCACGCTCGAGCAGACTTCTTCAAGAAGGTTTATGACCAAGCCATGTAGCTTCAACCCATGCAGGGGCCATCTTTTCTTCATTACTTCATCTGTCTGCACGCATCTACAACATAACACAGCAGTGATGCACAGCTAAATGTTCTCCGCCCGCCGTACTTCAGTGGGGGATGGGAATGCCCTCATTCCCCCTTTCTCCTGTCGTCTTTTCGTGCGCGTTTTTGACACGCGAAAGTGGGGCATGAAGACGCACATATCGCTTCCAGTCCCGTGCTTCAAACGCAGTGCGGCTGACCGCTGCGGTGACAGACGCACCAAATCGTTATCAGATCGCTCCTCGTTATCGGACACTCATTCAGCCTTTGCCTGAGTCCACCGCGCATTCAGCGGCAACACTCCAAGGCGCTGATCATGCCGGATCACGTCACAAGTGGCACAACAAGCGAGGTCACTGCATTTCACGTCTAGGGTGTCGCCAGCGGGGGGTTGCAGCTACAGGTCCTCGCGCATCTCCCTTCGGAAACCGTCCAGCGCCACTCCTCAAGTGGGTTACGACCAAGGCCGTGTAAGCGGTAAAACCGTCCGACGATTTTCGCGCGATCTTCGCTCAACGTTAGCGTGACGTCACTGGTGTCTACACTCAGCTGGCGCCGCAGGCTGCCCAACGCCTTGCGTAATATCGCGAATGCTGTGGATGGCTGCATCACTGCCGTTACTGGTTCCATTACATCTGCAATTTACTGCGAAATTTCCAATTTATCTGGTAATTATACAAGCATAAGATCCACGGTGATCTCGGTCTGTATCCGAGAGAGTTGAATTAAACGGCACCGCATGCACTGAGCGGAATCGGGAGTACTGGCGTAAATCCGGCAAACGGAGTTTATCCCACACGCAGTGCCACAGCGAATGTTAGTCCACCGACCTTACAACGTACCCGCTTTTGTTACAGGTAGCAAATTCTGCCACGGAGAAGTGAGGACTAAACACGTGGCGGCCGATGACGCCAAAATGCTGCCAGCCACGAACCAGGACCACTCGAGTGTGCACCCACGAGAGCTTGTGGGCTGTATCATTGCGGCCATTAATATGTCGTGACAGAGCGTTATATGCCTCGGCGTGTAATAAGTATCGCCATTCAAGCACAACGACACTCACATGAAACGCGCAAAGACGTTTCCAATGTATAGTTATATTGTTCAGGGCTGAAATGGACGGTGTCATTACAGAAAGCACGCCCTGCACGCCTGTCAATGGTCATCTAGACTCAGTCGGCCCGGGCATGTAACGTAAAACTTACATAAACGTTCCTCTCAACTACAAAGCACAAGTGGCCCTTGACTCAAAAGGCACCCACTGGTCTCGCAGCTTGAACAGACCGCTATTGCTATTCAGGAAAGAGTGGTGGCAAAGCTTAACGGGAATACATAAACTCGAGAACCGTGACATATAGTAACCAAACACAGCATAGACAAATTACAGCTGAATGATGGCCCACATGCCGCAGAAGCGTTTCCGGCTCTGGAAAGAGCCGATCATTTTGGAGGCATGTTGACCGTGAGCCCTTCGGTGCGACAGGACGTCCAGTCTCGACGGCTACCAAGAGACGACTAAAAACAGTCCAGACTGTACCTATGCGGCCGTGGTTACGGTCCGATCTCGGCAGCCGCTGCGATTGGACATCCTGACGCACTGAAGAGGTCCCACGCACGGAAGAAACCCTCAACGGCGCACAAGTCGCCTACAAAGCTGTATCAAACTACGAAAAGCGAAAAAGTAGCCCTTGCTTATAAGTGATGTTACATCTAGCATAGCAAGATGGTATTTCGATGGTCCAGCTAGGTCCTGATGGAATCCGCCGTACGGGAGGGGAAATTACCCCTTCCCCAGATGGCATATTAATGAAGTACCTGGTTCACATCCCACATTCGGTGCCCTGACTACAGTGACTCCACCATAGTCAGTTTCGCTGGAATACGAAAGCTTAATTCACTCGTGCCAAACTCAGTTCGGGTTCTGGTTGCCCTGATGACAGTGGTATGAAGACGTCAGCGTCACCAGGGCTGACGTCTTCAAAGATTACCTTGCGTCACTGGGAGGGCGTGTCCAAAGCGGCATCGGGCGTAAATGCATTCGGCCGACAGCACCGTCAGGCTGGCCAGGATGCCGCCGATGATCAGGACGAAAGCAGACACCACCACAGGCAGTCCAAGACCCTGGCGAGCGGACCCACACACGGGCGTTACTTGCTGCAAACCGTCCGCGCCAAGGCACGGAAGACAGTGCATCGAGAAGCGGCCGAATGTTTAACAACGGTCATCTCACAGCGCCCAACCACGCTTAAACCCAAGCTGAATGTGTCACAGTCGACAAAACGGCTCAGCCCGCTTCGTCTTGGTCATCTGCATGTTTTACGGTTACCCCCCCCCCTGGGGCCTTTTTTTTTTTTTTTTTATATGTGCAAAACCCCCCCCAAACCCCTTTTTTTTTTTTTGTGAAGGGAGAGAATTTTGTGGGGTTGTGCTTAAAAAAAAGTCCCAAACCAAAAAAAATAAATAGATGGGTTAAATAAATAATAAAAAATAAAAATAAATATAATAGAAAAAACGAACCCGCACCCCAAAAAAAAAAAAAAAAAAAAAAAAAAAAAATTTTTTTCCACGACACAGACGCCCCGCCACCGACCGTTCGTATCTTTTTCCAGAGAAGCAGAATGCGCCTAATAGAGTTGTGAACGATTTTTTTGTTGTTTCCATGATCATCCCTTAGAATTGTAGACGTTGATTTCAAATTTACCATAGCGTCGGAAGGTAAAGTGGCCTTGCAACGCGCCCGATGCTATATGACGTCACGAAACTCCCAGGCGCCGGCGAGCTGCGAAGGAGGCCGACCTTTCCGCACTATGTTTCTGTGTTTTGTCGTCGTTTTTGAGTGTTTTGTTGTCCTGACATGAAATCAACTTGAAGATTTTACGCATGTGTAAAAAGGACTTAAATTCAGCTAGCCAAAATTTTAGCCCATTCAGCCGATCGGCTCAGCAACTACCCGGGAAAAACCAAACGGGTTTTTCCGGGATATTTGCAATCCCCTGGACTGGCGAGGGTTAATATAGCGTTTGCGCTCCGAACTAACTGGGGGATGGCTTTGTGTTGGTTCTGAGGGAATGGGAGGATGTACGGAATAAATGGCCTTCCCATGCTGATGGCAATTTAGCCAGTGCTTGCTATATTTAGTTTGGATTTACGGATTATGAAACTATGTGTAATTTTACGATGTGCCTCCGTAAACCCCTTCTAGAGCCACTAGCCGACGCATTGGGATCGTGCATTTATGCCGACGTTTGTTAGAAAGGACATCATGAACAGTCACCAAGTTTCACAAATTTACCTCGAACGGTTCAGGAACTGCAGGCTAAAAACCGTGGTGACTTCTTACGTCGTGACAGACCCTACATCACGGCCGGACAGGCCGGCCGCTGGGTCTGTCGTGATGTTACAACCAGTCAGAAGCCGATTCAGCCAAGCGCCAATTTGAGGACTGTGTAGAACAATTTCCATTGCGATTTTTGCATTTCTGGCAGCAAATTTAAAATCAAGGAGTCGGAATTGACCAAATAAGACGAAAGAATAAGGAAAGGATTATGGAGGTCACTACTCTATTTTTAGCAAATAAATCGCGTCCAAATGATTATGCCGTCTGGTCCATTACCCTCTTGACCGCGGCGACGGCGGTCCATGGCCTTACCTGGCTCTTCTGCTGGTCACAGATCGCGGGTCCCTTCTTGAGCCAGCTCCGTTGGAGCTGGTTCGTCACACCCGTCTCGTGCAGACGTGCCAGGCTGAGGGCAACCAGATATGCCTGAGACTCGGGACGACCAGGTAAAGGATGTGGCGGCACCTCATTGCTTTTTGGCATCTTTTTACGTTAAACGACAGACAACATCTCGGGGGATTTTTCATTTCCCGCCGTTTCCTTGCAATGAATTTCTCCATTTTCTCCTTCCTGTTTATGGAACCTAACATTTTGTTTTTACGAGACGAAGACCCTCGGCATAAAAACATGTAACGCCAGTATTTACAATGAAGTCTATCAGCGTAGTCAAGGACAACCTGGCACAGCAAATCGCGGCAACCTTTCTCAGAAGACTGCAAATTTCAGAATGGCCGAGGTCAGTGGAAAGAAGGCTGCCTCCGACATATTGGACGAAACACCGAGTTGGTAGGCCACCATCGGCCACCAACTATAGGGCATCAGTTTCCTACGAGGAATCTTCTTTTACAATTCGCATCTGGAATAACAGACGTGAATGTGGTGTTTCCGTGGCCCCAGCAAATCCAAACGGATCGGAATGAATCGGATTCGCCGATGCGATGGAAATGACGTTTGTATCACAAATAGTGCGTCATTTTGTTATCAGCTGAATTTTCGTTGCGGCTTAGTTCGTCAGACAAAACTGGTTTCGCCAACCGTCACATTGGCGACTCACTAGTGGTTCAAGAAGGCCTGGTAGGGAGAGTTCTTCTGCAGGCCAATGGCTGCCGAGCTCACGAAATAGTCACGCTTGATGTCGATGATACCGCACGTTTCCTCGCCTAGACATCCAGAGAAACATTCATCTGTTAAACACTTACACGGGGTTGCCAGCATTTATGGGCGTAGGAACGAGAGGAGGTGGCCAAGGGAGCCAAAAAATGCCCTTGCCTCCCCTCCCCCGGTTTTCTGAATGCTCGCATGCACCTGCTCGCATTGGCTAAAAATGTTAAACTAACGATTTTAGGTTAGCCCTGCGAGACGAATTTCTGTCCGACGACTGGCCATAAGATTTGCATCACACCAGCGTATATAAATGGCCAAAACAAGCGAGTAACGTCGGTGTTTGCGGCGGTGATTTGAACAAGCATGTACGCCGTTCGAAATTCGACCCTGAACCCATCGGCCATCGGCACCAGTTTTAGCACAGGTGTAAGATCTTCCACATTTCAGGCAGAAAGAGGCTAAAATAGGTTTTTTCGTCTCTGAATGCCAAAACCAAAGCCAGAACCACATAGAAGACAAGCATCCTTCTAAAGACAAAAACACTTTCATTTGTCTTATGCGTATCTATATTTGTATCCGTCGTATCTGTGTCGTAACACGTGTCGCATCTGTACTGCACAGCACAGACAGTGGTGGCTTAAAAGGATAGGCAATGTAAATGATAGTTACCCACCCAAAGATGCTGGATTTTGTTGAGCACTTGTATCATAAAAACATCAGAAATTGTGCTTATTAGCCGCGTTTATACGGGGCTTTGAAAAAAAAATGCCCTACTCCCGGCCAAGTTGGCCAGATTGGCCAGTGTTTAAAACATGGCGGATTAATGCTTACAGCTGGTTCTGCAAAGGTTGACGTACTAGAACAGAATGACTGCGTTACGATACAAATAAGACTGAAATAAAAACAGGTGTTGCCTTGGCATGGCACACTAAATATAATGCGTAGTGATTTCCTCGAGAGCTGTGGGGATCATTTGGCAGCTTCTGGCCAGCCTAGCCGCGTCTCGCCGGCATGGTCGCTGGCCAAATCCATTGGTTAGCAACCGCTATGCACCTTGACAAGGCTGAAAGATTTTGGTACGAAGACGCCGGTTGGTCGAATGCTGATGAACTGGAAGCGCGGTAGGAGTGGTAAGGGAGGCCATAGATTCTTTCACTCCTTGTGTGCGAGTATACTTGTATGTGGTCTTTGTTTGTGATTGTGTGGTAACTGTTCGCAAAAGTATGAGCTTATATTCGAACCGTTTGCTGGTAAGCAGGGCCACTGCCGTCCTTCAAAACAGGGTCATATGTCAGGACTGAGGAACCGACCCATCATCACGTCGGATTTCGGGCTGCAATGTGTGTCTCGTCTCAATGGGTCGTCCCGTCAGTCGTAAATAAAGCGTTGAGCAGCGACGACGAACGTCAGCCAGGCAGGCGAATGCGTGAGTGACGCAGGCTGGACGAGACGAATCTGACCTTTGCTTTTGCCACAGACTGGAGCTTTTGCTTCAACAGGTTTGTCATTATCGAAACCTAAAGAAAGTATGTGGGTCGGTATGCGTACTTGGTTTGGCAAAATAACCTAACGGCAAGATACCTGACTTAAATCATTAAGCAAGGCCGTGGAAGTAGGCTGACCTGTAAATAAATGTCACGTTCAAGGTATTATCTGACACTTCTGCACCACTTAACTGCCATGTCTAACAACAACTGAAGGGAACATGAAGGAAGTACAGAATCTCGCGGATGATCACTGGCCAACTTAGAGGGGAATCTGGCACCTTTTCAAATGTTCATGGAACGCGGCTATTGTACTATACATTGTGGAGATGTCCACAGTAAAACACATGTTGTGGGTATTAAACCTCCGAGTTAAAATCTCGGAAGTTCACACTGTTAAAACACCCACTCAGTCATTCATCACGTCATAGACAGCGGAAAAAGCGGAACGAAGATTGATTGTGTGACAGTGGACCAGAGATGGTAAAGAATAGTGGTTTTGAATTGAGGAGGAGAGATAAAGCGAGTCGGAATAAAGCAGGCTGAGGTTTAGTAGCTCAGATTTAAGTCTTGATACAAAACTCGTAATAACAAATTTGATTTAATAACATAACCGTCAGAAGGTCTAGAATTCACTGATCTATTTATATCTTTACCTACATCTTCAATCTACATTTTGACATTAAGTCTGATGAGAGGAACAGCGTAAAAGACATAGTGTTAGAAAAGACTGTGTTTCAGGCTTTGTGTTTCTATTTCCTGCATAATAAAAAGTCTGAAATTTCTCGTAACCTTGGCGACGGCTAGCGTTTTTAGACTCAGTCTGTTTTCTTTTGTGCCTCGACTAAGATGTGGCGTACACTTCAGACAACGTACGTCACGGTGCTGGCTTAGCTGGCTTGCTCCTTAACCTCAACGACGAGCGAAGGAAGCGAAGGAAGCGAAGGAAACGATACCCCTTGCAGATTTATTTAGTCTGCGACTCCGGAATTGCACTTTATAATGAGCTAAACGTTGCCTTGGGTACTTTAGAAAATCAGTCTTATTCCAAGACGAAAAGTTAGGGCATTTGAAACCAGCGCACACGTCATATTGACTGGGGCGCGCCCAGTGGGAGGAAGTTAAAGCATCAATATCGGGGCCGAATTTCGTTTGTCGCAGATTCCTTAGAGTGCTCAGAGGCGTCACGTTGCAGGTGATGTAGGTGATGATGATAAATGTCACCATCAACCCTCCAGTAGAATCCTGTCTTCACCCATAGAATGGTTACGTCTTTACATTCGAGTATGCATTGGATCTTAGTACCTACCACTGCTCATGCGGCCACCTGTACCGTGTCGGGCCAGCCAGGCGACGGGGCCTGTGTCCGGGGGGCTGCACCGCCGCACCCGCCACCCTGCACTTTACTCAATATTGTACTGTACTCAATATTGCACTTTACTCAATATTGCAACTACGAAACCTAGCTCAACGCAGTAAAATACGCACGATTTTGATGTTTATGGAATAAGGAATACAACGGTTACTCGTAACTCGCCGAAGCCGTGTGATGCTGAAAAATAATGGGAGTGAATGTGGTTGGTAGCTCCGAAACGAAGGCAAAATGACGAGATTTTTTTCAAATGGCTCAAAGGAAGGCACATTGGAAAACTTCGGACATGCATCGTGCTGACGATGAGTTCCATGAGTGATGGGCTCCATGAGTGCTTTTCATGTCTAACTGACCGTAATAGCTATGTTTAAAAGTTACGCGGAGTGCGGAACCTAAGTGCATTGAAGCACTAGGATTGTATCATCCTGACCCTGGTTCAGTTTAGCTCAAAATGATATGATATTTGCATCCGTATATGCCGTAAGCTTGATATCATGATGCACGAAATCAATCCACCAATGCCCAAATGGCTGCCATCATTCGCAATATTTGTCCGATCACTATCCAAGGGCAAGACAAGGCTTAGTTCTTTCTGTTTTCACCATAGAAACCAATGCTGAGTATAAGTATTGACTCCCACCGCTGTTCTGGGACGCTGGCGCTAACATTTAAATTTTCACGTCTGTCCGGTAAAGGGTGTGGGGTGAAGGGGAAAACATCGCCATTTTTCGCCAAAGTTTCACGACGCTTCGCGTGGCCTAAATGCGTGATTTTGCTTTACATTATCGCTGCGAGCGGATGACGTAATTATTAAACCAAATGCAATCTCGATTTCTCCCTTTTTTATCAGTTACATAACTTACCGTTATAATCATTGAAGTAGACGAGCTTTTCTGTTAAAAGCCGTTGTTGTATAACACCTTCATCAGAAGCATTGACCGGAATAACGTGTTTCGTGTACACCTTCTGAAGAGTTGGCAGTGGTGAAAACTGCAACAGCAAGAGCAGTTGCTGCATTGGGAAGGCGTTCCTCTCCAAAACGTCATGTTTAAATAGGACGCTATGCATTCGTCCAAATGAGATAAATAGGTTTGCTTCACGGGACAAATACCCTCATTATGTTTCTGTATTTAAGTTCTTGAAATACATTTAGAAGCGCTAAAACCCGGCGTATTTTGTTGCACCCATTTTTCGAAACATCGATTTCTTTCGAAACGAGCAGAATTAACAGTATTTGCCGAGGAGTTTGGCGTCGTTACGCGTAATTGCCAAGAGTGAGGTATGACTAATCTAAGAACAGGTTGAACATCTAAGTTTATTTAACCACGATATGAAATGCAGTAGAATTTCCACAACTGCATTTTTTGGTTCTACTAGGGTTTGGTTACCTGCAATTATTAGTTACGACAAAAATGCAGCAGCGGGAAACTGAATTTGTCATACACGACTTTAAATTCAATACAATAAAAAATTATCTAAGGTTTTCCAGCCTGTCTCAAGCCTCGCAAGCACATGGTCCAGAACGCAAGTTGTTTCAGAACAATTGTTCCAATCGTGGCTAATTGTTACACTTTTCGCATACATCTTCAGGTCAGTATTTTCACTGGTCACTGGCCGATGATGAAAACTTAGTTCCGATCACAAACCGTCCTTTGAGCACGGGTCATCGAAATTGGTTCAACAGATTGACAGATCTCAAGGGAGACCCAACTGCCTCCCCCTCCCACCACTGGCCTGAATTCAAAGAAAAACCAGCCGCATGAAAATGCTCGCGAATATCTGAATGGGAAAATGTGCAATGTCGAACACATCCATTACAAAGTACATGTTCAATGGTTCTTTAGCAATGAAAATAGAAAATGTGCGTTCAGTATGCATGTGTCTTATACATTTCATTAAACATTCACGGAAACACAGCTATGATCTTTGGAATGCATTTCATTTAAAAAAAAACTGGCTAAACACTCCCTAAAATGGAAAACGATTTACTTTACGTTTTAATGTATGCTGTTCCCGCAACTGCCCAACTCGCTGCGAAACCCACACCGTTTTCATTTAGTTGAACCGAACCACAGACGAAGACGTGACCTTAAAGTAATCCAGCATGGATGAGCCAGAAGGTACAGTCAGCTTGTAAGTGCCGTCCTTCAGCATGCCCTCAAAGTCCTGGAAGGGTAGCTCCAGCTTCTGCACGGCCAGTGAGGACGTCAGCTTGGCCGAGTAGGACGCCACCATCGTCACCATGGCGACGAAGAAGCTCCAGAAGAAGAAGCGCGTCGCCAGGCCGTTCGGCGTGCGGTCCGCTCCTGAAGACGGGACACGTCTTAACGCCTGCTGGGCCCGGAAGGCGTGGCAACGTTGATGACGGAACCCGCGTTCACGTCTGCCGGTCCAGACTCGGTTCAGACTCGGCTCTGAGTCGCGAACGGCAACGATAGAACATTTTCTTTCATGAAGACAAAGCCTGAAGTCACGCACGGCTATCTGCTAAGAAACGGACAAAGTCATGTATGACGTCATCGATATCTTCCGAATTTTGACCGGACTGCTTTTACAACCATGAATTAGCAAGCTATTGTCTGATGGGCGTTTTGGCCATTTGGCATGTTTGAATTAATGCCATAATACGAGAAGCATGTAACGGAGCGCGGTAAATCACTCATGGTTTTATCTGTTTGAAATCACTGAAACAATTCAAGGATCACTTTCATTTTACAAATGGCTTCGGCTTTCTGCAAAATGACAGATGTCAAATAACCTGATTCGCATCCAAGCTTTATGTGCATTTAGCACGTCAGTCCAAGGTTAATGGAGATCTAAGGGAGCAGATGGAAGCTAGATTGTAATTTCAACTGCTATATGCAGAGATATTGCGAACACTGCAGGTACCTCGCCTCTCTCGCTTGAGTTTTCCGACAGAACTCCTGAACGACGAAAGCCAAGAATTTCAAATTTTCCATGTCTTTACTTAAACAACAAAACTACTTTTCGACAAAAAGGGGATGAGCAGGCCACCACAGAGCACGTCATGTGACGTCATAATATGAATCATGGATACGGTTTTCTGATACTCTTCGAGTTTTGGTATGCCTTTTTTCGACATCAGGTATGACGCCAAAAAAGCGTCCGGTCGCTGAAGTTAATAAGACCTCAGGTGAGATCAGCGGAGGTTAGTGGCTAGCTGTACACAGTGGCGATTAGCACGCGATTACCCTGAGCTGTGATGATCCTGTCATCAACTATTCCTTGCCAACAAAAGATGGGCATCTGGGGCCTTCCCCATTGCAACGAGATATCCACTGCCGTCTGCATTATCAAAATCGGACCTTTGGTTCTTGAAAAAGGGGGAGGAAAAGAGTCCATCTTCCTCATTAACCGGAAGGCGACGAAATACCCAGTGAGTGTCAGGTTATGTACATGGTGCAGACTTGATTCATGCCGTTTATTGGGACGACTGCGATATTACAAAGCAGCGTGAATGAGTTCGCCGAAAGTAATCTACGTGAAGACCAGTTACTTCCTCTTGGTTCCGCTGTTTTGTTTCCCATTGAATGGCTTGGTTTCTAAAAAGTCGCAAAGCAATCCAACTAAATCGAACAAAACAGCGACATCTATGAACAAGCACCGAAACTACGTGCCACATGTGTCCATGTTCAGGACGCGAGTGCATTTTCGGGAATGAGGGCTAACGTTTTCTACTGAAGTCTGAGACAAACAAGAAACGTATGACATAGAAAAATTATCTTCATTCCGAATGCGAAAGAGCCCATAAGACATTACAGCTGCCGAAGACGACATTGGCTTCCTCCTCCGTGCCATCATCACGTTTAATTGGAGACCATACTTCGACACACACAAGAATTGCAAGGCCGCTTAATTGGTTATAGGAATACTGTAATACAATACTACGTATCTGAACGGATTTTTAGAAAGAAAAGGTTAGCATATGCCCTAACTGTTACAGCAATGCGTACATGTACGAAACCATGAGACCAAAAATAAAAATTACGACTTCGGAAATGTTTTCTTCAACTTCACAAACATTTTGTAATCTCTAATTAACCGACAGTTGTCATTTCCAAGCTGCATTTTGATAATATTTAACTCTGAAAACTGAAACGTTTATTTTGACACTACAAGTAACATCTCGCTTACATGTCCCATGAAATGTTCGTCTTCAACAACTGTGGCATCACCTTGTTGACAGTAGGCACCGAAGATATGCATGCAGCTGTCCGTCCAACTGAAGTTTCCCTCGTGCAGTCTGGCCGCACAGAACCTCCTTTCCACCCAGTACATGGCGGTGATGGCGCTGGAACTCAACGCGACGGTGACGCCGAGTACCATCCACAGGAGCGGGTCAAAGACATCCAGGTACGTCCTCCAGCTGGGATCCAGCGCCGACGGCCTCTTGATGAACATCCGGTACCTACACGGACATTGAAAAAGTACCTGAAACCTACGGTAGTCACCAGGCATCTCGGGCGTCTCTTCTCCAGTGCAGAAGGGCTGGTGCATCCCAGAGCTGTTTTTGCTCGTCGTCATACAGTGACTGTTTCAGTTGCTCTGAAATTGTAGGTAGTTAGTTTGAAACCTGTAAGAAACCGCATCACAAGAATATTTTTGGACAATACACTGAGAGGTCACTGGCCCATAGCAGCCATACCACAGCACGTTTCTCAAGTGCATGTCTTAGAAAAGTCATGGTACAGCTGCGGACGCCATTGTATAACAAACGTTAAAGGTATTTTCCGGAATGTGATCTTGCTGTCATGTGCCGATGTCAGACATGGTGACCTCAGCAATTGGGTCCACACATGCGTGGGCTTCTCAGGCCAAAACATCAACTACGTCCACTCTTTATTGGTATCCCAGGGATCATACCTATTCGGGAATCCCTACTGGACATATATTGGATGCAAATGACCGAAATATTAAATAAATACAAAAATGCCCCAGTTTAGAGTTCTTCTTGTCACAAGCTTTCTAACGACATCCTTGTTTGTATTGTGGAATCAACTGTTCGCGAATCAGGGCGGGGGGGTCAACAACTCAACCCAGGCGTGCATGGCGCTCACAGCCAAGAGGGATGGGGGTTTACGCACTGGATTCCATCATTTGGGTTTCTTCACAGACAAACCCATATGAGTCCGAAACCCCTAGCTTAAAGATGATGAAAAGAGCTTCCATTTCCCCGCTGAATGCTCGTTTGCCTAGCTGCCCTTCATTTCTATTTTTCAAAGTTGTTTTGTCTACGTATTAACTTTCGCATGCATGGGCAATGCCTAGGACATTCTCAGAACGGAATGGGTTTCGCGAGCGCTGGGATACAATTCTGATCCTGTTCGCGACCGTTCGGCGCCGAGTCTCGACCTGGCCGCCAAGGTGCCTGTGTGACTTCGGAACATCAGTCACTCTCCGGCGTGACGGAGGGCCATGCGCCGGACGAAAACAACGTGCCGCCAGCGGGGACCGATTAATGCCCCGAGACGTCAGACCAGACGGTCATTATTACCCCGGGGCAGGGGTGTAGCCGACGGGCACCGGCAAGGGCCTATGCCCCTGGTGTTTAAAGTTAAATGCATATCTATGCACCAAAAGTGAAAATAATGAAAAATTCCGGAACTGGAAATTAAAGCTGCCGAAATCTGCGCGGTTTTAAATTTTGAGGTTCGGTTTGTCCCGGCCCTCTTCTTAGCACAATCCTAGCTATGCCCCTGACCCCTGTACCGCGGAGTGCAATAGAACGCGCTGCACACGTGCCTGCTCCGACGCCAGCCGTGACGCCAGCACGAGCCGGTCTCACGATCGCGGCCAACCCACGACTAGCCGGGTCGTTACTGGCGGGCGGCCATTGTGCGACAGCGTCGTGCGTCGGCAGAATACGAGAGCCTCACCACCGCGCACTGTTATAGGGCATGGCCCTAGACAGCCAGACCGTCCGGCCAAAGTAGCGTCTGACGTGACGTCATAGGTGACATGTCGCCGTTCACTCAGCATGTAGGCAGCGCTAAGGCAGAGCACTTCTGCGGTATTCCGACATTAACTATGTTAATACAAGAAAAGCCAGAAACATGAAAAATTACTCGTACCTGAAGCTAGTAGTTACCTACGGTCTACTCCCTAACCCACCCTGCTAAGGGTCGATCGCCTGGCGATCTCCTCCATTTCCATAACTGTCGCGGCCCCCAAAGCCCCTCTTAATTTTGAACCTCACGCCATGGTCAGTCCGAAAGGATCCACCGAAAAATAAAACTGTAAGTAACTATACGTAACCGCTAACATTCAAATGCGAAGCACAAACAGATAATGTCCGCTCCCCGCCCTGTCAAAACCCGCCGTAAACAAACATAGTCGGCAGGGACGGCTTGCCAGCTGTGGGCTGACCCACACCAACTTTCCATCGGTCGACGACCGTGACGTCACAGGCGACACCCCAGCACGTTATTTTGACGGAGACGGTTACAGCCTGGATATGTGGTTATCCCACAGCCTTAGTCAGGATTTCGCCACGGATGAACTAGGACAAACCTAACCTTTCTAAAAATTCAGTGACTTTATTTTCGGGGTATGTGACATTTTGCTTGGTTTTCATTTTCGATGCGAAGGGAAACGCCAAATTTTCGGCCCTTAGAGATCCATTGCCCCTTGGCGTATCTGAATAGGTCCCTGGAAAACCGGGTGCTGGACAGCGAAAACTCAGGGCGAAAGCTCACAGTACCATGCCGGCGTAAACACAATGAGTTCGTTAGGTAATGGATGAAGGTGTAGTTAAAGTGCAGGGGTGCCAATTCCCATAAATGATGGCGGGGGGCAGTCCGAGGATTTGGCAACCTAACCTTCACCCGAAGGAAAGTTTCTGAACGGATTTTTTTCAGCGACAGCAATTTTTCATTTTTTGCAAGGGTTTCGCATTTGTACTTGAAACAAAACACAGCGACGTATATCTATCTATCTATTTATCTATCAACCTATCTATATATGTATCCATCTATATATCTACTTCCATATCTATATATATCTATCTGTCTATCTATCTATCTATCTATCTATCTATCTATCTATCTATATATACATATATATATATGGACACCAATTTCTCCCTTTTATAGAAACACCAAATCAAATTAGATTGATTATGTTCCACCCATGATTTTGGCCAACTGATTAACATAGCTTACTTGTGACAAAACAGCATTAAAACTTTATAGGTTGTTGGTAGAGGTTTACTTGAGGTGACTGATCATGTGGCTAGCTATGGCCTCTGGCTAATGATATGGGTTATGGAATTGTCAAAGTCACAGTTGTTGCAATGACCATGACTGAACAATAGGGTTGATTTTCGGGTCAATGATGTTGAAAATTTTAAACTTAGACTTAATGAAACCCATGCCTGTTATTTAATCTTAATGATTCTTACTCCAAAATGCTATTTCTCTGTCTAAACCATTAAAACTGCTCCGTTCAGGCGTGGGAGCAAACTGATATATCGTGCCTCTTCCATGTTTATGCCTCATCCAGTTTACTGCCGCTATACCATGGCATTTCATGTACAGCTTACCGTGCGTTATGGATATTAACGAATGGGATGAAGAGATAAACGCACTTGTTGGCTTAGAACACATTCATGACATTCATTAGCACATTAATTAATAAAAAATCTACGGCACGCGCAAACATAAAGAACTCTTCATGCACATGACAACGCACCATTAAATGTGGACGGCGGGGGCTAAATGGACTCAGCAGGGGAGAACACTGACGGCCGCAGCCTTCCCAAGCCAAGCCAAGCGCTGGCAACGCTCCTGCCTCACTGTTACCGTTTCCCTTCTGCAGCCGAAATCTCTTCCTCCGTCATTATTGCTTTAAAAAAGTCTCAGACTTATGTGAAACACTGGAGCAATCATCAGCACACTATAAGCTAGTCCTGCCCTGATTGCGCTAATGGCGCAACTGGGCCCGGCAAATGGTGGCGCAAAAAAGCAATGGCTCTACCATAACAAAACTAGCCGAGGATAAAAAACGCACGCAAGTATGATCTTTGTTTTTGTCAAATAGGAAGCGTAATTCCACAACGAAAGCTCTGCATGGGATCAATTTTGTTTATAGTATTCATAGAGCTGTTATACACGGATATCACAAGCTCAAAAATTATTTCAAACTTGCACTGAAACTTCAAGGGAAGCACCACACGTCTGTAACGCTGCCAGAGAGGAAGAAAAAAGGATCAAATCTGCAGCCATGCTATCTCTCTCGGAAAATGTCCATCATCTGTCAACCAGTTTTCTCAATTAGGAGATAATGGTGGCTGGCGCAATTCGGCAGGGGGGCGCACATTGGGCAGTTTCCTTTGTGATTTCGTTTCCATGTGGTCAATAACTAGGGATGCGCGTTACAAAAGGATGCCGAAAGTTACATGCGCCATGTAACTTTCGGCAAACTGTACCTCTAGCGGCGACCCCATCGATTATGCGGTAGATATTGCCTTGCGAGTAACGGAATAAAAAATATTCTCTTTAGCATATTTCCAGCATTTTCAAGGAGAATGTTTTTTTTTGGGGGGGGGGGGGACCGCGGCGGAGCGAGATGGAATCGTGACTCTGCACGTACTGCAGCAGAATTGCAATTTTCTGATCGACTGGTGCGTTTCTGAAAAGTGGCGTGGCGTCCAACGAAGCTAAAATGCCGTCTTTCTTTCACTTCCAGAATTTCTTTGAACTCACCAAAAATTGTCTGTCGGCAAGCCAGACAATACCATTAAACTAATCGTCCACTACAAAAGCCCAACAGACTCCGGTTTAATTATCAAAAAATAACTTTACTAAAGACACAACTCTCCTGAAAGCGACCAACTTGATGTACGAATTTAAATGCCCCATTGGTGACTGTGCGCGTCGCTCAAACTCAACCCACATTGGACACACCACTACAACATTACCACGACGGATCACCTTCACTTCCAAGAGGAAGCTCCAGACACGCACATGACAAGAACCTACAACATGACATTAACACGGAAATCAGCGGTACTGTATACCATTGAACTGACGAGATGTAGACACAGACATAAACTGAGAGCTTTGGACACTGCAAATCAGAGAAAGAGAACCCATCATGAACAGACAAATGCATATGAGAGGTACCCTTTCTCTGTACGATGGACAGCCTTTGGATCAAGGCACTAGCGTGTAATAGTCCCCTTGAAGTACTGATATTTGTAGCATATTCATGATATGTTCATAATGCATATAGCTATATCAGAGGTGCGTACCGTATTATTTGCCAAATGACCCGATAATCGATGCAAGGAATGCATTTGTTTTTTTTCATTGTGCTTATATTTTCGTGTGTCTGATGATGTTGTGAGGTACAACGAAACATTACAGTTTGATAATGCAGCCACGCTACTAAATAACCTGACTCTATCTCAAAAAAGATTGGTGGGAAAACTAGAAGACCAATCCAAAGAAGAAATCAACTGTCAATATGTTGTCATACTTAATGAAACATGCATCAGAGAAAATCTGTTTCCAACCTTCAGGAATATACATATACATACATATATATGTATACACATTAATGTACGCCACCGACGATGTATACCGTATACTTATATATCTCACTGCTGTCAGACGTTGCATGTCTGTTGGGTCACGCGGCGGACGTCCTGCAGATGAGTGCCGACCGTCCGGACCATGTGAACAGACCGCACTACGACTCCGATTAGTCTGCGGTGTAGCCCCGGCTGACTACCGCCAGTTACACTGTGGAATGGCCTTGCTGGCAGAGGGCAATGAACCTGTTTATGACGATTGAGTAGCCAATATGAGAACAGATGTCTGGACCGGCCGTACGAAGTTAAATGGCGGCACTTGGACGATGGATCGCCATGACAATAACGTGATTGGCATCGTCATGGCAGAGCAGCGCCACTACGGCAGCACCAACCAGGTTGCTTGTAAGTTTATTCATCTTAGCGCATATTGCGGATTTTGATCTAACCTGATCACATGGTAGATATCTAGTTTACCCCGCGCCCGACTGGCAGTCGGCGCCGACCACGTTCGACTGGAGGATGGGGACGGTGAACGCCCCACTCTAAACCGCGAACGGCTGGTCGCACAATATAGCTATGCGCACCGATAAAAAGCTTGTGACAAGTAGAGCTCGAAACTGGTCTCGTGTCTAGTTCTGGATAATATGTAAGCCATTTACGCCCTATATATGTCTCCTCACGGTCGACTGCATGAAACCAAGAAGCTGCCTGGATCTTAAGGGCTGTGTGAAGCCTAGGCAAAGGCACCGACGAACAGCTAAAAGTCCGCAGATGCCGATACGCGTCTCATTTTCCTATCTAATCAATATATATGCCAAAATGTTGCGCTACAGATACGGCGATTTTCTCGCCGACTGCCGGCGGCGCCGTAGCCAAAGGCAGTATGGAATTAACGGGAACTAATTTTAGCGTTTTTTCTATTTCCGCACCATGCGCCTTTCCATGTAATATTTGTTGATCCTAATGGTTCTTGTGATGGTTTTTCATCCTTAAATTAAGAAAAGAATAATTAGTCATCCATATACACAATTCGGAGAGCTTTATTCGCCAGAGTCTGCTGATTTTCAAAATATGCATTTTTTGAAACTTTTTGAACTCTTGGTATTACCTGCGACTGTGCGAGCCTGTTCTGCCATTTTCTACCCGTTCTGAATAATTCATTACCGATTTTGACGACAGTACATTTTGGCTCATAACAGATCTTCGTACCCTGACCTCAAGTCAATGATTGGAAGTCATTTATACTTTGCCCTTTAACGGCAAATGAATAATTGCATCAACCCATACTAAAAATGTTACAAAAAATCCGCCAGATTCCGAAAAAACACATGTCTTGAAAACCGGCGTTGACCTTAGATCAACGACCAGGAAAATTCCGAAAAATCCGGGATATCAGATTTGTTGCATCTATCAAGATCTCTAATCCCTGAACGTTTTATTGTGATACCACGTTTTCAAAGAAAGTTACAGGGCGCTAAAAAAAAAATGGACATACATCCATTTGACCCGACCTGGGTCAGACACCTGAATCGACCTACGGTCAAAACTTTGAAACGAGATGTAAAAATAATAAAGCAAAAGGCTCGTAAAGGTTCGTGGCGCTGCGTTCGTTCGTTCTCTCGCAATCTTGGAAAAACCTCAGGTGGCGGTCGTCCGCCATCCACCTCCATTCGGGGCAGGTTAATCCTCGCCGGATCGGGGTTCAGGAGCTTGAGAACTATACGTCCAACAAAAAAAGTAAAAACCCCGTTGGAAAGCCCCTGTCGGACCTAGAAGAAAACAACCAGATTTCTTCACATAAGGTCAATATCAAGGTTATCGGTGGTCATCTTAGGCAGGATTAACACTTTGACGGAAAATGTTTACGAACGACGCGTTTATACCTACGTGGCTCAAAAGGGTTCGAACACTAAAAAAGGCCTGGTTAACCCATGTGGGACGGGAAAAGGTCGGTTGGGGCTAAAACTGACCATTTCAAAAGGCGGGAAGTGAAAACAAAAATATCTTTTGCAAGGGCAAACAGTCCGTTTTTTCCGAATGTATAAGCATGCACCTTGGCTGGAATACGCTGGAAATATGTCGGGCACGGATATAAAGTCAGCAACTAACATATTAAAGCCAAACAAGGTCAACCTAGGCCAACGTATGGACCCCTAAATGTTTCTGGTTTCTGGTATCTGTCGTTTCTGGTATCTGTCCTATTATGTGCTGCATTAATATTCGTGAAAGACGGTAAGCATAAATTTTTGTAGCATCGGATCATGTAACATCCCTTCTACGTCATCCGAACCGTAACCCAAAGCATCTTTCACGTAAAGCACTGATATACTGAGCGGTGGGCACGACCCCGATTCAAAAGGCCCAATGTTTTGCGGGGATTTTTCTTCGCGACGTCAAGCGTTTTTATTTTGACGACTAAAAATAAGAAGACTGGGAGAGCACAGATTTTAATGAGGGAATATGGGTCACTTATCGGGTCTACTTATTTTCATTCGTGGTCATGAAGTGGGTTTGCGATGAAGCAAGCTAAATGTTTCAAAAAGTAGAATCAGGTCAGCCTGGGCCAAATGGGATTGGTTCAACCTTGCCGAATATGTTCCCAGCATATATTAGTGTTTACGAAACACATATGACTACCAGAAAACAGTGCGAGATTGTAAACCAAAAAACTGCACTCGGTTGCAGGTCTGAAAATTCGGTATGAAACATGAACGGACTTGATTTCACTGGTCAGTGGACAAAAGTACGTGTGCAGATGATGTCAAATGGAGTATATTTAAATCTCAAAACAGCCGAGTCAATCTTACAATCTCAGATAACGTGAAAAGGCAGAAAATTCAGCTGGCTTTAGTCCAATCGCAACTAAATTCCAAAAAAAGTTTGAGATAACATTATTGTTTCATCATCTATGTTACATCAATTTGCCCGATGACATGTCAACCGATACATTTGAGAAAATGTTTTACCATCTTAATTTTTTGGGGGGAACAGGGTCTTACTCAAACTGTCCCAGGTCAATGACCTGAGGTGACTGGATTTTAAAAACTGACACAAAGTGTAAAAAATGATACATGAAAAAGTCCCCGTTGTTGCAAAGGTTTAAACCTAAATCCGTCTAATGTATGGTATAAATTGATTCCAGGCGTTCTTCAGAATTTCGGATCGGACGAAACATGGAAAAATCAAATGAAAAAAGAAAAAAAGGGGAAAAACGGAAATGCAATACATTTTGGTTCAGGTATCTTGGGTCGGACTCTGGCTTCGACCGGTGCCGGCGGTGCGGCGAGGCCCTGACCTGGGCTGACCTGATGGAACCTTACCTGAGGATCAACAGGCCCCTGGTGAAGGAGACCACGTGGCGGCGGGCGTCGGTGGCCAGAAGGGTGGTGACGCCGACATCAACCTGCCGGCGAGCCAGCATGCCGACCACACCGCTCCAGGAGCCGTCCGGCTTAAGGGCGCCCCATTCGCCGTCCACAGAGAACTGCACCGTATAGCTGCAGGACAGAGGACCCACAGAGAACTGCACCATGTAGCTGCAGGACAGAGGGTCCACAGAGCACTTCACCGTGTAGCTGCAGGACAGAGGATCCACAGAGAACTGCACCGTGTAGCTGCAGGACAGAGGATCCACAGAGTACTGCACCGTGTACCTGCAGGACAGAAAACCCCCAGAGTACTGTACTGTGCAACTGCAGGACAGAGAACCCACAGAGTACTGCACCACGTAGCTGCAGAAGAGAGCAGCCACATTGTATATCTCCAGATCAGAGGATCCACGGAATACTGCACCATATGATGCGGGATTCAGCCGATCCTCTGTTGGACGGAGTGTCTTATAAATACTTTACCATGCATGGAAAAATCAATTCCGAGGTGGTAGCTGAGCGCTTCCGATGACGCTTGACCTGAGTAGTTGAGCTGGAAGAACTGCTGGCAGCGACGGGTGTTTGACGGGTCGAGGGCCACACCACGACCATCTGACGGTCCCAGGACGTCCGTTCCTGTACGTCGTGAAGCTTTGGCGTGTCGGAACGTCGAGAAGGCGCATACCGGACGTGAGCCCAACATGTTACGAGAGTCGTAGGGAGACTGATGGCCTTGCGTCAGTATTGCAGCATTGCAGACTTGCACTGTAGCAATACAGGCAAAGCAGCAATGCAGCACTGCAGGCAAAACCAGCATTGCAGCTGCCCCAGTTGAGAGATCCGAAGTGTTGTGGTGCTGTCGATAAACAGAGCGATGTCCGACAAGTTCAGGAGCCCGGGCGTTCCGTCCAGTTGCCAAACGAACAACAGAGGCGTTGAATGAGCAGAGTGCTATATCTGGCTCCTAACGGTGCATGGTGATGGCATGGATGGCATGGATGGCGAATGCGGTAGGGCAGGTGTGGCCTCCGCCACACCAGCTTCAAAAGCTGTGATGGAATACCACACCAACGTTTAACAGCCAGTTTTTCCAAAATTGGGTGTGGCATGGCACCATTTACATCGTAAATTTTACGTTGTCGCAAAATGATGAAGTGCAAAGCAAAAATAAATAACGTAGCTGAAACACATTACGCTACAATGCCACTCATAAAGCACTTCACACCAGTACCTTTCGCAGTGTTTCTGTCCCGAAAGCCCAATACGAAGTCCCCAAATACTCAGGCATTTTACCATGTAACTTTGTCCAGAGGGAAGTACCTAGGTACTTCCCTCTGGCAAAAACTATTTCTCAGCTAAAAACTATGGCATAAATGTACAGTGGAACCAAAAATAGTCTAAATCAACTCCCAACCAAACCTGAATTAAAACAGCAAATATCAATGTCTAATAAAAAAAGAATGCTGCATTAAATACGGTGTTACCTTGTAGAAGATAATAAAAAATCAATCTTACTTCCCGCGAAATTTTATTACCATAGGAGCTGGCCTTAACAAGTAACATATGTATACCATTCGCACTGGGCGTTCCCGGCACTGGCGGGAAGGTTGCCGAAAATGTGAGCTTTTTCAAAAACTGGCGATAAAAACAGCGGTACATGCGCATGCACGCTACACAGTATATGAAGGGTTTTCAGCGTTTACCATAAAGGTCGTTGCACTCTTGAATTCTGGTTTACGCAGTGCTCCGATGTATAGCTCAGAAACTGGCGGAAAAACAATAGTATTTTCTCCGCCACTTGGGTCAAAATCGAAAATGAAGTGGCCTAAATCCGGTGAGAAAATAATGGAGGGGGAAGGGGCAACTGAGTATATAATACTGACCAGGCTGCGTGTGCAACACTAACATTCAAAACAATTCTCCACTTATAGGTGACGGTGAAAACCGGCGGTATTTTCCCGAATACTAATGTGAACTGAACAAGCCATATTCACCTGAAACCGCGCCTGTCTGCGGTAGCATTCTTCTGGAGCAGACAAGCGCCCACACCATTAAAAAGCTGGCAGTCCATTGCAGTACAGCCAAGATACTTCCATAGCACCGTGGTATTCAGCGGCGCCTGGCCGGCTAGCCGAAAGGTGCAAATGACGCGTCGAACTTCATGACGACGACGACCACGGCTGTTTTCGAGGTGCCGAGAGCGCCAAAGAATCGTCTTGTGCAGTTTCGGCATACAAAAGGCGAATACGACTGTGTGCCGACGAAAATGTCGAAAACATTAATGAAAATTAAACTTGATCTGCAGTGTGCTTAAAAATGTGTACTTTTACCTAACATCAAATCAAATCATGCTGTGATTACCGAAGAAAACCGCATACCAGATTTACCACTGGAAGCTTCATTGCTTTAAAATTCGTTTGAGGACTGCAGAAACCCCTGGGTTTCAGGACACAGTACAGTGTGAAGGCGAGGGCATGGCGCTTCCCAAACCCCTAAAACTGAGGAGTTTTCCACCAATCCGCTAAATGCACTGACAAAGCTTTTTTTCAAAACTTTCCCTCCCTGAACGCAAACCTGGTATAATGCAATTGTTCGACATTCGCATTTTCTGACTCGACTCGTTCCATTATTTTACACACTCTTACAAAAATGTTACTTCAGTGTAGAGGCGTCTCAAAAAACGAGAGACGCAAAAAATGAGAGTGACGCAGGAAAATTTTGCATAGCCCTCATGTGGTGTCAAAGATCATATCTTATTTCATTTCATATATACATATATATATATATATATATATATATATATATATATATAACATGCGCATCCTCTTGCAGCCAATAAACTTCATTTATCTATCTAGTTATCGGGAACCACTGGACTTTTTGCCGGTTCCGGCAGCAGTGTCTTTGCCTGTGCAGGTGCAAGAATCTGAAGGTTTCTGCAAGCTATTTCTTTCCATTCAGCGCACGCCGGCAAAACCCTGAGTTAGCGGAAAGCGTATCGCAGTTTTTCTGCTTGGTGAAGACTTCAGTACGGGCGAAAATTGAACGGACACATTTTGAGCAATATAATCGTTCCCTGAACCGCAGTGCTTTTCCAACTCACTTGAAATTCAGCCGTGAGGCCAGGAGTTTCCACACGGATCCGAAGTACCCGCCCACGTCTTGTTCAGGCGGAGGCAGCCAATTGATCAGCGGTGGGTCCTGCAGATAGCCGAAGAGCTTTGTCACCGATTCCTCTCGAGTATTCTTCTGCGCCGCCAGCTGATGCACGCATAGCTGAGACGAGCTGAATTCAATGCGGCGTTGCAGTTTGTTTGAAATGTACATTTTCTTCTGATTTAGCGTGGGCGTGTTAAGGTGGGTACTGTTGAGATCACTTTCAATGATAGGGCGAGCTTGTTGCCGGTTCCTGTCACCAAAGTATTCCCAAATACAGAGCACTTCTACCTCAGGCACCCAACCAGACGGTAGAGGAAGATCTTTACCGTGTCATACATCTCCATGATACGGCCGTGACCGGCTGACTCTTTTGGATGACGTTTCGGGCTAAAGACAGGTCGTCATTCTGGGATTTGAACCCAGTGCCTGTCACACGCAATTATCCATGACACTACGGTATCGGCTTGCGGCCGCAGTTAGCCATTTACTTTAACACAGCGTACGTATTGTCGAATATTACTTTAGATCGCTTTTCCCATTGGATACTTTTCCAGCGCAACTGAAATACAGTTGTGCACTACACGGCGTTCAGAGCATGACTAAGCTAACGACAGGTAAGCGATGAATTACTAGAGTCGTGAATACGTACCACTGACCGCGACGTTATTGACCACTGACCGAGGTGGTGGCGACCGTCAAAGTCAGGCCGGACCAGTCGGAGCGGCGCTCGAACACGCTCCGGTCGTCCCAGCTGACTACGCCGGCTGACGACGTCCAGCGGGCGACCACAGTCCGCCTCTGCGGCAGGCCCGGCGCCAGGCTGTACACCTCCACGAGCTCCACCGCCGTCGGACCGTCCGGCAGGCGCACCGCTTCGGCAAACAACAGCTGAAAACGAACGGGCCAACTCAGGTCAAGGTCATCCGACGCGCGCCAGGATGACTCAGTGTCCAGCGTTAAAGAACGAAATAGTTTTTGTGCTACGGTTTACCGCTCACTGCATTTCCTGATGTACTGTATTTTTATACACACAGTGTTATACATGCAAACATTTCACACTCCACAGCCCTTACAGATCAGTGCACAGTGTATATTCAGTGTACTCGTAACTATGGAGCCTCGTATAAAGCCGAACAAAATCCAGTCCGTCACCCATGGGATAGATGCCGCCCATGGCCCCAACACGGTTTGTGTGTTCCTCACCTGGTTGTTGACCGGCAGGTACCAGGAGTCCACTGTTTTCCGGTAGCCTTTCCCATTCATGAGAATCAGCCATGAGAAGCCTTCATTCAGCAAACCACTGTTGTTGAGCTGCAAGATGACAGCATGGATTGCATATGAGTTTCTTGTTAGCCAAAGCCATATTTATGAGCTGTACCAACCAGGGACGTAGTCGGGAGGGGGGTGGGAGGGTGGCATGGCCCTCTGAGCCAAGCGGTCTACAGTATGTAAAGCGATTTCACACGAGTACGGATTGTGATCATATATGTATTTCAAAAACAAACTTTATATGTATTCCTGTGGGCCAAATATCAGGTCAGTTACATAAAATTGCTGTTTTTGCTCTAAGTGTCGCCATATGGCAGCGGCATATGACGGAATTTGACATTTGCCCCCCTGCCCCCGCCTTCCCGAGGACAACGTTGGCTACATGCCTAGTACCAACGAAAGTCCGACGTTTGGCCGAATATGTGATTATCTGGGAAACGTACGTGCTTTTTCAGGTTGTTTAATCCACCAACTAGAAAGCTACAGTTTGTCAAAGACTTACCCCACAAATAGCAAGTGGTTGCTATCGTTCTCGTTGCTTGTTTGGAACAAGTTGGATCTCTGTGTTTTTCCTCGTCATTCTATGAAAGATGCACTTCAGGTGGCCAGCCCTTCGTGTTTTCAGTTTGAGAATACTCGCTTGAGCGATTCAGTCGTTTACAAAGTCAATGTTTCCATTTCATGAAAATAAATCACAGTTGGGAAAAAGTAGCTTCGCCTCAAAAATATTCGTTCAGACGAATGTGCAACCAATTTGAATGAATGATGCCCACGTGAATACAATGCTGGCTGCGCACGCCTAATCTACGGCTTCCTGAAAACGCGTCGCACGTGCAGGCCTTCACAATGGTAGTGGGATGTATAAGGGACCTTGTGATAAAACGGCCATATCTCCAGTATTTGTGGTAGTAATGCAGTTTAATTTGAGCATCTGGCTTCTGCGACGTAGCAGCACCCGTAACAACTTCAAACCTGTGCTTCATGTTTCAATTTCATGCCCAAAAACACGAAAAAATCATATTTACGCTACGTAGGCGGGGCCTTTGGACAGCATTCTTTGTTCCGCCACTGGGCTGTCAACCTGATGACATCAACTGCGTTGTGAATGGGGTTCTGGGCAGAGGCTATAAGGAGGGAGCGCGTCTTGATCACGTGACATGTTTTGTCGGAGGGCTGTGGAGCGACGCGGAGACTGGCCGAGCCATATTAGACCTGCAGTCATTCCAAACAGGTAATGTTTCACCTGACTGTTTGTGAACACTCGATCCGAGCAATGAAGGCTGAGCGATATCTGCGCGATAGTGGTGGAATTGACATGCACAAGAATAAGCGGTTCATGCTGTGTACAGAAGCTTTTATGATAATTATATGGCGAATGCCGTTGACAGTGTGGATTAATGACAATGGCACGAGGTCAAACGGACAAATGCTGCGTTTATTTACATGCGATAAGTTAACGCGCCCGAATATATTCTGTTAAGCATACACACACATTGTCAAGGGCAGAACTTAGTATCTCTTTGGAGGGCTCGCTCCCTAATTTCCAGTTGACCCCCAATGTTGAGCTGCCCCCTCCCCCCATGCTCGGCTGGGTTCCCCTCACATTGTGGAACTTGGTGCCCAAACCCTATCAGTTCGCAATGAAAAGAACTTAGCCTTCGCTGGACGACAGGGGTGGATGCCACACCAAGCAGTGGTACCGGGACAACGGCAAAACGGCGTACGACAGCGCCGTGAACTTTGGCATAGCTGACGACACATTCATTGTACCTGTTTCGAAAAAAAAGAGTAACGCCAGTTCATCTCAAGGCGTCGGGCTATGGCGTCATTACTATACCGTCATTACTGAAGGCTTACAGCACAATTTTTGAGACCAATATCGCCTTTTTACTGTTTTGAGGCGAAAGGTATGCATGAAAGGCAGATGACGCGCGTGACATCGGCTGAGAATGGTGGTCCAAATGCGAACAGATCATTTTAGATAGGTCAGTGACTTTTTGAAGGTCAGACGAGGTTATTAACCCTAGATGACCTTTATAACCTTAGGACGTTCTTATACAAATTCTTCGCGAAGCCATTTTTAGCTTATTTCACCACAAATGTGTCGTTTTTAATTGAGGGAAATTGATTTATAGTTGCCAAGCGTAAAGTCCGACCCGACATAGCAAGTCACTGGCTGTCCTGATGAGGTCGAAACTATTTCCGTTGGACTCCTTAGGCATGCGGGTATCGATTTCTTTTCGTTCCATTGCTCTACCTCAATTATGGGCCAAATGACAGGGGTGCTACCCTCCCCCACCACGTCATCGGTGCGGTGAAAATCCCTTCCGTTCGGCAAAGGTTGAACAAACAAGTATTAGTGCTGTGAATGTTGCAAGACATGGAAGTTCAAACCTACCCATTTCAAGCGGTGTTAATGATAATGTGAAGAAGAAAGAGCAGATTGTAGGTCAGCTATTTACAATGGTTCGGGATGACTAATCGAAGCATAATTTTTGACATCACTAGGACGGGTCCACTCATGTCACCGATGTCTTCCATTAGGTGGCTTTATACAACTGCAAATTTCGTTTAAGTTTGCTAGGTTTGAACTGTTCGCGCAGATTATCAGTGGATCATGATATGCAAGCCATTGTATATGTATCATTTCAAGGGAACGATTGACATGGATTTCATGTAGTACTGTCATGAGATAAGCATACAGCAATAGTGTATGGTATGACCACATGGCGTAGGAATGTTCCATAAAGGGGGACAGGGGTTAAATTATTTTCACTGACCGGGGAGTGAGCTCGGCAAAAATGTTTTGCTTGAGATAGCAAAAATATACATTTGGTATAATGCAAAATACCAACCATTCTTTAGAACAGTGACAATGTAAAATGCTCTTAAAGGAGCTTGCCTGAAATGAGACTTGGTTCTGAAACGGCCTCACACTGGAAATCTCGAGCCAGAATCCAGTGCAGGGGGCGAAATTCATTCCCACCTCCGACCTCATGTGTGCCGCGGACTGCCTATTTTTGCATCTCTTAAATTGACATCTAGTGTGTCGCGAAAAAAGAAAAACGAGAAATCGGCCGGATATTTCTGGAGATATCGCCCAGTTAAGTCAACCCTAGAGTGGCGAAACAAACCGATGCTCCAAACAAACCCCCCCCTCTCCCCGTCAAACGTTACCAACGCGATATTAGATAATATACGAACGATCTGAAGTTAAATGCTATGTTCTGTTTGCTAGCCATCGTGGATCACCCTTGAAACAGGAATAAGACTGATTTGGGCATGCTTTCAATCAGCTGCGACAGTAACCCGGGAAAATTCACAAAGCTGTCACATCGACGAATTTTTCAACATTCGACCCGATCTGACCTCTAAGGTGTTGTCCCCAGGGTCACGAAATTTGGACAAAGGAAGCTGTTCACAGCCTCCCACTCATCATGAAATTTTCGTATCACTAGCTGACTTCTGAGGTTATGGTGGGGGAGGAGGGACGTGACGGAGACTTTGACGCCCCCAAAGAAATTCGCGCCTTTGATGCAGACGGCACGCTACTGAAATAGAGATGTGATCCGCAAACAGTGTATATGTTTACTGACATCTTACTCTGTCGGTCGAAATGTATGTTACACAAAGAAATGTGAAAGGCAAGTCGATTGTCAAAGGTGCAAAGTCAGTCCTGTACATCTCCATTCTCCTATGTTATCTTCAGACTATTAGTTACGCCTGAGTGGCGTCTACTGGCATACCGATGTTTGCTTTTCACTTACCCTTCCTGATTAAATGTGCGATTGAAACGTTCTGATTGCAAGTAAGAGAGACGGTTAGATTTTGAAATAAACATCATCTTTCTTCCAGTTAGCAGTGACCTATTCTCATCGCCAACAATCTCACCTGTAAAACGAACTTAAGACTGGTTTCTTCCTCGCACAGTACAACTTGGTCACTTTGTCCGTTCGAAACGGAAACAGCGTTATCAAGTGCCAGTGGCGGAACCGGCAGCTCAATATCTAGGAAGAAAATCTTCATTTTTCGCAGACCATGGTAGAATGCCATTTTCTCATACAGTGATGTGGAATCTGAAACGAAAGAAATACAGTTTGCTCGAGCATATGCGCCACCTCATACCAGTCCTTGACACATTCATCGCGACTTAACCCCATTTTCATGCGAGGGAATCGTCCCTTCCCCCGGTCTCCAGATTCCCGGGCAAATCGTTTGCGATATCACCGGGAAATGTGTTGACTTTTCCCACGTATTTTTTCTTCACAGTATGAGAATCTGAACCTCCTTCATAGAACAGTAACGGCTCGAGGAGGCGTTTCTTGCACGAACGTCAGGCGATTCTGCGGTCGTTTCAGACGCGTGCTGGACCATTTAGATATCGATGTCGCAGGCCAGCACTCGGCAATACCATGATTACAGTGAGTGGTGTTTATTATAATTGACCATAAGAATAATCTAAAAATGTTGGGGACTGCCAGGGCCGGACCCAGGGAACATCATAAGCGAAGTCATGTGTGAGTGAGTTTTACGTGCTGAAAACAAGGCGTGGCTCAACAAGGAAACATGTTTCATGGTGAGAATATTTACACAATGGTAAAAGGTTGTAATGGGTAATGATCAACAAGGAACAAGAGTACATCCCTGTATAGAACTTTCGGAGGTTCAGACTTCGCTTCAAGCTGACCAATGACTTACATCACTGATTTCAATTATTGTATGTACTAATATTATATATATATATATATATATATATATATACGACATTATAGACAACACATACCTGGACATGCATTAGCATCGGCGGATCCACGAAAAATCATTCCAAAAAGAGATTTAAATGATGATTTAAATTTCATTAAATTTAAAAAACAGATGACATAAATCATCGAAAGCCCTAGACACCTTAGCAATATAAGAATGGTACAATTTAGCAGCATGCGGCATGATATGAACCTCGGTTTCTGAGATGAAAGAAGACTAATGGTTTTGAAAAACGCGATCGTCTCTTGTAGAGGCAAGTATTATGTGCTACTACAGCTAGTCGACGGGTTCCGTGTCTAACAACAAGCGCCGGTTAGCAACGACAATGGTTTCAGCACAGCCAGTTGGAGCACACTTTGGCAAATCAATCTGAAAAATAAAACGCCAGGCTTGTTTTGCACTGGTGCATGAGGTCATGGTGTCACCTTTGGCCTTCTTCAGCGTGCCCGGCTGCATATTTGAGCGAGAAGCTCATGAAAATATACATATTTTTTGCATCTCCGATACCTGGGTCGCCAGAGGGACATTTGTTCCAAAGAACCTCATCCGGGAAGAACAGAGCCAACAGGGAACCTCTGATGACCTCACCTGACGTCATGCTTGATATGCATAATCTTATACTCGGCATTCATGCAATTCCTGATGGGATTTTTATATCATGCTAGCCAAGTTGTGTTTTTTTTAAGCGGACATCGAATTCGAACGTATATTACTTCCCGACAGTCTATGGTTCGGTATGCGGCAGACCTTTTGCCTTGCTGTGATGCATACTATTGGCGACCTCGTATGTGCTAATATTTACCTTTGATCAATAATTCTCTGTTTACAGGTTCTTCTTGCCAACTGGGTTTTTGCCCATTCGTCAGAGAGACAGAGTATCCAGTTTCCATGTTTATGTTCTTGACGTCAGACACTTTCCACTAATGGCCTTTGCACTTATTACGTCACGACCCAACTAATCTAACTTATATCCAACCAATTAGGAGGCTTTTTGTAATCTAAATAATCTGGAAAGACTAGGCTTTAACCAATAAACGGGTGTGAGAAAGCCCTAAGCTCCCAGATTTGGATGATGTTAATCTGATGCAGTAGGTCAGAAGTTTTTGTTGGATATGATATCTCTAGGTTACAAAAAGAGAAGTGTTTCACATTATCAGTATAGGAATCACATAGCACGGCTGCACGATTACTCTACTTGTTGCCAAGGACGTAGGAACATCCAAAAAATAGGAGGCCAGGGACGTTTTTCCCGTGAGAATAATGCTAGATTTAGCTAGAAAATGAGCTTAACAGACAAAAACGAACGCCATGGTCTCCTGCTTCCTTTCCGATCTTACATCCATGCATAAGGAGTTAATGGGCTTTCAGACGTCTTTGTTTGTTTCCCTCCAGTGACGACACTGAGAACTAGACCTGAAGACATTTGGTAGCTTTATGGGTTAAAAACAAAAGATCTGAAAATCCTCATATTTAGGGGAATTAAGACAACTTTTAACCCGCCCCCAACTGGGGGGTGGTTGACCGCTCCCCATGAGCTTTTTTTAGGGCTGCGAGAGAACGAATAAACACAGCGCCACGAGACTTTGTGTAACTTTTGTTTCATCACTTTTACACCCTGTGTCAAAGTTTTGGCCTCAGTTCAAGTCAAGTGTCTGACTTAGATCAGGCCAAACGTACCTGTGTCCAGAAAAGTTTAGCGCCCTGTAACTTTTTCGCAAAACAAGGTATAACAACAATACTTTCAGGGATTAGTTATCGTGACAGATGCAACAAATCTGCCATCTCAGATTTTTCGGAATCTTCCGGGCCATTGATCTAAGGTCAACTCCATTTTTAAGACATGTCGTATTTTTTTGGAAATTGACGGAATATTTCACAACGTTTTTAGTGTGGCGTTAAGCAAACATCTAGTTACCGTCATTGGGCAAAATATCATTGACTTCTAGCCATGGACCTGAGGTCAGGTCAGGAAATAACTGTAATGAGCCAAAATTTACCACCTTTAAAATCAGCAATGTATTACTCAGAGTGGGTAGAAAAAAAATGGTTTGCACAGACGTAAGTAATACCAGGAACCTCAAAAGGTTTTAAAAATTACATATTTCAAGAATAAACAGGCCCCCACGAATAAAGCTCCTCCAGTTGTGTACATTGATAACTAATGAATTTTTCCAAAATTTAAGAATGAGAAACCATCACAAGAACCACTAAGATCAATAGAATTCACATGGATAGGCTTATGTTGCGAAAATAAAGGAACGCTAAAATTAGTTCCGTTAAATTCTTACTGCGTGCGGCTGCGTCATTTACTTTACTCTTTACTTTACTTTACTCGTCACAAGCTTTCCCACGGTGTCCTTATTTTTATCGTGCGACCAATCGTTCGTGAGTTAGAGGGTGGCGGTCAACCCCCCCCGTAGTCGGACCTAATCGTCGCCAATCCACGGTCGTGCGCGGGTTAATGTACTTGTTATGGAGTTTTTCGTCATCCTGATGTTGTTTTTTTCTTAATCTTAATACAAGGCTGGATATTTAACGTGTTTCTTTATTACGTTTCAATCTCTCTTAGAAACACTGCTTAACTATCTTAACGTTCTATTTTTGACCTCTCTCTTCCTTGCGTATTTTTCATAGTCATAAAACACGTGCTTCACAAACAAACAGTTTGCGCTACTCCTCAACATTCCCCACTCGTTGACGTGACAGGTCAACGGAACACAAAGGAACAAGTCTTATGAACAGCCGTAGTGGCTACGCTCCACAGTTGCCTAAAGCCAACTGGATATATTTTTTCTCCATCCAGCTCCAGCCTCACTATTTTCGTGGTTGGGCGCTTGTAAGTCCCATGTTTGTTTCATACCTCGATGACACGTACTCGCTCATCTTCACCGGGAAACCTTCTTGTGACACTGGCTAACGGCCTTGTTAGCGCGGGTGTCGATGAGGCCATCAGCAAGACTGTTTCTCACTCTTGAAGGTTTGGTGTGGACTCTCGCCACTTTTGCCTGGCTTGTAGGCTGGGAGGGTAGTCTCGAATCCATCGATGCCAAAATTCCTTGCTTAGCTGCTACAGCCACCTCCGTCGGCATGCGAGGGCTCCACGTCCACTCGTCCCTCCTGATACTGCATCTACTTTGATGTGACCAAAGAGGAAGTTGGATGGACTGAGCGGTGGCTGGTCTTTGGGATCAGTCGAGAGCATCATTAGAGGTCTGGTGTTTAGCAGTGCATCAACGCGATAGAAGACGGTCGGAGCTCTTCATCATTGACGTCAGCAGTCTGCAGCGACTTCTTCAGAGCTCTCTTGGCGCACTTGACCTTTGCCTGACAGCCCCCATTAAAAGGAGCGCCTGGAGGCATAAAAGCCCACAGAATGAGGTGGGCTGTCGTTCTCTTGATATGTTCGCTGTTGAGCTCGTTGCGAAGGTTTCTCAGCTCTCTTGACGCTCCAACAAAGTTTGCTCCATTGTCTGACCACATGTCGGCTGGCCTTCCTCTCTGGATGTAAAACACATGAAAGCGCGAAGAAAGCTGTCGGTGTCCAGCGCATATGCCGTTTCCAAGTGTACTGCCCTTGTTTGCATGCAGAGAAAGAGTAAAATATATCTTTTCTGTCTTGATTTCCCCCATCTTAGACGCGTCTCAAAGGGTCCTGCGAAATCCACGGCAACTTGCTGGAAGGCTTGGAATGAAATCTGTACCTTAGGTTTAAAAACAGGCACCATCACCTGCGTCTTTGGCGCTTTTCTTCTCTTCTGACAGATGGCGCAGAGTCGGATGCAACGTTTGACTTCTCCTCTGCCATTGATCCAAAATCGCGGCCTCCAAACGGATAATGCATGTTCTAATCCCATTTCGTATTCCGCTTCTTCATGACATTGAGAGACGACCAGTCTGTTGATGGCGTGCTTTTTCGGCAACAAGAGCGGATGCTGTGTTTCAAATGGTATTTTGGTTCTTTGCAGCCTTCCGCGCAAACCTTCGTCGTCTGCTTGTACGCTCAGCTGACCAACCAGCGCTCCTTCTCAGCTGACCCAGCTCCGGTCCAGAGGCTTCCTCGTGAGCCTTCCAGATCCAGAATTTCCCGGATTCCTCAATATCTTCAAGTTGCAGCTTTGGTCCCGGGTCGATGTCGATGCTGCTCGAAATGGGCGAAAATCCAGGAGATGCAGAGGTACCCTTGTTCAAGGATTTTACAGACCCTTTGACCCAGGCTGTCACCACCGCTAGTCCAAGTCATTAGAAGGAATTATCTGTTTGAAGACGGAAACTGTCCGTCACGCTGATAGTGTCTGTATTCCTACGCTTCTCTTCGCATTGCTCCGCTTCGTCGAGCTCTTCATTCTTGTAAGGCTTTTGCTGAGGCCAGGAACTTTTGTCCTAGCAGAGAAAGAGGGGAACGTACCAGCAAGTAGTCTTGCAGCTTAGCTCGCCAGCTGGCATTGCTCTTGAAAGAAAATCTGCAGGGTTTTGCGTGCCAGGTACGTGTTGCCATTGCTCAGGACTGATGGCTTTACGGGTCTCGGCTTTGCGATGCGCAACGAATGCCTGGAACATGCTCAGGTTATTTCTTATCCAACAAAGGACGTCCATAGCATCTGGCCAGGGGTAAACGTCTGCAATAGGAATACCCTGGGCTCCGCAGAGCTTCTTGACAAGTCGAAGTCCCAGCAGGTCTCCCATCAACACAAGACCAGGAATCGTCAACGTCTTGGACTTCGGCGAGACTCTGGCCCGAGCCAGAGCTAGCACCGATGTGTATTTTCCTTCAAACTCGGATGCCACGTAGACTGCACTTGCGTAAGCCTGTTCTGAAGTATCGGAGAAGAGGTGGATATCCTGCTTCGGACATTCTTCGAAACGATGAAGACAGCAGGGCACCGATATGTTTTCCAGGGCTGATTACTCCTCAATCCACGGTTTCCGTTAGTGCTCTAGTTGTGGGGGCAGCGGTTCATCCCAGTCCAATCCACTGCTTCACATTTGTTGGAACAGCATTCTCGATCTTATCAAGAACGGGACAAAGAGGACAAGAGGACCAAATATTTTATCCATTTCCCTCAGGTAGCTTTCCTTGGTCACCTTGTTGACGCGAGAGACTCTATTTGTGCTGATGGAAACTCATCTGTTTTTGCCAGCCAAACAAAGCCTTTGTCCTAACCATTCCTTCTTCTCGCATGGTTTAACAATCTGTTTTCTTGACTCCACAGCGGCTCCTTCGGATTCAAGGGACGTCAAACGGTCGTCCATGTAAAAGCTGTCCTCCACGGCTTCGGTGGTGATTGGGAAGTTATCACGGTTGCGCCGAGCATGTTTTGACCACAGACTGTGCAGCAAACGAGGCAGCTGCGTTGCCGAAGATCCACCGTTTGGCTTCGTAAACGTCTGGGTCTCGCTCGGAATCCATCTCTCGCCACAGAATCCTATGGTAGTTCCATAGGATCCTGGAGCCAGTTCTACCTGAGGAAACATCTCGCTAATGTCACCAACAGGAGCCGCAGAATGACGTCGCAACTGGGGGAGGATCTCTACCAGGTCACTGTAGAGCGATGATCCAGGATTGATCTCGCCGTTCAGATTCATGCCACGAAACTTGGCTGTTGCGTCATACACTAGCCTGATCTTGCAGGATGACCTGTCTTCTCTGATTTCAGGAAAATGGGGCTGGAACCATCAATCTTTTCCACTCCGTCCATTCTCCAACCACCATTTTCTTCGTGTATCCTTTGTTCACTTAATCACTGAGCAGCTGACTGTACTTCACTTATACATTTTTATCCTTGATCTTCTTCAGGTTCTGTTCAGTTTTCTTTAAACGGCTTAAAGCAAATTCAAAATTAGTCGGCAGGCCGGGTTCCTCGTCACGCCACGGCACTGCTACCTCGTACCTTCTACCCGTGTACTTCAATGACGTCTTCACCTTTTCCACGACGTTTCTTTTCGAGACAGCTATTCACTTCACGCACATAATGCCGATGCCAGTCATGGCCCTCCTAGTGGCGATTTTGTTTTGATTTGCCATATTTGAGTCCTAAGTGTTCTTGAGAAGCTGAACATGTTAGCTTCATGATATTCATGTTTACTGACTTTTCCAACAGATCCAGAAGCCGTCCATCCTAAGTTGTCAAGACATGCTACTAGCTCTGTCCAGCTTCATCGACAACTGTGTGCAAAGGGAAGAAGAGGATTGTAGTTCCCTCGGCAAATCCGATGAGCATGTCGACTCCATGCCGCCCGGCCATGGTCGGGAATTAAATATTTTCCATGTGAGGCCACTTATCTTTTACGTCAGCCCAGTTTGTCGTGACTGAGGCACCGGAAAGGTCTTTATTGACATAGACGTCTAGATTTGCCTTAAATGTCTTGCTCGTACTGATGTTCTCCACTGATGCCATCTTCATTGTCACCTGTTAGCTTCCGTTAACTGTTCCCAATTATAAGTGTTGTGGCGACCCTTCAGTGCCGAGTACAGTGGCAGCAGCCTCACTTATGAAAGAGGCGTCGGAGCATGGGGCTAGATCGTTCACAACTTTTCGGCCTTCTACCTTTACCTTCACTGGAACAGTCTGGAATGATATTGGTCCAGCCCTTCGGCTGGAAGCGAATGTAATGATGCCGTTTGTCGAAACGCAAGAAAACTCTTGAGTTTGAGGGCCGAGTGAGCGAGGTCTGGACAGCTTTGAACCACGCTCCTTGACGTCTTCCTGACGTGAAAAGGACGGCCTCCGGTACAAAGTGTGATGGCTTCCACCACATTCCTATCAGCGCATTCCGGAGAGTGCACCACATTCCTATCAGCGCATTCCGGAGAGTGCACCACATTCCTATCAGCGCATTCCGGAGAGTGCCAACACATCTGTCCAGGCAGGCATCCGCTCCATCCGGAGAGTGCCAACACATCTGTCCAGGCAGGCATCCGCTCCATCCGGAGAGTGCCAACACATCTGTCCAGGCAGGCATCCGCTCCATCCGGAGAGTGCCAACACATCTGTCCAGGCAGGCATCCGCTCCATCCGGAGAGTGCCAACACATCTGTCCAGGCAGGCATCCGCTCCATCCGGAGAGTGCCAACACATCTGTCCAGGCAGGCATCCGCTCCATCCGGAGAGTGCCAACACATCTGTCCAGGCAGGCATCCGCTCCAGATGCCGCCAAACATCTGAAGCGGATTCCGACCCGCTTGGCAAAATCGTATCGCTTTCCAACCTGAGGCAGTTTTCCAGCTCGTCTTCGGTCTGACATGCAGCACAATGACTCGCTCTTTTGCTGCATTCCTCCCCAGACGTCACCGTGAATGTCTTCCTACGACATGGTTTTCTCGCTGCAGTGTCGTTTCTCTGTCGGAATGACCATGCGAAATTTCTCCAACTTCCTGTTCAAACATAGCTTCGTCTGCCAGCACG
The DNA here is from genome assembly GCA_030062745.1 of Capitulum mitella. Lineage (NCBI taxonomy): Eukaryota > Metazoa > Arthropoda > Thecostraca > Pollicipedomorpha > Pollicipedidae > Capitulum > Capitulum mitella. Next base: position 2,710,756 of record CP099853.1, on the reverse strand, counting down.
AAGTAAAAAGGTCGGAGCTGTCATTATGGATCGCCTGCAGCTATCTGTAGCATTCCTTGAAGTACGATGCATCAGGTAGTAGCCAAAGAGTTTTGACATGCCTATTTCAGATTCATATTCCTTGAGACTGGTCACCAAACTATGTTTGGTGACCATTGTAAACGAGACAGGTCACCTTGTCAGCAAAACTCTCAAACTCTGCTTGTTCCCGCGCTGATCGGTCTGGCTCTCCGGATATCTTCAAGCTGGAACCTAATACGTCTGCCCAGTCCTCCGTACTTCTCTAGCTCTTCTCTGGCTTTCTTGTATAGCATCGCTGTTGGCATGTGCCTGTCTACCAGTCTCGAGGCTCTCCTGACAGGTAGTTTTTCAGGTGAATCATCCTAAATTTTTCCGAGATGTTCCCTCAAATTTTTCCGGGATGACCTGACCTGGGATGTTCTCATTACCAACCAAGGCATCGAACGTGGACTTCCAGTCCTAATATCTCATCCGTTCACTGCTGAAGACTGGCAACTTCGAGAGCTGGAGACAGCGGCAGGCTCCATCAAGTCGGAATGTTTCTTGGTGTGCCCTTTTATTGCTTGTCACAGCTGTGCTTTCTTGAAACGGTCCATTGTTCGAACCGCTGCTTTCAGAAACACTGGCCTCTGGGGTTTCTTGTTCCCCGCTGGCAGATAGCGTTTTTTTTTGCATGGCGCCGGTTTCGGACGTCATTAATCGCTTCTTCGGATGCCTCCTCTATATCAGTTTCCACCCGACCGTACTGCGTCCAAAGCTTTTTAACAGCTTCGTTGTCTTCAGTGGTATGCCGCTATTGCTTATGTCACCTCTAGCATTTTCCCACCAAGAACGTCCATGCTGGCCTCCAACTCCGACTGGGCTTCGACTGTCAGTTTTCCATCACTTACATGCTTATTCCGATCATTTTAGATGCTGCTTAGGTCTTCTAGGATCCTTGCCTTCATTGCTACCAGCCTAGCTTGATCATACTGATCGCCATCCTTGTTAGGATCCATTTCTACATCTGTCGTCTCAGCTGTCTGTCGTCGCGTTCCTACCATCACGGTCCTGCGATTCAACGCCGCGAAGGCGAAATCAACGGCTTAATGCTTTGCCTAACCTGATTTACTGCTTAGCTTCACTCACTTTGACTTTACTTACTTCAGTTACACAAAATTCAACATTTAAGTCATCAGTAACGAACGGCCGGAGCCCAGTTCAGTGAACGGCTCAATTCAAGTCAATGAACAGCTCTCATCCGGTCCACTAACGCGAAATGTTAGTAAGCTTTTTTTCATGATCTCGTTGTATTTTTTCCTAATCCTTATAAAAGGCCGCATAATTAACGTGTCTTTTTGTTACGTTTCCATCTCTCTTAACAACACTGCTTAACTATCTTAATGTTCCGTTTTTAACCTGTCCCTTAAGTCTTTTCCGAGCCATAAATTACGCGCTCCACGCAAAAATACAATATCCCTTCCTCCTCAACAATACTTGAATGCTTGAATGAGCATGATTGTTGTAATAAGGTAAGATAGAATTAGCCTTAAGCGCATAATATCCAAAGAACACGAAAACAAAACCTTTATTTCGGCCACGGGTCTTCCCCAGAGATAGTTTTACAGAACGACAAGAACAGTGACATCGACGAATACAAAAATTAGCATGTTCGTGCATGCCACGTGCATCCATCATAATAAAACCTCGGGATATGACGAATCCAAAGTACGACCGCGACAACCAATAACATAGCCATTATTACGCCTACTGGTAACTACTGGTACGGTGCTTCATAACTACTGACATGGGACTGGAGGTAACAGGTGCCAGGATGAAATACTGGTGTTCATGATAAGCCTTGCATCGCGAATTTCCATCGATTCCGCGATTCTGACTTCTGCTACGTCCTTGCAAGTTCGGATAATTTTAATGGATAGAGATTTGTATGTTTGTGTTGTTATATTATAGAAATGTACTGTTCACATGTGGGTGAGAAATTCCAAAATGGTCACCCAGGGAGTGTTCCTAGTTTTGTTGTTGGAGTCCCTCAAATGTTCATTGTACCGTTGCTTAATTATATGTTTAGTTTCCCCAGTATAGTCAACCTCACGAGGACCGCACGATTAATTAAGAATTAAGAAAACACTAAAATTTGGAGCCTTTCAGGTATGGGAAGTTTACGGTCATGAAATGAGCTTTGCTACGAGGTAGTTTAAAGGCGTTTTCCAATGATTTCTTTGGCGCATGACTTTTTGCATGACGACCTCGATGCCAACTGAACATCTCGACTCATATGGTGCCTGGGGTGATTTCTTGCAGAGGGAGAGAAAGAAGAAGCCTCCATCCTATCCGACATCCTAGCTCAGGAGAAAAACAACAACTGACTAAAACGGGAGAACAATTCTGAGACCAGGTCGCCACAAAAGCGTTGTCTGCCGGCCGAACTTATATAAAAGTACTTCGATGACAGTGGATAACGAAAATGATGAGGCATTCTTCTTCCCTGTGACCTGAGAAGTCACCAAGTGACCTAAAGACATCGAATAAGGTATCATTTGAGTCAGGAGTAAATACGCCACACACTCGTCTTGTTTCGCCGCTCGAGCTTCATTAGGCGGGAAATGGAACAGAGGTGGCAATCACCGTCCCCCCTCGTCCGGGGAATAGGTGAAACACGTTACGCCGGCAAAGATTAAAGAAACGCAAGACCCCAGTCAATACCTACGACATGTCCAGAGAGGAAAAACGATGGACGTTGGACTGGGATGTGAGAGGTTGTGACAGCATAGCTCTGCTAATAAGCGCGTGATTTTGCACTCATTTTTTAGGTGCATTTTGTCTTACACTAGTGGAGGAAGAAATGACGGTGGGCGTAATGAAACAGACACCTTTCCGAGCAGCCAGAGAAAATGTATGCGAACACAAATGGCCACAGTTCGAGAATGTCAATACGCTATCAGTGCCTCTGCAGCATGTAGCAGAAGACGTGTTTATGAGTTGAACCAGCACATCGCATCATACACAATGAAATACGGTTCGCAATGCACGGTTGTGTTTTATCCGTCTATGATATTCCAAGGGTGTCTAAGGCAATTTGGGAACCCCACGCGCAAATTAAAACAGGGCATCTTAAAGCAATCTGAAAAACCATTTCGCTGCGCTGGTTATTCATTTTGTTGTCAGTAAGCTGTCTGTGTAATAATAATCTAAAACGTATCTAAATAAATCTGTAAGCTGTTGACCAGAAGACGAGAGTTCTGGGCAGAAAATTGCTTCGTGCGGTATTTTCCGTTCGCACACGGCAATGCAAGAACCAATGACAGTGTGCAGCAACCCACGTCCCGTTGTACAATTCAAGGAAATGATACCTAATAACTTGACCGCCCCGCTGCATTAGCCGAGCTGCAGGGATAAGCCGGACACTCACCGGATTGCGACTCCTGGTGGAAGAAAATGGTGTGCGTTGACTGCCGTCTGGCCAGAAACTCCAGCACGAATTCCCCCTGCCACACGAGGGAGGATGATATACCAAACTGGCCGCACCAAAAGACGGCTAAAGCCAGGGCCAGGGGCGCCATCGGTTTAGTCGGACGACCGACGAGCAAGGTATCCGCGTCTCCACCTGGGCCCCGGCCTAGGATGAGGCGAATGATGCCTGCGAGCCCTGGCCGAGTCCCGCCACGACAGCACAGGCCGCAGGTCCTGAGGAGACCACAAAACCAGCAGGCGCCACTCCTGACTCCTGACGCTGATCAGGGGCCGGGGCACCGGCAGGCACCACCACCGGTTCCTGGCACCGTCCAGGTCCGTCTGAATGGCCCGTCGGCGCCGCTCCGGCTGTATTACGTCACTTGACGCCCGTCAGTGGCCATGACTGTTGTCGCGTGACGCCTCGATGCTTAAGTCCTAGTTTCCCGCAGGGCGTAGGGGGAAATCTACCCCGCCAGTTTTACGGCGGAAAGGCAAATCGTTTGTGCCGTCGGGCTGGAAAAAGACACCATAATCATAATAAATATAAACATGATAAAATCAGTCCCTGGTGTCTCAAGAAATTATTGACGGACAGAAAGACACAAATCACCTTTTGCTGAAGTTGTTACGCCGGTAAGCGCCCGTCTAAGCACTTGAGAGACCTAGAAACTTGGGTGTTAAGATGGCGCGCAAAGGTTGCCGAAACACACAAAATCTTGTCTTTTCTAGCCCCTGTATCAAATCTGTTCCGATCTCGTTTCCGTGTACTTCTTAGTCATACGGCGTACATTTCTATGTCGTCATTATGTCTTCGCACAGCAGAGTTCAATGAGCAGACTAAAATGGAAATGCGTTAATGACATATCCGTCATCTTTTATCAGGGACAAAACTTTACTTCATGCGGAACGGAAGCAACGTCACATTGATGATGTTTGTACAATCTGCTTGCCTATGAATGAAGTAGCCGACGTCTTGGGCGGTGGCCAAAAAATTGAGAAGGTGGGCAATTCTTTGTAAGATTGACACACCCCGAACACCCTCACGTCACCGATTTTGATGAAAATGATTCCTGGAGGTTATCTGGGTCGCAGAAGCCGAATCTGACAATTTCAGCTCGGTCAGATCAAGGGGTCAAAAGCTGTAGCCTGCGGCAACTGGAACTTTGCTCTTGACATGGATTGTTAAGTGCGTTTTTCTCCACCATCAAAAGTCGTAAACTTATAAACCCATATATTTTCCGACTCCATATGGAAGGGGAAATCCGATTCAGGTACTCGTCACGATTCCAGAAAATAACCCTGTGACCTTAAGACAGAGGTCTCAAGGTGACATTTGACGGGGCAAAAGTAGTTATTTTTATTTCGCCAATATAAAGCCTCTGGTGTCTTCTCCACATCCCACTCAAGAAACTTTGGACACAAATCATCTTCAGCCTCAAATCTTGCATGATAGCAGGCCGTGTTTGAGCTAAAATCGGCTCATTTCATGACTATTGAGCGTGTACTGCTAACGGGATAATAACGGGGGGCAACAGGAGCGATGACGCACTGAATGGAACAAATGGCATAATATATGACGACAAACGGAAGGTATACCGAGGTTTCGACATCCACTGTAGCACTGGAAAGGGGCTTAAAGTGCTGAGTACCATAACTAAGACCTCTCCAGTTCCCGCGCGCGAAATGGTGAAGTTCTTCGGAGCCTCTATGTACATGGTGAAGACAAGCAGCACACGCAAGCAAATGCACGGCATCCTTCCTCTGGTACCGCTGATAAGCAACGGTAAGGTAATAAGTGAGGAGGAAAAACAGAAACTAAGAGCATTCTACGAACAGGGCGACATCAGTCGCATCTGTCCAGGTATGCGAGACTATGTGTCATTTAGAAACAGTGAAGGCGTGATGGTAAAGAGTCAAAAACGTCTCATGTTGGGCAGCCTGCGAGAAATCTACTTGGTGTTCAAAGACGACTCTTCGAATCCCCGGGTCGGTTTATCAATGTTTGCAAACTGCGTCCCAGAAACTGCGTGCTCGCTGGAAGCAGTGAAACTCGCTGTGTTTGCATATGCACCCGTCATCACAACCCCAAGCTCCAGCTGGCTGCGCTTGGGGAAAAAGGTCTGACCAACAAAGATCTGATGCGGCGCGCTGTCTGTGACAGCAGCGCCAGAGCGTGCATGATGGGCGAGTGTGAGCGGTGTCCAGGAGAGCAAGGGGTTCATGAGTATCTCGAGTCTCTGCAGAGTGTTCAGATCTGACGAGATCAGTTATCAGCTGTGGGTTTCAGCGGACCGCTGCACCCTGGAAACAAAAGTAAAACTGCTGGACGAATACCTCACCTCACTGATCCGCAATATTGTCGTTCTCAAGATAGAACTCAAAGCTTTATATGGATGAATCGCTAAATAGTTAAGCAAGCGTGGAAATACAATTTTGTTCACCTGAGGTCAATTGACAAGATCAGGTCAGGGTCAAAATTATTCTCTTCATAGTAATAATTTCGGCGCTATTTTTTCTAATGCCACATTCGGAACATATATGACGTAGGAGCGTTTCCCCTACTTGTATACCAAGTTTTAGTTTGATATCTGCTCGGGCCACGGAGCTATGACCTAAAATGTCAGCGCGCGTACTGTAGACCACAATAGATGTGGAATGGAATTTTAGAAATAGGGTGAATTCAAATGACTGGAAACGTTTTCCAACAACAGGAAATGCACCCAAGATCATTCGAAGTGACTCTAAGGTCACTAGAGGTGGTTTAAGGTGAAAGGTCGTAAGTTAACCTGAAGAGCATGCGACCATGACAGTTCCCCTTTTTCATGTTGGGTGGTTACTGGGTTATTTAACGACGCTCTCGAGAGCCAGGGTCATTTCGCGTCGCAACCTCGCACGCCGGTTGTCGCGGGGACGGCGAAATGTCGCTTTTACCCGGACACGAACCTTTCTTCTTGGGACCTTTCGGCCTCAAGACGAACATGGTAACCAGTACAACGCGCCGCTCCCCCTTTCATGTTCCTGACACCGCCTATGCTAACATGATAGAAACAATGTAATACGATTTGTACTTCCTCAGCATAATATGACTAGTAGAAGCTAAAACGTGCTTTTAACTCACATTAATTCAGAATCTTGAAAAACTAACCCTGCTTTTTTAAATCCTGTGAAAGCCTACGAATTTTTTTTTCGAAATTCCAAATGTGTAGACTAATGGTAAACGTCCCATTCGTTACCACTCCATTCATGCCAATTTCCTCAAAATCGGTCCATAAACAACAGTTATAACAAATTAAAAGATACCCCCATTTTGACTCTTTTGCCCCCTGAATCCACCTCATTCAAAAATTGTGAAATCTTCTTTTCGTAAAAATGCAGTTAACGTCAGGGCCAATCGATTGCCTTTCGCATTTTATTTGGACTATCTTTGCTGCCTCACGGTATATCAATTGGCGTGCCAGCATCTCCGCCAAACCACCGCTCACAGGGGTGAGCTCTGATGGTGAGCGATGCGCTAGCTGCATCAATAGCGAAGGCAGTCAACATCGACAGTCAAGATGTATCAATTTTGATTGATATATGCACGCAATGGCGTCACGTCATCGTCTTTACGACAGCAGCAAGTAGTGATTACTGTGCTATATGTAGGTACTAAAGTTTACTGAAAAGACTTTAACTAAAAACGAAAAAGGTAGCTTGCTATGACTCAGCTCTGCATGAATTCATCGCGCGGCTTCGTCGATTGTCATATCGTCAATTTGCAAGAAAAATGTTTATATAAATATTAATTTATTCCGGAATCAGTATTTGGGCTAAGTCGAAACAATTGACAACTTTCATTTGCCACGGAATGTAGTGAAATGCAACAGAAAAACGCATGCACGGCCGTTTTCCCCCAATTTCCCCTCCTGTCAATGTCCCTTGTCTGAGCCCTCGCGACAAATACCCATTTATTCGTACTCTTGCACATATTGCATCGCTTTTATCATAAACGGTGTTCATCTATCTTTAGATAACGTCTTCGACGCGTGGCTGTCGATGATTGCCCTAAGATATTACAAACTCCCAGAGTCCTATGACATTTTTTATTCACAGAACAGGAGCAGTCCAGGCAAGGCACGATACTCCGTTTCTGGTTAGCTTTCCAGGATTTGCCTTATATTCTTCGGAGTGTACTATTTATGAAGCCGATTTGGTCTCGATTACAGCTGAGGATTCGCATGTATGTTAGGATTCAAATCCTAAGGTGGGTGGATTTGGATTCGGTTCAAGATTTGAATACATTCGAATAGATTCGTATCTCTGCGTCGAAATCTCGGCATTTTTAACGTCGTGTTTTCAACCTACTTTTGAACCCATTTCATTGGTTTCTGGCTAACTGTACTCAACGCTTCTGCCAGTGGCGCGTTCCTAACTTAGCAGAAAAGAAGTCTGAGTAGGTGTCAAAGTTTCGTTTTTTATGACAAATAGGGAAGGCATATGACAATGTCAGTATGACGCCAAGACCTTCCCCCTAAATATTTGTTTGTGCGTAAAATAGATATCTGACCTGCCAACAAGCTAATAATCGTACCGAGTGTGAAATCCTTCCATGGTGGTAGCGAAGCAAAACCAGTAGTCACAGCAGTTGGATCTGGTAATAACTAGCACAATGCAATGAAACGTTTCTCTCTACAAAGTGACGAACGCAGCCGTTCCGATCGCAGGGAGACATGCTTCGTTTAATTTATAAAAACATGCGCCTTAACCGGTCCCCGACTGGTTCGGGGCAGTTCACTGTCCCCCCCCCCGAGGTTTTTCTGGGATTGCGAGAGAACCAACAGACACAGAGTCACGAAACTTTGTGTACCTTTTGCTCCATCAATTTTACAATGTCGTGTCAAAATTTTGACCTCAGATCACGTCAGGTGCCTGCCCTAGGTCAGGTCAAACAGACCTATGTCAAAAAACGTTTAGTGCCCTCTAACTTTTTCGCAAAACAAGATATCTCAATAATACTTTCAGGGATTAGTGATCGTGATAGATGCAACAAATCTGCTGTCTCAGATTTTTCGGAATTTTCCGGGTCATTGACCTAAGGTCAAGCCCATTTTTAAGACATATCGCCGTTTTTTTCGGAAATCGACGGAATATTCCATAACATTTTTAGTGTGGAGTGCAGCAGACATCTAGTTGCCGTCATTGGGCAAAGTATCAATGACTTCCAATCATTGACCTGAGGTCAGGTCACAAATAACTGTAGTGAGCCGAAATGTACCACCGTCAAAATCGACCATGAATTACTCAGAATGGGTAGAAAATGGCAGAACTAGCTTGTACAAACGTAATTAATACCAGGAACCTCAAAAAGTTTGAAAAGTAGCATATTTTGGAAATAAACAGGCTCTCGCGAATAAAGCTCAGCCAACTTTGTAGACTGGTAACTAATGAATTTTTCCAAAATTTGAGCATGAGAAACCATCACAAGAATCACAAAGATAAATAAAATTGACATAGATCGTCTTTTTTCGCGAAAATAAAGGAGCGCTAAAATTAGTTCCCTTCAACTTGCTACTGCATACGGCAGCGGCCCACACTGACAGCCGGCGGGAGAATTACAGTGTCTTTAACTCAACGTTTCGTCGTATATATTGAACAAATCTGGGGAAATTAGATGTGTATCGGCATCCGGGGACCTCTACTCGTGCGCTGGTGCCTTTACCTATGCGTTATTAGTCACAGCCATTGAGATTCAGGCCATTTCTCGGTCTCATGCAGTCGGCTATGAGAAAACATATATATATAAGGCGTAAATTGCTTACATATTATCTAAAACTAAAAATGAGCCCAGTTTCGAGCTCTACTCGTCACAGGCTTTCCAACGGTATGCTTATTTTTATCGTGCGACCAACCGTTCGTGAGTTAGAAGGGGGCAGTCAACTGACCCCCTAGTCGCCCATGTTCGAGACGGACCGACAGTCGTGCTCGGATTAAACCAGCAGTTTGTCTGTATTCATGAAACGCCTATCAATTCTGCATAAAATATTTTCTCAGGTTCATTCTTAAAGAAATCTTCCTGGTCTGATTTAACACTCAGACACTTCAAAAGTTCCATGTTAAGACTATGGAGTTATTTTCCCGCGCTAACGAGACGGAACCATAAACGACTTTGAGCAGGGCACCTCCGCTCCGAAGACGGACGATGCAGCCTTGTCTGTTAGAACCTTGAGCCATGCGAGGAGTTTGTCTCCCTGCCTGAGTCGTACTTCTGCTGAACATATTGCACCATGTCCAGCATAGTATCCAAGGTTTCCTGGCAAACGGCTCCCGCGGTAAGCGAAGGTTTTGTCCTCCATGACGACGTCACATTCTTCTCGATTTTACATGTGTCCTTGTGATAGTTTCCGGTTACGGGTCTTTTGGGTGAATTGTGGCTTTTGGGTAACCTAGGGTACCTTCTTGCTCTCTCGATACTGAACCCTGTTTGTTGCCAAGATTTTTCTTACCTACACTCTCGAGATCCCAGACCTTTAAGTCAGGACCCGTTGCGACACCTTCGGTTTTCCAGTTGCAGTTTGAATCAACTCACGCTGTCTTTTTATGCTCAGTTTCTTTCACTGGTGGCGATTGCCAGCGTGACAAACTCACCAAAATTTTCGAGGATTGCCAGCGTCCTGTGAACAGTGGCTTACAGGATCCCAAAGGGTTCACAATGCCTCGAAATAAATGATTCGGGGCGTTCCGGGTTCTCACGAGCAAGTTTCGCGACAGTCTTACGGGCACCTTGCTTTAATATGCGCTACATGACTGCAGATAAATTGCACTTCCTCGCAGCTTTCTGCATTAATTTGAAGCCAACAATGCGCAACATGGACGAGCCAAATGCAAGTGGTGACGACCGTCATGTTCAAGAAATGTGTGTAATTAACCCGTCCCCGACTGGGGGAGCAGTTGACTGTCCCCCCCCTCCCTGAGGTTTTTCTGGGATTGAGAGAGAACGAAGAAACACAGAGTCACGAAACTTTATGTACCTTTCGCTTCATCAATTTTACATCTCGTGTCAAAATTTTTCAGGTCAGGTGCCTGACCGAGGTCAGGACAAACAGACCTATGCCCAAAAAGTTTAGCGCCCTCTAACTTTTTCGCAAAACAAAATATCTCAGCAATGCTTCCAGGGAGTAGTGAACGTGATAGACGCAACAAATCTGCTATCTCGGATTTCTCGGAACTTTCCGGGTCATTGACCTAAGGTCAAGCCCATTTTTAACACATGTCGTTTTTTTCGGAAATTGACGGAATATTTCATAACATTTTTAATGTGGAGTGAAGCAGACATCTAATTACCGTCATTGGACAAAGTATCAATGACTTCGAGCCATTGACCTGAGGTCAGGTCAGGTAATTCGATTTAGAGCTGTCTCCGGTTCAGATTCGTGTTATCACGATTGATCCAGACTACGAAAGCTTGGTGGATGATAATTAGCGACAAAATATCGACAGCCTAAAGAGGAAATTGAATCCGTGGCTGAGAAGATCTCCCACCCCCTGAGGACGGATTTATTTCATTGCGCAGGAAGTCATATGCTTTCTCGATTCTTTGTCAACCGTCTAAGACGGTTTTTTTTGTTTTCTTTTGCTTTTTGCTTTCTCACATCCGTTCATTGGTTAAAGTCTAGTCTTTCCAACATATTTAGATTGCAAAAGGGCTCCTAATTCATTCGATATACGTTGGATTGGTTGGATCGTGACGCAATGAAGTGCGAGTGCTATTAGTGGCAAGTGTTTGACGTCAAGCATCTAAGCATTGAAACTGAATACTCTCTCCCTGTGACGAATGGACGAAAACCCTAATTGGCAAGAAGAACTTGCAGACGGAGAATTATTGAACAAAGGTAAATATTGGCACAAACGAGGTAGCCAATAGCACGCATTACGCCAAGGACAAAGCTCTGCCGCATAAATAATCATAGAATTTCGGGAAGTAATGCACGTCTGAATTCGATGTCTGCTTTTAGAATCCACAACTTGGCTGATTTCACTCACACCACATGACGGACAAACAACATTCATTGACCACCGAGCAATTACAGCGTTTTTCACCTCCCTTTTCCCGGCAGAACCTCCCAATGACTGCAATCATCAGTTTGGAACGTCAGCGCCCCTGCCTGAACCATCCCGTTAACTTTTGGCAAAACACGGGGTCATAATAGAAACGGACATTATATCATCATAACCGAAACCAGATGCTTTCCTTTGCCTTTCATTTGCATGTCCGTGCGTGTCATTTCTTTGCCTTACAAATGTCATAAAAATCTCATCAGGGATAGCATGAATGCCGAGTATAAGATCATGCTTATTAAGCATGACATAAAGGTCATCAGAGGTTCTTTGTTGGCTCCGTTTTTCCGGAAGAGGTGCTGTGAAACAAATGTTGCTCTGGCGACCATGCCTCGTAGATGTCAAAAATATGTACATTTCTATGAGCTTCGCAATGAAATCTGCCTCAGGGAATGCTTAAGGTAAAAGAAGACATCGTGACTTCATTCACCAGTGAGAAACAGGCGTTGCGCTATGTTTTTGGAGTTAATAAGCTGAAGTGTGCTGTAGCTGGTAGTGCTGATATTATTGTCGTTGCTAACCGGCGCTTGTTTTTACACACGAACCCCGTCGACCAACTGTGGTAACACATAAAACTTGCCTCTACAAGAAACGATCGCGTTTTTCAAAACCATTGTTCTGCCAGCTCAGATACTGAGGCTCATATAATGCCGGTTGCTGCTAAATTCCACCATTCCTGTACTGCTAATGTGTCTAAGGCTATCGGAAAACGTGCTTTCTTGTTGAGCCACGTCATGTTTTCAGCTCGTACAACTTACTTACACATGGCGTTGCGTGTGATGTTCTCTGGATCCGACTTTTGGCAGTCCCCAAACATTTTTTAGACTATGCTTATGGTCAGTTATCATAAACACCACCCACCGCAATCGTGATATTGCTCAGTATTGGCCAGCGACACCGATATTTAAATGATCCAGTACGCGTCTGAAACGACCCCAAAATGACCTGACATACCTGTAAGAAACGCCTCCTTGAGCCGCTACTGTTCTAGAAGGGAGGTTCAGATTCAACATATTGTGTAGAAAAGATACGTAAGAAAAGTCAACACACTTTCCTGTAACATGGCAAACGTTTGACCTTGAATCCGGAAACCAGGTGGGGGGGGGGGGAACGAATCTCTCGCATGAAAATAGGGTAAAGTCGCGACGGATGTATCCATGACTGGTCTGAGATGGCGTGTGTGCTCGAGCAAACTGTATTACGTATGTTTCAGATTCCACATCACTGTACGAGAGAATGGCATTCTACCATGGTCTACGAAAAATGAAGATTTTCTTCTTAGATGTCAAGCTGCCGGTTTCACAACTGGAACTTGACAATGCTATTTCCGTTCCGAACGGACAAAGTGACCAAGTTGTACTGTGCGAGGAAGAAACCAATCTTAAGTTCATCTTACAGGTAAGACTGTTGGCGATGAGAATAGGTCACTGCTAACTGGAAGCAAGATGATGTTTATTTCACTATCTAACCGTCTCTCTTGCTTGCAATCAGAACGTTTCAATCGCACATTTAATCAGGAAGGGTAAGTGAAAAGTAAACATCGGTATGCCATTGGACGCCTCTCAGGCGTAACTAATGGTCTGAAGATAACATAGAAGAATGAAGATGTATAGGATTTACTTTTGCACCTTTGACAATGGGCTTGCCTTTCACATTTACTTGTGTAGCATACATTTCGACTGTATGGACGAAATGTGTAAGTGTATAAGCGTAAAGTGACATCGGCAAAGTAAGATGTCAGTGAACACATACACTGTGTTCGGAGCACATCTCTGTTTCAGGAACGTGCCTTTCCGCACCAACGGCGCGAATTTTTCCGCAGGCGCCAAATTTTCCGCCACCTCCCCCCAGTACAGCCTCAAAAATCAGCTAGTCACAAGAACATTTCAGGGTGAGTGGGAGGCTGTGAATTTGTCCACATTTCGTGACCCTAGGGCAACACCATAGAGGTCACAGCGGGTCGAATGTTGAGAAATTCGTCGATGTGACAGCTTTTGTGAATTCTCCCCGGGTCATTGCCACACCTGATTGAAAGTATGCCAAAATCAGACTTACCCCTGTTTCAAGGGCGATCCACGATGACTAGGAAACAGAACATAGCATTAAATTTCAGATGGCTTGTATATCGTTTAATATCGCATTGGTAACGTTTGACGGAGAGAAGGGGGTAGCATCGGTTGGTTTTACCACTCTAGGGTTGACTTAACTGGGTCATGTCTTCAGAAATGTCCGGCCGGTTTGACGTTTCTTTGGCGACGCACTAAAAGTCAAATTATAGGATGCAAAAGTAGACATCCGCGACAAACATGAGCTTAGAGGCCAGAATGAATTTTGCCCCCTGCACTGAATTCTGGCTGGAGATTGCCAGCGTGAAGCCGTTTCAGAACCAAGTCTCATTTCAGGCAAGCACCCGCGAGAACATTTTACATTGTCGCTATTCTAAAGAATGATTAATGTTTCACACTATACCAAATGTACATTTAAGCTATATCAAGCAGAACATTTTTGTCGAAGTTAATCACCCCCACCCCTCGGTCACCGGTCAGCAAAAATAACTTGACACCTGTCCCCATTTTATAGAACACTCTTACGCACATGTGGTCATACCATATATTATTGTATGCTTATTTAACAACAGTACTACATGAAACCCATTTCAATTGTTTTGTTGAAATGATGCATATGCAAAGGCATGCATATTTTGAACCGCTGATATACTGCGCAAACTGTTCAAACCTAGCCAAGTTCAACGAAAGCTGCAGTTGTGTAAAGCCATCCAATGGAAGAAGTCGGTGACATAGTGGGTCCCTGCTAGTGGTGTCAAAAGTTATACTTCGACTGGTCTTCGTCCCATTGGATCTGCAGAAAACAGCTGTCCTACCATTTGCTCTTTCCTCTTCACATTGTCATTGACAACACTAAAACCGTCCGAATTGGTTACGGTTTGAACACCCGTTGAACACCCAAACAGCATTCACAGCACTAATACGCTTCTTCAACCCCTTCAACGCAACTTCAACCCAACAAACGGGAGGCATTTTCACCGTGCTGATGACGTGGTGGGGGGAGTGTAACACCCCCCCATTTGGCCCACAACTGAGAAGGCGCAATGGGACCAAAATAAATCGATACCCGTATGCGCAAGGAATCCAACGGAACCAGTCTCGACACCATCAAGACAGCCAGTGACTTCCTTGGTCAGAATAAACTTTATGCTTGGGAACTATAAATCAGTCTTGCTTTGTTAAAAACGACAAACTTGGGGCCTAATAGGCTAAAACTCGTCTGGCCAAAAATTCATATAACAACGTTCTAATGCTAAAAAGGTTATCTAAGGTTATTCATCTCGTTTGAAGGCCATTGACCTATCTAAAGTGACCTGTTCGCATATGGACTACCATTCTGAACCAATGTCATGCCTGTCGTTTGCCCTTTATACATACGTTTTGTCTTGAAACAGCAAAAAACCGACATTCGGCCCAAAAATTGTTCGGCGAGCCGTCATTAATGACATAATAACTCGGTGTCCTGACATGAACTGTGATCATTCTTTTTCGAAACATGTACAATGAATGTGTCGTCAGCTATGCCAAAGTTCACGGCGCTGTCATACGCCGTTTTGCCATTGTCCCGCTGCCACTGCTTGGGGGTGGAATCCACCCCGTCTCGTCAGGCGAAGGTTTTCTTCTCATTGTGAATTGGTAGAGTTTTGGGCGCCAAGCTCCACATTGTGAGGGGGACCCAGCCCAGCATTTGGGGAGGGGGCAACTCAACATTGGGGGGTCAGCTGGACATTAGACAGCGTGCCCCCCCAAAGAGATACAAAGTTCTGCCCCTGGTAATGTGTGTGTATGTGTACCAGAAAATATTCGGACGCGTTAAGTTATTGCATGTCAATAAGCGCAGTATTTGTCCATTTGCCCTGGTGCTATTGTCATTAATCCTCATTGTCAATGGCATTCGCCACATAATTATGATAAAAGGTTCTTCTGTACACAGCACGAACCGTTCATTCTCGTGTTTGTTATTTCTAACTGTATCGTGCAGAAATCGCTCAGCCTTTATTGCTCGGATCGAATTTTCACAATCAGGTGAAAAACTACCTGTTTGGAAGGGACTGCATGTCGGATACGGTCCAGTCAGTCTTCGTGACACCCTCACAGCCATCCGGCAGAACATGTCACGTGATCAAGACGCGATGCCTCCTCATAGCCTGTACCCAGTACCGCATTGACAACGCAACTGATGTTATCAGTTTGACAGCCGAGAGGATCTTAGCCTCTCGGCTGTCTTCTGTCAAAGAACATCTTAGCTCATTGACGGAACTAAGAAGACTGCCAAAAGGCACCGCCTACATATCGCATTTTTTGTGTTTTTAGGCATGAAATTAAAATATGAAACACATGTTTTGAATTTATTACGGGTAATGCTACGTCGCAGCAGCTGAAATTAAGCTACTGCTGAAATTAAATTACATTAATACCATAAATACCGGAGCTATTGCCAATTTATCACAAGGCTCCCTATGCCTCCCGCTGCTTTTGTGGAGACCTGTACATGCGACGCGTTTGTAGGAAGCCGTCGATTGGACGTGCGCCAGCCAGGAGTGTATTCATGTAGGCATTATTCATTCAAATTGGTTGTACATTCGAATGAACAAAGCTTTTTGACACGAAGCTGAATTTTCCTAATTTTCATTTATTTCCATGAAATGAGAGCGTTGATTTTCTAGACGACTGAATCGCCGAAGCAAAGACTTGCCAATGACGCACACGAAGCGTTGGCCATCTAAGGTGCTGAAGTGAAGTCTGAAGTTAATGAATGACAAGGAAAAACATTGAGGGCCAGGTTACTCCAAAGAAGCATTGAGACCAGTAGCACCCACTGGTAATGTGGTACAACTTTAGCAACTTGCAGTTTTTTAGTTGGTGAATTAAACAAGCTGGAAGAAAACACTACGTACGTTTCCCACATAATCAAACATTTGGCCAGATGCCGGCTTGTTTGTTGGTACCAGGCACATAGCCAGGATTGTCCCGGGGTGGGGGGCAAATGTCAAATTTTGTATTATGCCACTAGCATACGAAGAAATTTAAACGGGAAGCAACAATTTTATGTAGCTGACCTGACATTTGATTCCACGGCAACACATGTAATATTTGATTTTGGAATATATATATTATCAGTATTACGTATTTGTGTGAAATCGCTATATATAATTTAGACCGCTTGGTTCACGCGGGCCATGGCCCCCACGCCTTCTCATTGGCTGCGACCCTGCTTGATACAGTTCATAAATATGGCTTTGGCTTACAAAAAGCTCATATGCAATCCATGCTGTCATCTCGCAGCTCAACAACAGTGGACTGCTGGATAAAGACTTCTCATGACTGATTCTCATGAATGGGAAAGGCTACCGGAAAACAGTAGACTCCTGGTACCTGCCGGTCAACAACCAGGTGAGGAACACACAAACCGTGCATTTGTTGGGCCATGGGTGGCAACTATCCCTTGGCTGACGGACTGGATTTTGTTCGGCTTTATGCTTACGAGTAAATGGAATTTACTGTTTTAAAATGGCTGCGGAGTGGAAAATGTGTGTATAACGCTGTGTGTATAAAAATGCAGTACGTAAGGAAGTGCAGTTAGCACTAAGCTGTGGCACAGAAACTACTCCGTTCTTTAACGTTGGACACTGAATCATCCTGGCGCGCGTCGGATGACCTTGACCTGAGTTGGCCCGTTCGTTTTCAGCTGATGATTGCCGAAGTGATGCGACTGCCGGACAGTCCGACGGCGGTGGAGCTCGTGGAGGTGTACAGCCTGGCGCCGGGCCTGCCGCAGAGGCGGACTGTGGTCGCCCGCTGGACGTCGTCAGCCGGCGTAGTCAGCTGGGACGACCGGAGCGTGTTCGAGCGCCGCTCCGACTGGTCCGGCCTGACTTTGACGGTCGCCACCACCTCGGTCAGTGGTCAATAACGTCACGGTCAGTGCTACGTATTCACGACTCTAGTAATTCATCGCTTACCTGTCGTTAGCTTAGTCATGCTCTGAACGCCGTGTAGTGCACAACTGTATTTCAGTTGCGCTGGAAAAGTATCCAATGGGAAAAGCGACCTCAAGTAATATTAAACAATATGTACGCTGTATGAGTCAGTTTAAAGTGTACGACTAACTGCAGCCGCAAGCCGATGCCGTAGTGTCGGGGATAATTGGTTGTGGCAGGCACTGGGTTCAAATCCCAGAATTGGCACCTGTATTTAGCCCGAAACTTCATCCGAAAGGGTCAGCCGGTCACGGCCGTGTCATGGAGTTGCACGACACGATACAGACCTTCCGGTACCATCTGTTTTGGTGACTGAGGTAGATGTTCTCAGTATTTGGGAATACTTTGGTGACAGGAACCGGCAACAGGCTCGCCATATCATTGAACGTGATCCTAACAATGCCCGCCTTAGCACGTCCAGGCTAAACCAGAAAAAATGTACATGTCAAACAAACGTGTTAAAACTGCAAAGTTCCCTTGAATCCAGCTCGCCTGAGCTAAGCCTGGATCAGCTGGCGGCGCAGAAGAATACTCGAGAGGAATCGGTGACAAAGCTCTTCGGCTGTCTGCAGGACCCACCGCTGATCGACAGGCTGCCTCCGCCTGAACATGACGTGGGCGGGTACTTCGGATCCGTGTGGAAACTTCCTGGCCTCACGGCTGAATTTCAAGTGAGTTGGAAAAGCATTAAGGTTCAGGGAAATACTATATTCCATCAACGTGCGTCCGCCTAACTTTCGCTCGTACTGCAGTCTCCAGCAAGCAGGAGGATTACGGCACGCTGTCCGTAATCTCAATAATAAAAACTCAGTCTTTTGCTGGCGTGCGTTTAATGAAAAGAAATAGCTTCCAAAGCCTTGTGATTCTGGTCAGGAGCAAAGCCATAGGTGCAGCGGAACCGGCAAAAAGTCCACTGGTTCCGGTTAACTAGATGGATGAAGTTCTTCGGCTACACGGGGATGCGCATGCAATATATATGTATGTATGTATATATATGTATGTGTATATATATATATATATATATATATATGAAATGAAATGTGACTTGAT
Source organism: Capitulum mitella (assembly GCA_030062745.1). Lineage (NCBI taxonomy): Eukaryota > Metazoa > Arthropoda > Thecostraca > Pollicipedomorpha > Pollicipedidae > Capitulum > Capitulum mitella. The sequence continues at coordinate 2,692,092 of CP099853.1, read as the reverse complement.
CGTTAACACCACATTAGAGCGATCTCAAATTTTCCTGTGCCCCACTGTCTGTTACTCTTTGAACTACCTCTACCCTGAAGTAACATTTTTACAGGTGTGTAAAACACCTGAACGGGTCGAGTCTGAAAATGTGAATGTCGAACAGTGTCATTATCGCCAGGTTCGCGTTCAGGGAGGGAAACACTGCTTTGCTAGTGCATTTAGCGGATTGGTGGAAAATTCCTCAAGTTTACGGGCTTGGTAGACACCATGCTTTCGCCTCCACACTGTACTATGTTGAAACCTAGGGGTTTCCGCAATCCTTAAAAGACTTTTAAAGCAATGGAGCTTTCAGCCATAAATCTGATATGCGGTTTTCTTCGGTAATCATATGATTCGACTTGATGTCAGTTCAAAGCATGCATTTTTTAAGCACATTGGATGTGAAGTTTAGTTTCCATTAATATTTTCAACATTTTCGTCGGCACACAGTCGTATTTGCCTTTTGTTTGCCGAAACTGTACCGGACGATTCTTTGGCGCTCTCGGCACCTCGAAAACAGCCGTGGTCGTCGTCATGAAGTTCGAAGCGTCATTTGCGCCTTTCGGCCAGCCGGCCAGGCGCCGCTGAATACCACAGTGCTATGGAGGTATCTTGGCTGAATACTACAATGGACTGCCAACTTTATAATGGTGTGGGCGCTTGTCCGCTCCAAACGAATGCTACCGCAGACAAGCACGGGTTCAGGTGAATTCAACTTGCTGGGCTGCCGTCATTAGTCAGGAAAATAACGCCGGTTTTCACTGTCATCCATGAGTGGAGAATTCCTTTTAATGTTAGCCTGGCAAAGGCAGCCCGGTCAGCCTGATATATTCATTGCACCCTCCATTATTTCCTCACCGGATTTAAACCACTTCATTTTCGATGTTGGCGGAAATGACAAATAGCATGCTTTTGTTTTTGCGCCAGTTTCTGTGCCATATACAGCAGCACTGTGTAAATCAGAATTAAAAAGTGCAGCGAACTTTATGGTACACGCTGAAAACCCTTCATATTCTGTGCAGCATGCATGCGCGGGGACCGCTGTTTTTATCGCCAGTTTTTGAAAAAGCTCACATTTTCGGCAACCTTCCCGCCAATGCCAGGAACGCCCAGTGCGGATGGTATACGTATGTTACATGATAAGGCCAGCTCCTATCCTGATAAAATTTTGCGGAAGTAAGATCGATTTTATATTACCTTTTGAGACGGAACACATTATTTAGTGTATGTGCACTATTTCAATTCAGATTTGGTAGCTGATTGAGATAGATTGTTCCTTGCTCCACTGTACATATTTGATTGTTTTTTAGCTGAGAAGTGGTACGTCGGCACCTCTTATTAGCCAAAGTTAGGCCAAAGTTAGGTCGTGAAGACCCTGAGTCTTTGGGGACCTCGTATTCGGGTTTTGGGACAGTAACACTGTGAAAAGCACTGGACTGAAGTGCTTTATGAATGGCATTGTACCACAGCCTGTGTCTGCTACGTAATTTATTTTCAATTTTGCATTTCATCATTTCGCGACGAAGTAAAATTTACGATGTGGATGGTGCCATGCCACACCCATTCTGGAAACACCGGCTGTTAAAAGGTGGTGTGGCATTCCACTACAGCTTGTGAAGCTGGTCTGGCGGAGGCCACACCTTCCTCACCACATTATCCACCCATGCCATCACCACGCACCTCTAGGCACTAAGTATGACACTCTGCTCATTCAGCGCCTGTGTCGTTCATTTGGCAACTGGACGGAACGCCCGGGACCCTGAACTTGTCGGACATTGCTCTGTTTATCGACATCACCACAGCACTCCGGATCTCTCAACTGGGGCAGCCTGCAATGCTGGTTTTGCCTGCAGGGCTGCATTGCTGCATTGCCCATATTACTACAATGAAAGCCTGCAATACTGAATTGCTGGCGCAAGACCATTAGTCTTCCTACGACCATCGTAACACGTTGGGCTCACGCCCGATGAGCGGCGTATTCGGCTTTTCGATACGCGCAGGCTTAACGACGTACAGGAACGGACGTCCGGGGACCACCAGATGGTCGTGTTGTGGCCCTCAACTCGCCAACCACTCGTCATTGCCGGCACTTTTTCTGACTCACCTACTCAGGTCAACCGCCATCGGAAGAGCTCAGCTACCAAGTCAGAAGTGATTTTTCTAAACATGGTACAGTACTCACAAGGCACTCCGTCCGACAGAGGATCAACTGAATGCCGCACCGTATGGTGCAGTATTCCGTGGATCCTCTCAACAGCAGCTACACGATGTGTATCTTCTGCCGTGCAGCTACACGGTGCAGTGCTCTGTGGATCATCTGTCCTGCAGCTACTGGGTGCAGTTTTCTGTGGATCCTCTGCCGTGGAGCCACATGGTGCTGTACTCTGGATCCTCAGTCCTGCAGCTACACGGTGCAGTGCGCTATGGATCCTCTGTCCTGCAGCTGCACGGTGCAGTAGTCTATGGACCCCATGTCTTAGCTACACGATGCATTTAGTGGGTTCTACACGGTCTGCAGATCCTCTGTCCTGCAGCTACACGGTGCAGTTCTCTGTGGGTCATCTGTTCTGCAGCTACACAGTGCAGTTCTCTGTGGGTCCTCTGTCCTGCAGCTACATGGTGCAGTTCTCTGTGGATCCTCTGTCCTGCAGCTACACGGTGCAGTACTCTGTGGGTCCTCTGTCCTGCAGCTACACGGTGCAGTTCTCTGTGGGTCCTCTGTCCTGCAGCTACACGGTGCAGTTCTCTGTGGGTCCTCTGTCCTGCAGCTACACGGTGCAGTTCTCTGTGGATCCTCTGTCCTGCAGCTACACGGTGCAGTTCTCTGTGGATCCTCTGTCCTGCAGCTATACGGTGCAGTTCTCTGTTGATCCTCTGTCCTGCAGCTATACGGTGCAGTTCTCTGTGGGTCCTCTGTCCTGCAGCTACACGGTGCAGTACTCTGTGGATCCTCTGTCCTGCAGCTATACGGTGCAGTTCTCTGTTGATCCTCTGTCCTGCAGCTATACGGTGCAGTTCTCTGTGGGTCCTCTGTCCTGCAGCTACACGGTGCAGTTCTCTGTGGGTCCTCTGTCCTGCAGCTACACGGTGCAGTTCTCTGTGGGTCCTCTGTCCTGCAGCTACACGGTGCAGTTCTCTGTGGGTCTTCTGTCCTGCAGCTATACGGTGCAGTTCTCTGTGGGTCCTCTGTCCTGCAGCTACACGGTGCAGTTCTCTGTGGATCCTCTGTCCTGCAGCTACACGGTGCAGTTCTCTGTGGACCCTCTGTCCTGCAGCTACACGGTGCAGTTCTCTGTGGACCCTCTGTCCTGCAGCTACATGGTGCAGTTCTCTGTGGGTCCTCTGTCCTGCAGCTACACGGTGCAGTTCTCTGTGGACCCTCTGTCCTGCAGCTACACAGTGCAGTTCTCTGTGGATCCTCTGTCCTGCAGCTACACGGTGCAGTTCTCTGTGGGTCCTCTGTCCTGCAGCTACACGGTGCAGTTCTCTGTGGGTCCTCTGTCCTGCAGCTACACGGTGCAGTTCTCTGTGGATCCTCTGTCCTGCAGCTACACGGTGCAGTTCTCTGTGGACGGCGAATGGGGCGCCCTGAAGCCGGACGGCTCCTGGAGCGGTGTGGTCGGCATGCTGGCTCGCCGGCAGGTTGATGTCGGCGTCACCACCCTTCTGGCCACCGACGCCCGCCGCCACGTGATCTCCTTCACTACGGGCCTGCTGACCCTCAGGTGAGCTCCCGTCAGGTCAGGGCCTCGCCGCACCGTCGGCGCCGGTCGTAGCCACAGTCCAGTCTAAGACACCTGAACCAGCAAGTGCTGCATTTTCGTTTTTTTCTTGTTGTTTTCCGTTTTTCCTTTCATTCCATTTTGCCATGTTCTGTCCGATCCAAAATTCCAGGAGAAAGCCTGGAAGCAATTTGTACCATACACTAGGCGGATTTTGATCTTAAGCTTTGCAGCAACGGGGACCTTTTCATGCATCATTTTTTATGCTTTGTGTCAGGTCTTAAAGTTCAGTCACCTCAGGCCACTGACCTCGAACAGATGAAGTAAGACGTTGTTCCTCCAGAAAAGAAATAAAAATGGCAAAAAAAATTCTGAAATGTATCTGTTTACATGTAACCGGGCAAAACTACCGAACATGAATGATGAAACAATTGTGCTCCCTCAAAGTTTTCGGGACTTTGCTGGTCAGTGGACTTATGTCAGCTGAACGTTTTGCCTTTTTACGGTTTGATTACGAAAAACAATCTTGCTCAAGACACAACTCCCCTGAAAGCGACCAACTTAGTGTACGAGTTTGACTGTCCCATTGGTGACTGTGCGCGCCGCTCAACCTACATTGGAGACACCACTGCAAAGTTACCACGACGGATCGCCATACACCTGCCCATGACAACCACATGAACAGCACATGAGAGGGACCCTTTCTCTGGATGATGGGCAGCCTCTTGAATCAATGCACTAGCGGGTAGTAGTCCCCTCCGGGTACTGATATTTGTAGTATATTCAGGACATGTTCGTAATTGCATATGGCTATATTGGAGCGATATACCTTATTATCTTGGTTACAAAGTGGAAATAACCATAATTTTCAAAAGAGGTATTCTGAAAATGAACACACTGGCCCGATAATCGACGCCACGAAAGTATCTATTTTGCTGTTGTGCTTATATTTTCGTATGTCTGATGATGTGAGATACAACGAAACGTTACAGAATATAGTCTGGCCATTGGACAACCTGACTCCGTCTCAATAAATGGTTGTGAGAAAGCTAGAAGACCAATCTAAAAAACATATCAACTGCTTATACGCTGTCATAATTCATGAAGTATACATACATACCTACAAACATATATATATATTTATGTGTATGTACATATATTCATAATGCTTTCCGCGGGAATGAATTATTATCCATCTAAAGGATATCCATGCAGTAAGAGCGCGAAATTACTTACTTATTCCTTATTACTTACTGACTTAATTACTTATTTCACTAAATTGGTCTTGCACTGAAAACGAAGTTTTGTATCTCTGTGCCATTTGGCTGTACTGTAGCTATGCTTTTTATCCAGGCCGTAACAGTTGTAAGATAACCCACGCCCGACTGGCAATCGGCGCCGACCACGCTCCACTGGGGGGGGGGATTGACCGTCCCCTTTTGACTGACGAACGGCTGGTCGCATGGTAAAAGTAAAAACAAAAATCGTTGGAAGGCTGGGCAGGATTAGAGTTCGAAACTGGTGTCATTTTGACTTTTGGATAATATGTAACCTATTTACGCCCTATATATGTTTCCTGCATGAAACCGAGAGGCGTCCTGGGTCTCAAGGGCTGTGATCAATGAGATCTAGGTAAAGGCACCAATGGACAGGTAAAGTCCGCAGATACCTATACACACCAAATTTCTCCGATATGTTGAATGTATGCAACGAAAAGTTAAAGACCGGGCGATTTTCGCGCCAACTGCCGGCGGGCGCCACAAAAGAACGAGGTATGAAATTAACGGGAACTAATTTTAGCATTTCTTTATTTTCGCGACACAGGCCTTTCCGTGCGATAATTTTTAATACTAGTGGTTCTTGTGATGGTTTCTCATGCTTAAATTTTGGAAATATTGATAAATAATCAACCTACATTACTGGCGGAGCTTTATTCGCGAGAGTCCATAATAATAATAAAATGCATATTTTGTTTCCGAAATATGCATTTTTAGGTTTTTGAACTTCTTGGTATTCCTTGCAACTGTGCGAGCCAGGTCTGCCGTTTCTACCCGTTCTGAGTAATTCATTGCCGATTTTCACGACAGTACATGTTGGCTCATGACAGTTCTTTGTAACCTGACCTCAGGGCAATGGCTGAGGCCATTGACACTTTTCCGTCGTCGGTACATGAATGTCTGCATCATCCTACACTAATAATGTTATAAAAACCTCGTCAAATTCTGAGAACGCGACGACATTTCTTGACAATGGGCTTGACCCTAGGCAAATGGCCCAGAAAATTCCGAAAATCCTGAGCTGGCAGATTTGTTGCATCCATGAAAATCTTCAATCTCTCGATGTTTTATCGTGATGTCACGTTTTGCGAAAAAGTTGCAAGGCGCTTAACTTGTTTCCACATAGGTCAACTTAACCCGACTTAGGTCGGATTCCCGACTTGACCCGAGGCCAAACCTTTGACACAAGATGTAAAATTTCAATGTTGGAATTAACAATGTGTGTGTAAAAGTAGATCTGTGTAAAAGTTATCGCTTAATCCTTACACCACATGCTGTCATAAATAACGAATTTCATGATCACCTGTAAATACTGTTTATGTCTCAGTAACAGGAAGAGAGACCTTTATAACCAGCACAGTGATCCCAGCTGGATGAAGAAGACATGCAAGATTCAGATCGCTGCGTTTGCCGATTGATGCTGCAAAAACACCAATGAGACCTGAAAAAGTCACTGAATGATGTCGAAAACGTAGAATTGACGTGGATTTGAAAACGATTGCAGAAGTGGCTACAATCCTGCGCCGTTTTTATAGAGATCTGACGTCTGCTACCGGCCACCTGCACATGCACATGCCGAGCAGCCTATAGTTTCCATACATGCCAGGATATTGAGAAGCCTGACAGTACGTCTGTACGTCTAGGAAGGATATTTTGCTATCCACACTCAGTTCATAAGTAAAGTTCAAAACTGAATTGCTTTCCATGCTTGCCTTGAGCTTTTTAGATGTTCTCCGTTGCGTACATCCACCAGAACCTCATCGACATATCGACGATATAGATGTGGCCGCAGACAGTCATCCCTAAGAACTTGCTCTTCAAGCCAACCCATGTAAAAGTTCGCTGCCAGGGGCCCAGTTGGGACCCCGTAGCTATCCCTGCTACCTGGCGATAGAGTTCATCGTTCTGCCCGCGGAACGGTCAGTCAGTTTCAGGAGCTTTTCAAAGTTTTTACGGTCACCTTTGAGAGATGGCAATTTCGGATGCTGGTGGACTTTGTCCAACATGATTTCAATCGTATTTCTGCAGGTACGTTTGTAAAAAGATTTTTGACATCCAGTGACGCCAAAAGACCTTTAGGCTGGCCCCCTCTGAGCAGGTCTACGAACTCACCTGTCGAAGAGAAGCTGTAATCTGATGACATAAAAAGTAAAAAAGGCTGTTGAGTTTCTTGGCCAACTTGTACGTCTGGGTATGCACTTGGGATATAATGGTTTGAAGACAGTCTCCGTTTTTATTCGTTTTTACGGTACCATACGCGTAACCAGGGAAATATTTTCCGGTTATCTTCTGAAAGTGCACACCACTAATCAGGGCATTCGCTGCATTTACTATGCATTTCACACTGGCTTTAATAAGCTTAGCTGTGGGATCTCTGGTGACGGATTCAGACTTAATGGGATCTGTTAGGATATCATACATCCTAAGAGATCTCAGAGGGTGAACGAAATGAAGAGGGTGGGCTCAGAAAGTGGAATGAAACGAAGTGCACATGAAATAAAGTGCCTAAGTTTCAGGTCAGCATGTTTTCATACACCAATCAGCGGCGCGTGCAGGGCCACACAAAGAGGATAATGTTCATTACATCTTTTTTTCGTACACCATGAATCCTTGTCGTCTGTAAAGATCTTTACAAACCATCGAAATGGGAGAATCTACCGCGGGCCAGCCTCGCCGTTCCCTCAACCATAATCCGGTACCTAAATTTTTTTGCACGTAAATCTCGCTCAGTGGGTGGGGTTTATTCGGCCCCTTAATATATATCAGGAGCTAACCGTCTGATTTTGATGCGAAACGGCTCAAACGACTCCTTGTGACCCCATCCACAGTTCCACCACGTTCGCAGTCGCTGAAGTATTCAATGATGGTGTCATGAACCATACAAAGGAGATTGTATAGGATTATTCTTGGTTAGCCTACAATGGGATATTCGTGGCAGGAGGTTCTCAAGACTAGGTGGGAAAGGGTCCCAAGGGTGTAAATATATTTTTAAGGCCAGCATTTTAAATATATTTTTAACTCAGACGCTCATCAGCGGTGCATGCGGGGTCCATACAATGGGTGAGAATGTTCACTGCATCCTTTTTTTCGTACTCTATAAATTCTTGCAGCCTGTATGACCTTCAGTAAATCATGGTAACATTTTCCATATCGTGGAAGACAAATAACAAAAATTAGCTAACAGTGGCGGTGCCAGGATTCAAGAATAGGAGTTGCGACGCGATGATTTGTACTGCATGCTGAAGAGTCTAAATCGGCAAGTGTGTTGTGGTTGCGTACGCTTGCGGTCTCAGAGTCTGACATTGTGTGGTCATGGTGGGTGTTAACATCGATGGGTGTTACATGAAGAGCATTGTCCGCGCGTCGTGAAAACCTCACAGCGCTTAGTTGGAAACATCCTTTCACCCGTTTCCTCGCGTGACACCCTAAAACAGATGTCGATAATAGATGTCGATTTGTATACTTTTGGTTGGGCCCTCAGCCCCCAAATGTGTTGGGCTCGCTTCCCCCCCATGGTGCTCTCCCCCAATATTTTCCCCTCATTTTGTTTAACACATATTGCTTTCAGCCACTGTAACCCCTAGCAAAAAACAGCATCTCTTAAAGTGGTCCATCCTGTCGACACAAACCAGTATCCTCACGTGCGAGCCATGGTCTGCGAACAGAAGTCATATCTCCTGCATGGCGTTTTGCTGCGTCATGCGGGCTCATCGGGATGACGCCGTGGGTTTGTGCTCTTGGTTTATGTTTGAGTGCTCTTTTTTGCTCCCCTAGCTCCACCCCGTGACCGTAAAACGGACCAGACGTCTCTTGGAGCGTGGAATGAACAGGTGCTTTCCAAAAAAAGATGTTTACCTGCTTCTCATAACATCAAATGTAACACACTGAGCGGGTTGCCTTCAAGATGACGAAAAACGAATTAATATGCCTCCCAAAACTCTTTCTGGACCCGCCTCTGGTGGAATCATAAACTCAATTTTTTACATAAGATGTCTAAAAAAGAATGCTAGGAAAAGTCTCCAGGTCCCATGTTTCTACCTAAAACCGTTTAGAAATGGCAGTCGGGAAACTTCAGTGCACATGTTATTCCGAAGCTGTTATGCCGAAGTGCCATCTGCTACTCCACTTTGGATGGGGTAAATGGCCTGCAACGGTCTGTGGGTCATTAATGAAAATCGATAGCGCGCATCCTACGTGTGATGTGCGTTTAGTCACCGCTACTCGACATTAATGGTGCAATGCGGCATTGTCCTTTGCTCGTGTAGTGAAGAGCATTGTCTGCGCGTTGTGAAAACTTCGAGCCGCTTTAGTTGGAGAGGTCCGTTCGTCGGTTCCCTCGCCTGACACAACAACATACATACGTGTCGATCTGTTTATTCGTATTTTGGATGGGCCCTCAGCCCGCAGATGTTGGGTTTGCTTTACCCCCTTCCCTCCGAATGGCACTGTCCCCCAGTACTTTTCCCTCGTATTGTTTTACACAAATTGATTTCAGCCATGGTAACCCCTAGTCAAAAACAGTATCTCATAAAGTGGTTCATCCTGTCAACACAAACCAGTATCTTGACATGTGAAACAGGGGCAGGTCTGCGAACAGAAGTCATATGTCCTGAGTGGCGTTTTTCCTTTCTTTGGGTGACGTCATGCGGGCTCATCGTGAAAACACTGAGGGTTTGTGTTCTTGGTTTATCTGGTAACATTGATCTGGTAGCCGTGGTTTTGGCAGCGCATTGATGGCGGTCCGCGGCCACCCTCAATAATTCGAGGGGGGGGGGGGCGGCTCGGTGCCCCATTTTTTCAGCATTTTATTTTGCTAATTTCATTCAAATGGTCGCTGACGTGATGTCAGGAATCGAAGCCACTGTAAAGCAAAGCTTATTATACAGACTCCGACCCTACATCCGATCAAGCAATTCCAGGTAACGGCTGATTTTGTGACGAAAGTTTAACGTACCGCCAAGGGTGCGAAACGACCCTGTGGCTGTCAACTGAGCCCTCTGACCGATTCCCAGGTGACACGTGGCCCAAATATCGAGCGCCGGGGTGACTCAAACCCGTCCTGCCAGGACGGAGAGACCAGCGCTCTATCAGCTGAGCTACCGATCACCATGTTGGTGCGGTTTTGCATAATTGAAGGGGTGGCCAAAGCGGCTTATGTGGACACCAGAAGCATTTTCGTTGAAAGGGAATCACTCATTCTTTCACATATTACCCAGCGTTTCCATAGACTTAGGCAGAGGTCCCCAGACTTTGGAAAAAGTGGACGCGTAAGCCCCTACAGTTGGACTAAATCAACTTTATGTTGATTGTTTTCCAAAAAGCGCAGAAAATGGATTGATCCCTGTCAACGGCTTTTAAATAGGACTAAAAACATAAGAGAACCGTTACTCTGCCATCGGACAAACTGAAATAGGGCACCACTGTTCTTGTGCCCCGGTACTTTCGGAAATTTTCAGTGGGCAATTTGCGTAATTTGTAGGAAATTTGCAAAAAGTGGACATTCTACATGGGCAATATTGCAAATGCTGTTCCTAAAAATATACCAAGTGGTGACTACTTTCCACTGGGTTTAACTCGTTGCGCCAAGTGGATGAGTTAAAATTGGATTGAGCTGGCATTTAACAAACCCCATAATACCAGCGCTAATTTTGCTTATATTTCTCCTTTTTGATCATGTGGGCATCCTCAATCCAAGCTGGTATTAGTGATGAACCAGGTCATGTGAAAGAGAAATGCCATGAACGGTATCCAGTTTGCACTAGCGAAAACTGCTTCATTCCCAACTTTCCCAATCCCTAGTTCTCTTTGTCGGATCTGTTTTCGGTTCCAACATCTGGTTCCTGAAGAAGGTGGCTTAGAAAAGCTTACATATACAGGCGTGGGATGCTATTTTGATACATCTTTTTTCGGCTTATCAGTTACAATAATTTGTGATTCGACATTCAAGATGATTTTATTTTGTTCCTCTGTCTGGGTATTGACATGTGTGTTGATTTGTATTCTGGAGGAATCACGGCCACTCGAATGTAGGTTTGGGCCCCTCCAAAGTTGATTCACCCTTTCCGAAATATTTTCTGCCAGTAGTTTTGGGATGGAAAATGGAAACATTGTGAAACTGATAACACAGTTACGAGTGGGGCCGAAAACAGAGTGAATCCTACTTTACTTGACAGAAAAAAACGAGACTGAGTGGCCCGACCCGGCCACTCATTTTCCTGGAAGGCCAATGAAATAGGAAATAAAACAACGTATACAACATTTCAGACTAGCTGGCGCAAAATCGCCAAATTTCTATTAAAAATAGTTTAGTTCCTTGCATTTTCTTTACTTCCATTTCCATTGTAATCAGGGACATAGCGACGACTTCCTTAACCCTATTCCCGGCAGGGGACGAAATCCCCCCCCCCTCGGGTTTTTTGCTTGCCAATTCCAGGCTTTTTAACGCAGCTTTACGAAACTTGGTCACTTTTCCTAGCTTTTCTCTCTACGTGCTGTGGCAAAATTTCAAAATCCTATTTTGCTCAGGGGACGGAGCCAGGCAACGTTTTTGGGAGGCACCTCATGCCATTTTTAGCCATGTTGAGGGTAATCAAAATGTCTGCCAAAAACGAAATTTTTAAGATAAAACTTAAAACTTTACATCGATGTATAGCTAAATAGTTGGGCAATGCGCAGATGTAATTTTGTTTATCTGAGATCATTTTACAAGGTCAGGTCAAGGTCAAAAGTCAAAATCTGTTTTTTTGTCATAATTTCGGCGCCGTTTTTTCAAATGCCAAACCCAGAATATATATGACGTAGAAGGGTGCCTTCTACTTGTATATCAAGTTTCAGCTTGATATCAGGTCGGGTCACGGAGCTATGATCTAAAATGTCAGTGCGCGTACCCTATATCGCAATAGCCATGAAATGAAATTTTTGAAATAGAGTGAATTCAAATGATTGAAAACGTTTGCAGATAATATTAAATGCATACGAGATCATTCCAAGTGACACCAAGGTCACTGGAGGACATTTAAGGTCAAAGGTCACAAGTTGATCTGAGAAACGTGTGACCATGACAGTTCCCCCTTTTTCATGTCCCTGGCACCGCCTAGCTAACATTATACAAACATTGTAATGCGATTTCTACTTCTTTAGTATAACATGACTAGCAGAAATCAAAAAAAGGGTGTTTGTCTCTTTTGTTTATTGAGTTGTTAGAAAACTAATCCTTCTATTTTTGAAACCCTGTGAACGCCCATGAATTTTCTCAGAATTTCAGATTTGCGGACCCATGGTAAAAGCCCTATCCCTGATCTCTCTATTTATGCCAGTTTCATCGAAATCGGTCCATAAACAACGGAATTATAATAAGTCCAAAAGTACTCCCTATTTTGGCATTTTTGCCTCCTGTATCCACAAATTTCAAACTTTTGAAAATTTCTTTTTATAAAAATGTAGTTCACGTCACGGCGAATGAATTGCCGTTTGTTGCGATGAAATCGGACGAGTAGTTCTCGAGATCTCAGGGGGGCCGAATCTGCCCCCCCTGCCGGGAATCGACCATACCGTCTAGCCCTCCGGGAATAGGGTTAAGGGGGGGACCGAGCTCAGTGTAAGCTGAAATCATACAAAATCCGACTTTGGGAAGAAGAAGTGTGATGTTTTTCACAAAAATGCGGTCCTGAAGGCGTCCGCTTGGCTCCGCCTATCTTTGTGGTAACTTGCAAGATTTTTCTTCCACACAGCCATGCCGCGATTTTCAACTTTTTACCTATTTTGCCATACATGTTTTTGAACGGTTCAGTAATGACAGCATGCAAAATCAAGGACGTGCGTCATTTTAAACTTGCAATATTTCGGACGAAAGATACTAAAACAGGTGAGTAAATAACACTTTTTTATTTCGGAATGTATAACGGGAGAGGAATGCAAGCAACAGCGGACTAGGTCACCCTCGTCATGCGTCCCACAAGGCATATTACTAGTAAATAAGAAATGGGCAACAAAGGATAGAATAAAGCATAAAATGTCCTGGACCCCGAAAATAAAGTCACTGAATTTTTAGAAAGGTTAGGTTTGTCCTGTTTCAGTCGTGGTGAAATCCTGACTAAGGCTGTGGGATAACCACATTACCAGCCTGTAACCGTCTTCATCAAAATGACATACTGGGATCTCGCCTGTGACGTCACGGTCGTCGACCGATGGAAAGTCGGCGTGGGTCAGCTCACAGCTGGCTTGACGGCTGGGCGGACTATGTTTGTTTACGGCGGGCTTTGACAGGGCGGGGAACGGACATTATCTGTTTTTTTCGTATCTGAATGTAAACAGTTACATGTGGTTAATTGCAGTTTTATATTTTCGCGAGTCCTTTTGGGCTGGCATGGCGTGGGGCTAAAAATTAACAGGTGCTTTGGGAGCTGGGACGATCACAAGAGTGAGGCAGCTTTCCAGTCGATCGAGCCTTGGCAGGATAGGTATAGGAGTAGACCGTAAGTAACTGATAGTTCTAGAACCAATTTTTCATGTCTGGCTTTTCTTGTGTTATCATTGTTAATGCCAAAACAACGCAAAAGTGATGTCTTGTCGCTGCTTGCATGCTGAGCGAACGGCGACATGTCGCCTATGACGTCACGTCAGACGCTTCTTTGGCCGGACGGTGTTTCTTGGGTTTCTAGGTCCTTGTCCTGTAACAACGCGCGGGGTCGAGGCTCTCGTATTCTGCCGACGCACGCCACTCCCCCCACAATGGCTGCCCGACAGCAACGACCCGGCTGGTCGTGAGTCGGCCGCGACTGTGAGACCGGCTGGTTCTGATGCCACGGCTGGCATCGGAACTGGCATGTGTTCAGCATGTTCTACAACACTTCGCGGCGCAGGGGCCAAGGGCGTAGCTAGGATTCTGCCAAGAAGAGGGTCAGAGGGGGGCCGACACGGCCCCCCTCTGAGATCTCGAGAACTACTTGTCCGATTTCATCGCAACAAACGGCAATCCATTTGCCGTGACGTGAACTTCGTTTTTATAAAAAGAAATTTCCAAAATTTCGAAATTTGTGGATACAGGGGGCCAAAAAATTCAAAATGCGGGGTACTTTTGGACTCCTTATAACTCCGTTGTTTACGGACCGATTTCGATGAAACTGGCATAAATAGAGAGATCAGGGATGGGGCTTTTACCATGGGTCCGCAAATCTGAAATTCTGAGAAAATTCATGGGCGTTCAAAGGGTTTCAAAGATAGGAGGATTAGTTTTCTAACAACTCAGTGAACAAAAGAGGCAAACACCCTTTTTTGGCTTCTGCTAGTCATGTTATACTAAAGAAGTGCAAATCGCATTACAATGTTTGTATAATGTTAGCATAGGCGGTGCCAGGGATATGAAAAAGGAGGAACTGACACGGTCACACGTTTCTCAGATCAACTTGTGACCTTTGACCTTAAATGACCTCCAGTGACCTTGGGGTCACTTGGAATGATCTCGTGTGCATTTAATATTATCTGTAAACGTTTTCGATTATTTGAATTCACTCTATTTAAAAAATTTCATTTTATGGCTATTGCGATATAGGGTACGCGCACTGACATTTTAGATCATATCTCCGTGACCCGACCCGATATCAAGCTGAAACTTGGTACACAAGTAGAGGGCATCCTTCTACGTCATATATATTCCTTGTTTGGCATTTGAAAAAATGGCGCCGAAATTATGGCGAAAAAAACAAATTTTAAGTTTTGACCTTGACCTGACCTTGTAAAATGACCTCAGATAAACAAAATTACATCTGCGCGTTGCTCAACTATTTAGCTATACATCCCATATAAAGTTTTAAGTTTTAGCTTCAAAACTCTGTTTTTGGCAGACTTTTTCCGTTTACCCTTAACATGGCCAAAAATGGCATGAGGTGCCTCCCAAAAACGTTGCCTGGCTCCGCCCCTGAGCAAAATAGAATTTTGAAATTTTGCCACAGCACGTAGAGAGAATAGCTAGGAAAAGTGACCAAGGTTCGTGAAGCTGCGTTAAAAAGCCTGGAATTGGCAAGCAAAAAACCCGAGGGGGGGCGGATTCCGCCCCCCTGCCGGGAATAGGGTTAACCCTATTCCCGAAGGGCTACACGGTATTGTCGATTCCCGGCAGGGGGGGGGGGCGATCGGATTTGACCTCCAAAGATCTCGAGAACTAATCATCCGATTTCATCGCAACAAAAGGCAATCGATTTACCATGACGTAAACTACACTTCTAAGAAAAGAAGTTCCAAAATTTTGGAAGGGTTGGATACAGGACGGGGCAAAAATATAAAAATGTGGGGTACTTTTGGACTTCTTGTAACTCCGTTGTTTATGGACCGATTTCGACGAAACTGGCATGAATCAAGAGATTATGGATGAGAGTTTTACTATTGGTACACATATTTGAAATTTTAAGAACATCATAGGTGTTCACAGGGTTTTGAAAATATTAGAGTTAGGTTTCCAACGACGGAATGAAAAAAGTAAAAGCGATTTTTTGGCTTCTTTTAATCATGTCCTCCTGTGCCTTATCCGCCGCTGTACACTAGAGAAACGTGCTGTGGTATGGGTACTATGGGCCAATGACCTGTCAATGTGTGCTCCAAAAATTTTCTTAGGGTGCGGTTTATAACAGGTTCCAAACTAACAACGTACAATTTCAGAGCAACTGAAGAAAAATAGAATTACTGTATGGCAACGAGCGGAAAACAGCACCGGGATGCACCAGCCCTCCTGCACTGAGGAGGAGATACCAGAGATAGCTGGTGACTACCGCAGGTTTCAGATGCTTCTTCAATGTCCTTATAGGTACCGGATGTTCATCAAGAGGCCGTCGGCGCTGGATCCCACCTAGAGGACGTACCTGGATGTCTTTGACCCGCTCCTGTGGATGGTACTCGGTGTCACCGTCGCGTTGAGTTCCAGCGCCATTACTGCCATGTACTGGGTGGAAAGGAGGTTCTTTGTGGCCAGACTGCACGAGGGAAACTTCAGCTGGACGGACAGCTTCATGTACATCTTCGGTGCCTACTGCCAACAAGGTGATGCTGCAATTGCTGGCATTCCTTTGAACAACTGATCTACCTTTAAATGCTTTCATGTGTTAAAGTATGGTATCCAAGACAAAGTGTCGCAATGATGGCAGGAGGAGCAAGCCGATGTCGTCATGGCCAGCGGTAATGTCTTATGGGGTTCTTTGTCGTTTGGAATGGAAGTAATTTTTGCTATGTCATATGTTTCCTATTTTTTCTGAGACTTCAGTAGGAAATGTTAGCCATCATTCCCGAAAATGCACCCACTTGCATCATGAACATGGACACAAGTAACACATATTTGCGGTGCTTTTTCATAGGTGTCGCTGTGATTGTTCGATTTAGTTGGATTACTTTACGACCTTTCTGAAACCTGACCATTCGATGGGAACAAAGCAAAGCAAAGAACAAAGCAACAAAACCAAGAGCAAGAAACCGGCCTTGCTCTTGGTACTCGGTAAAACTCGAAGAGTAGAATGGAACCATATCCATAATTCATATTATGACGTCATATGACGTGGTCTGTGGTGACCGGTTCACCCTTTTGTGTCGCAGAGTAGCTGTGTTGTTCAGGTAAGGGTACGGAAAATTTGGAATTCCTGGCTTTTGTCATTCAGAACTTATATCAGAAAACCAAAGCGGGAGGGGCATGGTACCCGCTAACTATGTTCGCGATGTCTCTGGATATAGCAGTGGAAATAACAAGCTTGCTTCCAGTTGCTGCCTTAGATCTTCATTAACCTTGGACCGATGTGCGGAATGCACAGAAAACTTGCATGCGAATGATTCCAGATCATTTGACTTCTGACATTTTGCTGAAAGCCCAAGCCATTTGTAAAATGAATGTGATGCCTGAATTATTCTGTGATTTCAAATAGATAAAGCCAGGAATCATTTACTGCGCTCTGTTACATATTTCTCGTACTATAGCTTTAATCAAAACATGCTAAAAGGCCAGTAGCCCAACAGACAATAGCTTTGCTAATTCACGGTTGTAAAAACAGTTCGGTCAAGACTGGGAAGACAGCAATGACGTCGTACATGATTTTGTCCGCTTTTTAACAGTTAGCAGTGCGTGACTTCAGGCTTTGTCCTCATGAAAGAAAATGTTCTATCGTTGCCGTTCGCGAATCAGGGCCGAATTTGAACCAAGTCTGGACCGATGGACGCAAAAGCGGGTTCAGCAACCAATGTTGCAACGCCTTCCGGGTTCAGCAGGCTTAAAGACGCCCCCGTCTTCAGGAGCGGACCGCACGCCGAACGGCTTTGCGACGCGCTTCTTCTTCTGGAGCTTCTTCGTCGCCATGGTGACGATGCTGGCGTCCTACTCGGCCAAGCTGACCAAGTGAGCTGATCGTCCTCACTGGCCGTGCAGAAGCTGGAGCTACCCTTCCAGGACCTTGAGGGCATGCTGAAGGACGGCACTTACAAGCTGGCTGTACCTTCTGGCTCATCCATGCTGGACTACTTTAAGGTCACGTCTTCGTCTGTGGTTCGGTTCAACCGAGTGAAAACGGCGTAGGTTTCACAGCGAGCTGGGCAGTGGCGGGAACAGTGTACTCTAAAATATTAAGTTAATGGTCATCCATTTAAGGGAGTGTTCACCCAATTTTTTGAATGTGATACATTCGAAAGATCATAGCTTTGTTTCCGCGAATGCTTAATCAAATGCGTGGGTAGGAGACATGCATATTGGACGCACAGTTTCTATTTCGATGGCTCAAGGCTCATAGAACGTGTACTTTGTAATGGATGTGTTCCGCATTGGACATGTTCCCATGCATGTATTCGTGAGCATTTTCATGCGGCTGGTTCTTTTTTGAATCCAGGTCAATAGTGGATGTGGGAGGCAGTTGGGTCTCCCTTGAGATTTGTCAATCTAATGAACCGATTTCGATGATCCGGGATCAAAGGACAGTTTGTGATCGGAACTAAATGTTCTTCATCGGTCAGTGACCAGCGAGGACACTGAAATCAAGAAGGATGTAAAAATAGCGTAACATAAAGCCACGATCGGAACAATTGCTCTGGAATAACATGCACTCTGGGCCTTGTCCTAGCGAGGCTTGAGATCGCTAGACTGGAGAACCTTAGATAATTTTTCTATTGTATTCAGTTTACAGCCTTTTATGACGGATTAAGCTTTCCGCTGTTGCACCTTCGTCGTAACTAACAAGCGCAGGCAAGCAAACCCTGGTAGAATCAAAAAAAGTGATTGTGAAAATTTACGGCATTTCATGTCGTGGTTGAATAAATTTGGATGTTCAATCTGTTCTTGGACTAGTCATACCTCACTCGTTACTTGGCAATCACGCGTAACGACGCCAAACTCCTGGGCAAATATGTTTAACTTTACCTGTAACAGGACAAATCGATATTTTCTAAAAATGTGTTGCTACAAAATACGTCGAATTTCAGCATTTATAAATGCATTCCAAGACTGTAAATACTCTAAAGTAATGAGGGTGTTTATCCTGTGCCGCGAAACGATTTATGTGATTCTAAAGAAAGCAGAGCTTACTGTGTTTAAACGTGGCGTTTTAGAGAGGAATGCCTTCGCGATGCAGAAACTACTCTTGCTGTTGCAGTTTTCACCGCTGCCAACTCTTCAGAAGGTGTACACGAAACACGTTATTCCGGTCAATTCTTCTTTTGAGAGTGGTATAAAACAACGGTTTCTAACGGAAAAGCTCGTCGTCTTCAGTGGTTATAACGGTAAGTTATGCAACGCGTATCATGGTGAGGAATCGGGATTGCATTTGGATTAATAATTGTGTCATCCGGTCGCAGTAACATTGTTAAGCAAAACCACGCATTCAGTCCGTGTGAAACGTCGTGAAACTGTGGCGAAAAATCGCAATGTTTTCCCCTTCAGCCCCACAAGTCTTTACCGAAGAGACGTCAAAATTTAAATGTTCGCGCCAGCGTTCAAGCATAGCGGAGGGACTCAACACTCATACACACTATTGGTTTCTATAATGAAAACGAAAGGACTAAACCTTGTATTGCACTTGGATAGTGATCGGATAAACATTGCGAATGATGGCAGACATTTGGGAACTGGTGCATTGATTTGTTACATTTCGATATGAGACTTACGGCATTTGCTGATAAAAAATATTGTATCATCTTGAGGCAAACTGCACCAGGGTCAGGGTGAATACAATCCCAATGCTTTAACAGACGCACGCTCCGCACTACAGAGAACTTTTAAACATAGTTATTACGGTCAGCTAGACATGAAAATCACTCATGGAACCCACTATCAGAAAGATGCATGTCTGAAGTTTTCCACTGCGCTTTCCTTTGAGCTATTTGAAAAATGTAGCGTCATTTTGCCTTTGTTTCGGAGCTACCAACCACATTTACTTCCAGGACTCTTCAGCGTCACACGGCTACGGTGAGTTACGAATAAACATTGTATTCCTTATTCCATAAACATCAAAATCGTGTGCATTTTACTGCGTTGAGCTAGGTTTCGTAGTTGCAATATTGAGTAAAGTGCAATATTGAGTACAGTGCAATATTGAGTAAAGTGCAGGGTGGCGGATGCGGCGGTGCAGCCCCCCAGCTACAGGCCCCGCCGCCTGGCTGGACCGACACGGTACAGGTGGCCACATGAGCAGTGGTAGGTACTAAGATCCAATGCATACTCGAATGTAAAAACGTAACCATTCTATGGGTGAAGACAGGATTCCACTGGAGGGTTGATGGTGACATTTATCATCATCACCTACATCACCTGTAACGTTACGCCTCTGAGAACTCTGAGACTTAAGAAATTAGCGACAAACGCGAAATTCGACCCGATATTGATGTACTTACTTCCTCTCACCGGGCACGCCCCTGCCAATACGATGCTTCCTTGCCAGTGGGGAATTTTCGCGCCGCTGGGCAGAGCTTACCTGACCTTCGCAGTTCGGGCCAGCTAAATTGGAATGGTAAAGATATAGTACTTCTAGATGCGGATTGCAGGTTGGCCGCAGGCATGCCAAAAAAATATGCATAAATACGACAAGCTGAGGAGATGGCATTGACAGGTTCATGAAATTTATTGCCGATTTATGTTGCGTGTTTGTGCGCTAGTTTCAAATGCCAAAGACGAGCCTCACTTTTCGTCTTGGAATAAGATTGATTCTCTGAACAACCCAAAAAACGGTTTACCTCACCATAAAGTGTAATCCCGGAGTCATGGACTCAATGAATCTACAAGAGGTATCGTTTCCTTAGCCCGTCATTGAGGTTAAGGAGCGAGCCAGCTGGGCCTCACCGTGACTTATGTTACCTGAAGTTACCTGAAGTTAACGTCACAGCTCAGTCGAGGCACAAAAAGAAACACAGACTTGGTCTAAAAACACTAGCCGTCGCCAAGGTTTTGAAGGATTCCAAAATTTTTGTCGTGGAAGATATAGTAGTCCCTGAAACACAGTCTTTTCTAACACTAAATCTTTTACACTGTTCCTGTCATCAGACTTAATGTCAAAATGTAGACTGAAGATGTAGGTAAAGATATAAATAGATCAGTGAATTCTAGACCTTCTGACGGTTAAGTTATTGAATCAGATCTGTTATTACGAGTATTTGTATCGGACGCCGCGCCGAAGCGACTGAGACGGTCTTCAGTGGACTGTTTTTTTTTGTCGTGTCTCTATTCTTATCTCCTTTCAGCACATGTCCTAGTCCTGAGCGCCATACCTTACCAGGAGCAGAGCACGACGGAGCGCCTGTTGCCTTCCGATCCTGTATTCCCATGCCCGATAATGTTGTCGTCCTCACATTTTAGGAGTTTTCCTGTAGGTTGTATTTTTCGTGTGCACAATAGCCTCAGTTAAACGACTATGACAGATGGTCACGTGCAAGAGTACAAGAACACCAAGCCATAGATTAGATCAGGGCAAAGAATGGACTTGACCGATGACTGTGGTGCTCATCAAGTTCTCGACTGATGGTATCCGAAAATCCATGGAACTTATCTCACCTTCTTATCTTGGGCCATTTCACGACGCGGCATAAATCCAACGCCCATGATTTTGGGCCTTGGTTAAACGCGTGTTTTGTACTCGATCCGCCGAACCATGTGTTCGGCTGCTGTCAGTCCCCCGTTATGCCAGTTTTCACGTGACTAGTGCCACCAGAGGTACATAGTCCCAAAGGGAGTTCATTGTGATAAACGCTCGGAGCAATAATCTCAAAATGGAAAGTCGTGTGGTTTCCAACAAAGGTAATGTCATTGCCACACCTGCTATGAAGGTCTTCACTGTCCATCCCATGCTGGTCACTCCTAGTCAGTTATTTTTTATGAATCACAGGAGCTGTTTGGTGCAAAACGACATGCACCTTGAAGCTTGAAAAGTAACCTACGTGCCTTAATCAGAGCCCTCGTATATTTTCAAAGCATTGTAGCATGTAGCATGCTGCCAGCTTCTTGGATTGGCCAGTTTGGTTGCACTTTGTCGCTGGATTGCCAGATAATTTGGCATGGGGTCCATTTAATTATACATGCCATTTAGTGGAAAAGTGCCAGGGCTCGGGAATTGTCGTTGAGGTATCAGGATTCTAGACGTGACTCGTTTTCAGTCTTAACTTCGCCTGTATAGGGGCTTCTACCTAACGCGGACGTATAACATGGAAGTTGCTACGCCCTCCCTCCTCGCCGGCCATTTCCACACCTTCTCAGAACCTCTCAGACGCTTCTCAGAGCGTCGCGGAAATAACAGCTCTTGCACGTGACGACATCTCGTGACTGGTATCGGTTTTTTAAGTCTGAGGCCAACGGGTGACCTTGCAGTTCCGGTCGAAGGTCAAAAATTCACAGGGAGTGGTACTTTTTTTAATGTAAGCAAATGAACACCAAACAATGAATGGTGATGAGACAAAACGGGTACCATAGCGTTCGTCAAGCAAGTATCCGTCCTTCTGTGCCCCACATGACTGCATTTTACTCATGGAGTCCGATCCAGGTCATGCTGGCCCAGGCCTTCTTTGGCGGGGTCGTCGGCTTAAATGCGTTCTCGGAGCTTCAGAAACATTTTTTTTTGTAAATAAGATAAAACGATGAAGTCCAATGTATCATCTGAGTTAGCCAACACCATTGTCAAATGACATGTAAAGCTCATCCTACGTCGTCCAAAGTCATTTTATGCCATCCAAGCTTAGCAAGTGACCTAGAATGACCTTCGATCAGCTAAAAATTGTGATTTAGATGCGGTTTAAGCGTTTTTCGTTGATATCCAACACAAAATCCAATTTTAAGCATGATTTCATATTGCAAACTCATCACTCCGCGGCCCACACCGAGCTGTTCGTGGGAGGAAATGTCAGGCGTTCGCTGCATTCCGCTCTCTTTTGGTGAAATAAAATATAAATTGCACCAGTTTTATATAATTCGATTCCGTACACCTGAAGCGATCTGAGTGTGTGGTTTCTTTTGGGGTACCTATTTCTTATCGCATTTCCAGAGGTAAAACGTAATGCTCAGGTTATGCCCTCCATTATCCCGGTAGTGAGCATAAACCCACTTAATCTATGTGCAGTGTTATAAAACATACAATTTTCAGCCGACTGATGTATATTTTACTGTTTTCTGTCCTGCGTCTGTCCAACCGTCTTACAGTGAGACAAGACTGAGATCGTTCCAAATCGGCCGCGTCGGCGCATGAAAGACCTCTTCAAGTGGGAAAGTGGGACCTCTTCAGTGCGTCAGGATGTCCAGTCGCAGCGGCTGCCGAGATCGGACCGTAACCACAGCCGCATAGGTACAGTCTGGACTGTTTTTAGTCGTCTCTTGGCAGCCGTCGAGACTGGACGTCCTGCCGCACCGAAGGGCTCACGGTCAACATGCCTGCAAAATGATCGTCTCTTTCCAGAGCCGGAAACGCTTCTGCGGCATGTGGGCCATCATTCAGCTGTAATTTGTCTATGCTGTGTTTGGTTACTATATGTCACGGTTCTCGAGTTTATGTATTCCCGTTAAGCTTTGCCACCACTCTTTCCTGAATAGCAACAGCGGTCTGTTCAAGCTGCGAGACCAGTGGGTGCCTTTTGAGTCAAGGGCCACTTGTGCTTTGTAGTTGAGAGGAACGTTTATGTAAGTTTTACGTTACATGCCCGGGCCGACTGAGTCTAGATGACCACTGACAGGCGTGCAGGGCGTGCTTTCTGTAATGACACCGTCCATTTCAGCCCTGAACAATATAACTATACATTGGAAACGTCTTTGCGCGTTTCATGTGAGTGTCGTTGTGCTTCAATGGCGATACTTATTACACGCCGAGGCATATAACGCTCTGTCACGACATATTAATGACCGCAATGATACAGCCCACAAACTCTCGTGGGTGCACACTCGAGTGGTCCTGGTTCGTGGCTGGCAGCATTTTGGCGTCATCGGTCGCCACGTGTTTAGTCCTCACTTCTCCGTGGCAGAATTTGCTACTTGTAACAAAAGCGGGTACGTGTAAGGTCGGTGGACTAACATTCGCTGTGGCACTGCGTGTGGGATAAACTCCGTTTGCCGGATTTACGCCAGTACTCCCGATTCCGCTCAGTGCATGCGGTGCCGTTTAATTCAACTCTCTCGGATACAGACCGAGATCACCGTGGATCTTATGCTTGTATAATTACCAGATAAATTGGAAATTTCGCAGTAAATTGCAGATGTAATGGAACCAGTAGCGGCAGTGATGCAGCCATCCACAGCATTCGCGATATTAGGCACGGCGTTGGGCAGCCTGCGGCGCCAGCTGAGTGTAGGCACCAGTGACGTCACGCTAACGTTGAGCGAAGATCGCGCGAAAATCGTCGGACGGTTTTACCGCTTACACGGCCTTGGTCGTAACCCACTTGAGGAGTGGCGCTGGACGGTTTCCGAAGGGAGATGCGCGAGGACCTGAAGCTCCAACCCCGCGCTGGCGACACCCTAGACGTGAAATGCAGTGACTTCGCTTGTTGTGCCATTTGTGACGTGATCCGGCATGATCAGCGCCTTGGAGTGTTCCCGCTGAATTCGCGGTGGACTCAGGCAAAGGCTGAATGAGTGTCCGATAACGAGGAGCGATCTGATAACGGTTTGGTGCGTCTGTCACCGCAGCGGTCAGCCGCACTGCGTTTGAAGCACGGGACTGGAAGCGATATGTGCGTCTTCATGCCCCACTTTCGCGTGTCAAAAACGCGCACGAAAAGGCGACAGGAGAAAGGGGGAATGAGGGCATTCCCATCCCCCACTGAAGTACGGCGGGCGGAGAACATTTAGCTGTGCATCACTGCTGTGTTATGTTGTGGATGCGTGCAGACAGATGAAGTAATGAAGAAAAGATGGCCCCTGCATGGGTTGAAGCTTCATGGCTTGGTCATAAACCTTCTTGAAGAAGTCTGCTCGAGCCGTCCTAGGCAGTGCGCCTGATGGCGCCGATAGGAGACTTGACGGCCCTTTTCTGCTGCCAGAACCAGCGCGCTGCCACGATCATGCTGCATATGCTACAGGCGCGGTATAGCGCACTGGTCGACATCAGCACTGATGCAGATGAACCATTCTCTGCTGCTGAAGAAGAGAAGCCCCCTGCAGACAGTAGTCAGACACAACAGCTGACTGCTAACATCAACGTCACTACGAAGGTAGGCTTCGCAGCTATTCTAACGGAGCTGGTGGCGGGCACTGCCATCGTCGTGGCCAACAAACGCCAACAGACCACTCATCGGACTGGAAGATACGGTCCATTTAATGATGGCAGTGCTAACGCCACATCGCTCAACAGCTTCACAGAAGCCGGTCGCGACCTGGTCGCTAGAATCCCTGGCCCGGCGGTCGTCGCCTCCTCGAGCTGGGATGCGTACGACGCTTGGCCATCGATGGAGGTAACTGGGAAACGCAGAAGTGACATGTCCAAGAGGCTGCAAGGTATTGCGGCGACCCCGCCCGTTGTCAACAGAAAACCGTCCCCGACAGCATTTGCACAGATCGCGATGTCTCGCGTCTATCAACGTCCAAACAAGTTTCAGGCTCAATACGAACCTGGCGATGGCCAGTGACCCCCTGGTGATCGCCGTAAATGAAAGGCAAAAGGCAGTGTTCGCTCCCAGACCGGCTGTCGCTGCCTACAAAGAAGGTCATCACGGCTGGCCCAACATACGAATGGCATAGTGGCGAAAGTTCGGGCAGAAGTTCTTCTATGTGGCAGGCATCCTCGGGGCAAGACAGGTGCGCTGGCAGCTCACCATGTTTATGCAGGCCTTGCTGTCCAGGGAAAGGTTCAATGGGGCATCGTTCCCAGGCAAACGTGGCTGTCCACGTGCGAGCACTTGCGCCTTGTGGGTGACACGGGAATAAAATTTCCGGGTCATGAAAATAAAGCGCTCCAAATCCGAGGACTTGTGAAATTTGAAAGGGTTATAGTTGAACTCAAAGTCCTTGGCGTTCTTGCGATTGCCTCGCTCCCCAGATCTGTAGCTCAGTCGAGTCCCCGGTGTTAATGGTGTACGTAGCTGGCAGTTTGCGAAAATTACCTACTCCATGGAGACGCTATATCATTTCTGGCTGTTCGTGCAAAGTAATGTTGGCGGAATTGGTCGTAAAATTCTGTCATTTCTTTAAAAGTATAAATTTTGGATTCTGGAGAAATTTTGGGTTTTTGGTTTCCAACATATTAATTATAGTAAAAAAATGCAATGTGATGATGGTAGGATTGGTAATAAAAGTCTGCTTCTTTAATATGCTGGATGCTGGATTCGTGGAAAATCTTTTATTTTAACCCTATTCCCGGCAGGGGGGGCGGAATCCGCCCCCCCTCGGGTTTTTTGCATGCCAATTCCAGGCTTTTTGACGCAGCTTCACGAAACTTGGTGACTTTCCTAGCTATTCCTTCTACGCGCCGTGACAAAATTTCGAAATTCTATTTTGCTCAGGGGCGGAGCCAGGCAACGTTTTTGGGAGGCACCTCAGGTCATTTTTGGCCATGTTGAGGGTAAAAGGAAAATATCTGCCAAAAACAGAGTTTTTAAGATAAAACTTAAAACTTTATATGAATATATAGCTAAATAGTTGGGCAATGTGCGTATGTAATTTTGTTTATCTGAGGTCACTTTACAAGGTCAGGTCAAGGTCAAAAGTCAAAATTTGTTTTTTCGCAATAATTTCGGCGCCGTTTTTTCAAATGCCAAACCCAGAATATATGTGACGTAAAACGATGCCCTCTACTTGTGTACCAAGTTTCAGCTTAATATCAGGTTAGGTCACGGAGCTATGACCTAAAATGTCAGTGCACGTACCCTATATCGCAAAAGCCAAAAAATAATTTTTTTGGAATAGAGTGAATTTAATCGATTAAAAACGTTTACAGATAATATTGAATGCACACGACATCATTCCAGAAGACCCCAAGGTCACTGGAGGTCATTTAAGGTCAAAGGTCACGAGTTGATCTGAGAAACGTGTGACCATGACAGTTCCCCCTTTTTTATGTCCCTGGCACCGCCTATGCTAACATTATACAAACATTGTAATGCGATTTGTACTTCTTTAGCATAACATGACTAGCAGAAGCTAAAAAAGTGTTTTGGCCTCTTTTGTGCATTCCGTTATTGGAAAACTAATCCCCCTAATTTTGTAACCCTGTGAACGCCCATGAATTTTCTCAAAATTTCAAATTTGCATACCCATGGTAAAAGCCCTATTCATAATCTCTCGATTGATGCCAGTTTCATCGAAATCGGTCCATAAACAACGGAGTTATAAGAAGTCAAAAGTCCCCCATTTTGACATTTTTGCCCCCTGTATCCCAAATTTCAAAATTTTGAGAATTTCTTTTTTTAAAAATGTAGTTCACGTCACGGCAAATCGATTGCCGTTTGTTGCGATGAAATCGGATAAGTAGTTCTCGAGATCTCAGGGGGGGGCCGAATCCGCCCCCCCTGCCGGGAATCGGCCATACCGTCTAGCCCTCCGGGAATAGGGTTAAATTCGTTTCATACTGATGGCATGTATATAGACATGAATAGATAATGCACCGTTTTGGATTGGTCTTGGATATATCACCTGGAATTAACAACGAGACTAAAATATAAAACGCAGTTAGATGACGATTTTACTGTGCTGATCGTTCAAAATTATTCTGAAATGGCATGCGGTTTGTTATTTTCCAGAAGACCTTCCAGGACAGATTCAGGAAACTCAGGAGATAATGAAGTGCGGAACACACGTATTCGGTGTGAAGTCCACAACTTTTCACGCGGCGGAATCCTGTGACATCGAAATGCCGCCACTGACATTTTGCACAACATCCCGTGCACTGACTTCTTTTCTTGGGAGTGAAACACGCAAGTTATTTCATTTGAAAAGCAGCGGTGTGGAGTTCTTTTCAGTTGTCTTGTTATTATTAGATTGTCAGTTGTCAATTTAGTTGTCTTTCGTTTCGCTGACAGTTGTCCCTAGTTCTTTTCAATTTTGAATGGTGTTACCCATGCGACGCACAGCAAGGATTTCCTGAAATGCTGCAAGTGCCCTAGCCGTTACTCATTTTTCCAGGATTATGTGCCTGTTTTGAGAAGTGAGCGTTGTGTTTCGTCATTACGATGAATCGCGCGTCGCACTTGTCTGGCTGACGCAGCTAAAACGGCGCCATATTGATACAGCTTATCTGTACATGGCGTGTTTACAAGCATATTGATTCTAGAGATAATTTTACATTGCAGACCGGTTCATTGGGTTAGCCGGTTATTTAGCCCAGCGCCATCTAAGCGCCTTGCGAAGAACTAGTAATATGGAGACCTCGCCAGTCTTTCTTTGGCCAGCGATCGTCGCTGATATTTGTAACATGCGCGAGAGCTGCGTGGTGAAGCTGGACCATGGCCATTGACGTTACACTGTAAACGTAAAAACTGAATCACCCCCAGCCCCCCCCCCACGCCCCGTTCCCCGGTTTGCAATTCGCGAGACGATAGACAATTCAATGATTTCGGGAGTTTGGCAAAAATGAAAGCGCAGATTCAAAGCTCAAAAACAGGATGTCTCCGACTACACGACTAATTTACTGAGGCTATATGCCGTCAAAGGCAAAATTCCGCCAAGCGACTTATGCATTGAATAAAGCTGCAGAAAAATGGGGAGATTTTTCGCGGTATGACAGCCATTGGCTAGACAAAACAGCTTCAGCCGCTGCGGCATCTCTCCGTCCCTGTCGCCGATCGCGGCGGACGCCTCGGTCGGTCCGTGGCGTGTCGGTCGGTCCGTCTGGGGCCGGCTGGGTGGCGCCCTCTGTCCGCGCCGCGCCGCCCTCTGCGGCGGAGTTCTGCTGTCGCCGCTGCCGCCGCCGCCGCCGGGTCCCTGCAGCACCATCTGTTGGGCTAGCGACACTCGGTTCCCGGGTGGGCACGCTCGCATGAGACGCGCGTTGAAGGAGACGAATGAGTTGACTGGAGAGAATGACTGACACACTATTGTATGCGTGCGGTATAACATTGCACGATATTGGTGTGAACCAGCAGTAAATGGCTGTGCCATTGCTGTGAAATTTGTTATCACTGCACATTTTCGTTTATCCTTTTTTGTCGTTCATGCCATTTGCGCCCTCATGTGTTTCATTTTTTGTTTGTCGCTAGCCACCTGGCCAACGATTTCGTGTGACTGAGTGCCTTCGCGCACGATGAGTGTTCGGTGTATGACTAAGTGTTAATAAACAATAAACGTTTACTAAGGAAAAAAGGTGAAATGAAGGCGCCAGCTTGTGACCGCATCATAGGAGCTTCAAATAAACGTATAAATCGGATATACGTACGTAATATTTTTACGACTGACCACAAAACACTACGGCCCTGACCAACACCGTCAGCTAATCACCCTGATCACCAGTTAACTGTTCACATAGCAGGAAAAGGGAGTTTGCGTTGGATTTATCGACGTCGGCCAGTTTCTCAGTTAGTCTTCCTACGCGTATATCAAGGAACTTGGCAATTATTTTGGAAGGGGTGTCTTGTAGCAGATGGGATGTTTATTTTTCAGCGGTTTCTAGCCCCCATGCTTAGGAATCAGCATTATTATGCCACGCCATCGGCTTCAAACAAAAAACCTGAGTCAAAGCCATTGGAGTCAAAGCCACAAATTGATGCCATCTGTTATTTGACCTCCCAAAGCGTCCCAAAAATGGAGAAAAATTTTTTCTAAAGCCCGATACTGATAGTGATTTGTTTACAGGCATTAGATAATAATGATTCCTTGTGCGTAAAACACGCAAGTTATTTGATCTGAAAAGTGGGAGTGTGGAGTCATACGAAAAGTTCTTTTCAATTTTGAATCATGTTACTCATGTAGTGTGCGGGAAGGATTGTCTGAAATGCTGCGAGTGCCCTAGACGTTTCTCACTTTTTCTAGGATTATAGGCCTGCTTGAAGAAGTGAGCCTTATTGAAGTGAGTATTTATTTATCATTTTTTTTTTATTTCGCCACGATGAATCGCGCGTCGCACTTGTCTCGCTGACGCAGCTAAAACGGTGTCATATTGATGCAGCTTACCGTCACATGGCGTGTTCACAAAAGTATTGATTCTAGCGATGATTTTATTTTCCAGACCGGTGCAGTAGGTTAGCCGTTTATGTAGTCCAGCGCCACCTCAACCAGGGCAAAGAACTAGTAACATGGAGACCTCGCCATTCTTTCCAAGGTCAGCGATCGTCGCTGGTGCTTGTAACGTGCGCGAGAGCTGCGTGCTGAAGCTGAACGACGGCAACTGACGTTACATCGCGAACGAGGAAGCAGAATGTCCCCCCCCCACCGATGTTATCAATGTTATCGGCCATAGGGAAGCCTTTTTTACTAGTAACGACCCCACAGTGACGTCACTGGGAGTGAGTCGCTGGGAGTCCAATGTAAGCAAATCAACAGCCACTGGCAACGGTTGCTCGTGCTGTGGAGCGACGGATGGGGTTGCGCCGTGGTTTCTGCGTTCTTAAAATGCTATTTACTTGCGTACTGTAAAGGTGTTGTCGCAGATAATACGAGTTATTTAGACCTATTTCGTTATCACACCTCGCCAAAAAATGACTGACTGCAGTAATTGACAAGAGAGTTTGAGATGCTCGTAAAACCAAATGTCCAAGTGAAAGGATGGGATTTTGCAATGATGGAACTTTCACGTCGATTTTTATAATACCCTTCTTACCAAGATATTTTCACTGTTGCTGGTTTGTGGCTGAGACCTGGCTGTGGTAATGACCTAAAATTCGGATTGCACAGGGCAGACATAAGCTGAGTGGTGCCTTTTGACTTACCATTACCTGCCATTGTTTGGTTATATTACACAACAGCACCGCTTTCGCGACAAATGTTGCTCATATAAGACGAAGACTCCGCGTACCGCCGGTTGTTATTGGACGATTGACTGTGACGTCAGCAGGCATTCATCAGCTGATCTGTTGTGTCATTGTCGGTAACTAGATATAGAGGTGGTGTATTACAGATGGAAAGTGAATGTTGTTTGTTATGAAAATACTGTTTTCCGCGATAATGGTATGTCCAATACGGGACAAACGTTGAAAACAGGGGGTTTTGGGTGGGGTTAATTTTCTATATCGCAACAGGGGGCTTTAGGGAGTTTTTTCGTACACGACCAGTGACTGCTAACGGTGTTATCGGTGGCTAGGCGGTGGCCGTGCTATGTGTGAATGTTGTGTTCGACGATATTGGTATGTCCAATACGGGATAAACGCTGGGAACGGGGGGTTTGGGTGGGGTTAATTTTGTATATTGGGACAGGGGCTTTTCCGGACCGGCGATTGGTACCGGTGTTATCAGTAGCCGGGCGGTGGCCGTGCAATATGTGAATGCTGTGGTCGGCGATATTGGTATGTCTAATACGGGATAAACGCTGGGAACAGGGGATTTGGGCGGGGTTAATTTTCTGTATCGGAACAGGAGCTTTTCCGGACCGGTGATTACTACCGATGTTATCGGTGGCCGGGCGGCGGCCATGCTATATGTGAATGCAGTATTCTGCGATAATGGTATGCACAACAGGAGATAAACTCTGGTAACAGGGGGGTTTGGGTGGGGCTTATTTTCTACATCGGAACAGGAGCTTTTCCGGACCGGTGATTACTACCGATGTTATCGGTGGCCGGGCGGCGGCCATGCTATATGTGAATGCAGCATTCTGCGATAATGGTATGCACAACAGGAGATAAACTCTGGGAACAGGGGGTTTGGGTGGGGCTTATTTTCTACATCGGAACAGGGAGCTTCAGGGGGCTTTTCTATACCGGGCCGGTAATTGCTACCGGTGCTATCGGTAGCCTGGCGGTGGCCGTAAAACTATAGGAATTGTAGACTGGTCTTCCACATTAAACCAGCGGGATGGGTGAACTAGGATATTCCGCCACCTTCCATTAACTGGGATTAACACTGTTTATGGGGCGTAAGGCTATCTTATACCGCGGCCGAAGCGCGGTATAAGATACTAGAGGCCACGGGCCGATGAAGGGTGCGATTGGTCTTGGCTCTTTCCAACACTTAAGGTAGATTAGGTTAGGTTGGTAAGGTTAGGTTAGGTTAGGTTAGGTTAGGTTAGGTTAGGTGAGGTTAGGTTAGGTTAGGTTAGGTTAGGTTGGGTTAGGTTAGGCTAGGTTAGACCAGGTTAGGTTAGGTTGGTAAGATTAGATTAGGTTAGGTTAGGTTTTGTTAGGTTAGGTTGGTAAGGTTAGGTTAGGTTAGGTTTTGTTAAGTTAGGTTGGTATGATTAGGCTGGTAAGGTTAGGTTAGGTTAGGTTAGGTTAGGTTAAGTTAGGTTAGGTTAGTTTAGGTTGGTAAGGTTAGGTTAGGTTAGGTTAGGTTGAGTTTTGTTAGGTTAGTTTGGTAAGGTTAGGTTAGGTTAGGTTAGGTTAGGTTAGGTTAGGTTAGGATAGGGTAGGTTAGGTTAGGTTAGGTTAGGTTAAGTTAAGTTAGGTTAGGTCTGTAAGGTTAGGTTAGGTTAAGTGAGGTTAGGTTGGGGTAGAGTGCGGGAAAATATAGTTTCCTGTATTTGATATCTTTGAGATTTTTTTTTATTTCCTTTTCTGTTTAGTAATTAAGCATGTTTTTATTTTTCATTTTTATTAATTAAACATCTTTTCACTTTTCCATATCATTTTTTATTAAAATTGCATGTCTTAATATTTTACTTATATTTCCGGTTCATTCCATATCTATACTTTTGGATCATTTCACTGCTACATTGGATTGCCATTTCAGCCTTTTCCTTTATTAAATTCCCACTAACATAATGTATCTATTGCATTCTGTTCCCCTATCTTGTTAATTATCTATTCAGTTTCATTAGGAAACATGTAAGTTAATGGTCTTATATATCGATACCACCCAGTGAACAGGACTGAGCATTACAACCCATCTCTACTTTTGATGGGACAAAAACATAAATGGCGTCTCAGACGGCAGGAAGGAGTGAGCGGTGCATTATTGAAATGCTGTTTCCATGGAAATTACAATCTTTACATGTCGGGAATGACTTTTTCACGTAACAAGACTACATATTCTGCGTTGTAAGTATAGTTTTTCCTCAATATCGTAATCTTCACGCAGCCGGTGCGAAATGAACCGGTGACCCATTGCTTTGATGTTCCTGTGGCAGTTTATAACAACTCTAGAGGCTTGTGATTGTCATCATACCTAATGCATCTAACTGCTGATGACTTAAGTGTTGTTGCATCCTTTACTTCACATTTGAGTTGATAAGCTAAGATGCAAACTAGTTGTGCTGTCCACCTGTCAATTGTGGGTTCGTAATAAATGTAAATGACAAGAGTTTAGCTTGTCCTTGTTTTGGTTTCCAAAAGAAAAAAGACACTAACGTAGCATGGGTGCACTAGTGTGTTAAAGGAGAGAGATTTAAAATAGACTGGTAACACTAGAGAATGCTTTGTTGAAGCAGGCTGTGACCCATTATATTTTTTGAAAGTGACTGGTGCCAGTATCAAACTAGTGTCCAGAAGTGGTGTAGTGGCATCCAAACATCTTCCATCATGCATGCCAAGGTATTAAATTTGTAGCCAAAGGCAGATCCAGAGTGCTGGTTTTCAATGGTTGAGGGGGTCAAATTCAAAAAAGGCGTACTGATTAAAAAAAGCCATTGGAATTTGCCTTCTTTTGCCCCAAGGATTGTTTTGAAACAAACTTTCCTTGATAAAACTTGCTTCAGTTTTCTTCAAATTCCAGAAATGTGCGTACCTGCCCATTTTCGGCTATTGGGGGGGGGGGGGCATGGCCCTGTTGGACTCCTTGGATGCAATACTGTTTGTGATACCACTTGGGTAGCAGTGGACATATTTGTTTGGATGTGCTAGTGCAACCTTAGCTGTTAATTTAATGCTATATTTGGGGAGGTTCGCTATTCTCTTGGTATGACAATATTTTGGTGCTAATTTGGAAGTAGATTTTATGTACCAGTTCCAGTAGATACAGCACAATAAGAGTGTTTTCACAGCCTCACAGCAACATATATTTTCACCAGTGCTTGCTGAGCGCTTATGCTACCAAGTAATGAGCCATGTCTGCCTGGTTTACATTTTGTTGGGTGTTTTGTACATACTGTTCTTTTCCGGATCCTTTTTACTTACGTCCTATGTTTTTTATATGTTTTACTTACCTAGTGACTACGTGTAGTTTTGTACATGTAACTGCACGTATCTCGTTTCGGGCGTATATAACTACATCTGTAACTACCTGTGCGCCCGTCCGCTCCCGCCTCTCCCTACCGGACGGCACGTCCTCATGTAGGACTCTGAGGCGGGTCTGTGGGACCGGTCGGGGAGCGTCATGGGCGTCGGCAGACGACGAAACTACCTGGTACGCATGCCCAGCGGGCGCACATACCGGCCCAACAGCCGGTATCTTCGACCCCTGTCACCGGTCGTGACAGTCTCGCAAGGCGGCGGCGGCGATCGAGACAACGGCGACCGCAGCTGCTTCGACTCCGGCGGCCGCCACGGCGGCGACGGCGGCATTAAGGGCGACGGCAGGCGCGACGATGGCCCCGACGACGCTGGGTATGGCGATTGCGGTGGCGGTCGCGTCAAAGGCGGTGTGTGGCAGCGACCGCGTGGGCGCTGGAGCTCCGGCACTGCTGCCCGTGAGGCGGGCTGCGGACTGGACTCAGACTGCGAGGACGCCAGTGGCCGCAGAAACTCTCGGTCAGCTGGTCCGAACCAGTGTATTGTATCGTTACGTAACTCCCCCGGTTTGCAATCCGCTAGACAGCAAAAAGTTCAATGGTTTAGGAAGCGTGGCAAAAATGAAGGCAGAGATCAAAGCTAAAACAGGATGCCTCCAAGTACACGACTAATTTACTGTGGCTATAAGACGTAAAAGGTAAAACTCCGCCAGGCGATAACTGCGTTAAATAAAGTTCCAGAAAAACGGGAGATTTTTTTCCACAGTATGAACTAAACAAAACTGCTTCAGCCGCTGCGGCATCTCTCCGTCCCCATCATCAACCGCGGCGGACGCCTCGGTCGGTCGTGGCGTATCGGTCGGTCCGTCTGGGGCCGGCTGGGTGGCGCCCTCTGTCCGCGCCGCGCCGCCCTCTGCAGCAGGGTTCTGCTGTTGCCGCCGCCGCCGCCGCCGGGTACCCCGCTTTGGCGTCCCTGCAACACTATCTGTTGGGCTGGCGATACTCGGCTCGCAGGTGGGCACGCGCGAATGAGGTGCGCGTTGAAGGAGACGAATAAGTTGACTGGAAACAATGAATGACACATTACTGTGTGCTTGTGATATAACAATGCATGATATTAGCGTCAAGTGGCTTCACCAGTAGCAGGTGGCTGTGCAATACCTGTGGAATTTAGTATCGCTGCGCATTTCTGTTCAGGCGTTTTTGTCGTTCACACCGTTCATGTCCTTCATGCGTTTCATTTCGTGTTTGTCGGCAGCCACCTGGTCGACGGTGTCGTGTGATGTGAGTGCTTTCGCACAAGATGAGTGTTCGGTGTATGATTAAGTTGTAATAAACAATAGCGTTAACTAAAGAAAATCATAAGAGGAAGGCGCCGGCTTGTGACCGCATCATGGGAACTTTAATCAAACGTACTGAATCGAATATACTTACGTAATATTTCTATGATTGTGACGACGAAACACTACGGCCCTGACCAACACTGTCACCTGTATTACCTATATCACCAACGCTAACTGTTCGCGTAATAGGAAAAGGGAGTTTGTTGTGCAATGTCGCCAGATGTATATATATATACGTATCTACTATATATCCATATATATGTGTAGATATAATGCTTATTTTAAATTATATTATTAATTCCCAACTTGGAAAGCTCAAATAATGGCTTGGGGGAAAGTGGGATTTCCTCCCCTCTCAGATTTCAATATGAATGTGCGCCTTTCCCAAGGGCGCTGGAAATCTTGGCTCCGTTGAATCCACATGGTGAGATGTCATCTTCATTGCCGCAATAGAGAGCCTCTTGGCACCGCTAGCGATGGCACGCTGTATCAGGCGCCCCCTTGGCTGCACTGACATCCAGCGTAGTATGTTGTTTCTGTGTAATGTATGTTGCGGCATTCGGAGAAAAAGGCACGACACTAAAGTGTGCAGGAAACCCAATTAATGTTTCACCTTTAAAAGGGCTGTTTTTCATTTCATATCGCTTGTGCACTGTATTTCGTGATAGCGTCTTAGACTTAGTGGCAATGTTCTGTTTGTATGTTGAAACAAATAGAATAGTTTAAATATTTCTTCTTTAATCGAATTATGGTTGCTTGTGACACAGTATACTTGAGTATGTCCTTTCGTTTTGCTTGTTATAACTTTGTGATGTTCATGGCACGGCTGTAGAAATGGAACAAAGCTCGGTAAGGGGAAACAAATCCATTGCACCCTTACATGTGGCATTGGTAACGTATTTGCAATGCTTTATTTTGTAAAGAAAAAAAACGCGCGAACGATCTAAGGTACTGATATGGAATTTTGTACCAATGATTTCCTTTGATAAGGAAAGATCCGTACCCAATGTACAGAAAGTTATGCCCCTGGTGGACGGTAATTGATTTTCGTCGTGTAATGTTTTTCGTGTTCGTGTCCTGTATTTCGTGACAGTGTGCTGTTTGTATGAGGAACCAGATGCAGCTAGATGAAGCTGATTAAGCCCGCTTTTTCGAGGAATGAAAAAGCGGACTTGTTCTTCGTCAAACGCAATGTGACTGCGGACGTTGGGGCCAAAAGAAAAAAGCACATGTTCTTGAGGAGATATCAAGACGTTTAACATTTCCCACTCAGTTACGACTTTGGCGCATGTGCAACAGTTTCCGCGCACTACGTCGGGACTACGTATTGGCTAATACTGGCGCATAAATGCTGGCATGGGGGTTAATTTTCGTACGTAAATGTGGTGTAGTATCAAAATTTTTATGCAGTGGGGTGCAATTCAAAGGATTTTTGCTGTGAAGGTAACATAAATCAGAGTATGTTTAACATTACTTCATGGAGATTCTGTAAAAAGCAAGCATCAAATCCATGCAGTGAGGTGAGCTGCTCAATGCCGAAGGATGCGCAAGTTTTCGTTCTTGCGCATTGCAAAATCCAACTTATTCCCTATTGACTTGTTGTCAGTTCTTGTTCCAAAGTGTAAATGGATCGGAACGTCAATATTCGGAGATGAGAGATCCATGAGGCAGGCGCGCAATCGCTCGCCACGGTACGTCACAGTGCCAGAATCTCCGCGCGCCGGTCGGCCACCCCGACCTCGGCTCCAGCCGGCACGGGTCACGTGATCACGTGATCACGGGTGATCACGGGTCACGTGATCACGTGATCACGGGTGATCACGTGATCACGGATCAGCAGTGATCACGGGTCACGTGATCACTGCCGCGGGGCGGGCCGGAGCCCGGGCGGCCACTGCGGCAGCCGGCCGGCCGGCCAGCAGGTAGAATTCACTCGATGTGTTCCTCGCCAGCCCTGCAGACCTGGCAGCCTGTGTGTTGCTGCGGAAAAGTAGATGTATACTAACAAGGTTCCTGGGCGGATAGGATAAATCACGACCCAGAAACGACGGAAAGCTGTAAATACTAGTGCTTAAACGTAATTTTGCCAAGACCACGTATTTGGATTCGGGAGTTTTATTCTTCTGGCTGCTGGTTCTGGGACGCCTTGAACTCCATAATTTTACGTTAACCCTGTGGCAATGCCGTTAACCCGCGCACGACCGTCCATCGGCGACGATCACACCCGACGGGGGGGGGGCAGTTGGCCGCCCCCCTCTAGCTCACGAGCGGTTGGTCGCACGATAAAAATAAGCACACTGTTGGAATATTTATGGCGAATAGAGCTCGAGACTGGTCTCATTTTTAGTTTTAGATAATATATAAGCAATTTACGTCCTATATATGTTTTCTCATAGCCGACTGCATGAGACAGAGAAACGGCCTGAATCTCAAGGGCTGTCACTAATAACGCATAGGTAAAGGCACCAGCGCACAAGTAAAGGCCAGGAAATGCCGATACGCATCTAATTTCTGGAACTTATGAAATATATGCGCCGAAACGTTGAGTTAAAGACACGGCAATTTTCGCGCCGGCTGTCGGCATGCGCCGCAGCCGCACGCAGAAAGAAATCAACGGAAACTAATTTTAACGTTCTTTTATTTTCGTGACATAAGCCTATCTATGTAAATTTTTATTGACCTTAGAGGCTCTTGTGATGATTTTTCATGCTTCAGTTTTGGAAAAATCCATTAGTTACCAAGCTACACAACTGGCGGAGCTTTATTCACAAGAGCCTGCTTATTTCCAAAATATGCATTTTTTTTAACACCTTTTGAGGCTCTTGTTATTACTTACGTCTGTGCAAGCCAGTTCAACCATTTTCTACGCATTCTGAATAATTCATCGCTGATTTTGACGGTGTTACATTTTGGCTCACAACAGTCATTCGTGACCTGACCTCAGGTCAATGGCTGGAAGCCATTGATACTTTGACGAATGACGGTAACTAGATGTCTGCATCACTCCACATTAAAAATGTTATGAAATATGGCGCCAGTTTCCGAAAAAACGACGACATGTCCTAAAAATGGACTTGACATTAGGTCAATGACCCGGAAAATTCCGAAAAATCTGAGGCTGCAGATTTGTTGCATCTATCAAGATCACTAACCCCTGAAAGTATTATTGTTTTCTTATTATTGCTATTTCTTCTTATTATTTCTTAAAGTGTTATTGTTATCTTGTTTTCCGGAAAAGTTACAAGGCGCTAAACTTTTTTGGACATAAGTCCGTTTGACCTGCCCTAGGTCACACACCTGACCTGACCTGAGGTCCAAACTTTGACACAAGGTGCAAAATGATGAAGCAAAAGGTACACAAAGTTTCGTGACTCCGTGTTTATTCGTTCTCTAGCAATCCCAGAAAAAAACCTCAGGGGGCGGTGAACTGCCCCCCTAGTCGGGGACGGGTTAAAAGAAGCCACTTACAAATGGTCTGCATTCTCCCTTAGATCCGGACATTCTGCCGTCGATGGAAGTGGCGCTTCGCCGTCCCCCGTGATAACCGACGTGCCCGATTGCGACACGAATGCCGATAGTTGTCGAGAACATAAGAGGGGATTCTGAAAATGATTTGGAGTTAATGTCTTTTTAATGCATTGTTTTCCATGCATCACCCAAAAATGTATGCAAAATCACAAAACCTTTAAATTGCGGCCCCCGAAGGAGATACAAATGTCATCATTTGGTCCAAAACGCCGTTATGTATCTTAGTAACCAACCAGACCTTCTTACGGACGGAAGCCGAGGCCCCGAGGCATGGTCGGGACTACGGTTCAGTGACAGAATAGGCCCAGGACACCCGAGTTTATTCTGTGAGGCCCTTTAAAAATGTTAGATTCCCAATCTCTGGGCTGTTTTTAGGTGTAATCTGCTTTTAGTTGTAAATTCTCTCACGAACGGAAAGCGGGCTCTGTAGCAGGGTGGGATTGACACCGGTTCAACGCAGGCCACCCTTGTTTATTGTGTGAGGATCACTAAAATTTTAAATTCCCAGTCTCTTGGTTACTTTTGACCGTAATCAGTGCAAGGCCCTTTTAAGAACGGGAGTCAGGGCACCCTTTAAGGTCGAACCTTGGTTCAACGCAGGCCACCCAAATCCATTCCTTGATGCCCTTTTAAAATTGTCAGTTCCAATTTTCTCGGCCACTGCCGGGTATAATAGCAAAGGGCCCTCGCTTGGATGGAAGCCGGGGTTCTCTAGCATGGTCCAAACTCTGCCAGGACAGGTCTGCCGAGTCCATTCCGAAAGACCTCTTAACAACTGTAAGTTTCCGGTCTCTTGGTCGTTTTTGAGTGCCTCTTGTATGAGGCCCTCTTACGGATGGATGATCTTAAGAGACACATGGCAATGACACTCTTGTGGCGAAGTTTTCATATATACATATAGGGAATACTTTCTGCCTTTTCGTGCCTCTGAGGTTTTCAAGAAGC
This sequence comes from Capitulum mitella, assembly GCA_030062745.1. Taxonomy (NCBI): domain Eukaryota; kingdom Metazoa; phylum Arthropoda; class Thecostraca; order Pollicipedomorpha; family Pollicipedidae; genus Capitulum; species Capitulum mitella. Next base: position 2,652,589 of record CP099853.1, on the reverse strand, counting down.
AATGTCTGCTCTGGACCATGTTGATTGCACACGCATATGCAAGCGAATAGAAACAATGTGGCTATGTAACTTAACATTTACGTCATTCTGCTTTCATACCGTGTTTAAGCACACTGATGGAAACTTGCAGAAGTATACTCACAAAGGAAAAAAACGCTTTCTTCACCGTCCGTCATCAGCCAAAGTGGGGAAAACGTTCGACATTCCTGGCGACGGATGTCCGTCAGCAGTCAGCTAGCTGTGCCCCGTCCGACGGCCGTTCAGTTTCCCGATTCCTACCAACAGCGGACCATCAGTGCGTAATCTGACGGACACGAGCTCCGTTTTTGCGGATGACGGATAAACGCTATTCGCAACCAGCACCATCACGTTCCTGCCACTTACCTTCAACCCACAGGACTGTAATCGGTTCTCAATCTGCCGTGCAAAGGCGAAGAGTTGTATGTGCCGTTTTCAAATTTTTACAGAACCGTTTTTGTCTTCAACTGTTTTTTTATTCGGCAGTTTAAAAAAAGGTTTTTATTTAATCAGGCCTCATTCAGGTGCGACGTCATCACGAACTACAGCGAGGGTGTGGTGCGGTGCAGCTCCTCACACGCTGCGGAGAGAGAGACGATGCTACGTAGCAGGGAGGATCGAAAATATATTTTTTGTCGCAAAACAACTTCTTAGGAGTCAAAACGCGTGCACATGGATCTGAAAACACGAAAAATAGGGAGTAAAAAGATGTAAAAAAAAATATTCTAGAAAGGGCGCACGAAGCGTCTTTGAAGTGAGTTTCGCCGATTTTGAGCGTTTAAGTCTCCATTGGTTTAGCATTACTCATAGCAGAATAACACCGCAGTCACCATCTGACGTAGCTGTGCGTAGCTTTGTGGACCTTTTAGTGTCTGTAGTTCACGGATAAGTGATGAGCATGGATTTGAGCAAATAACAGGAGGCTGCCAGGTAGAATAAAGTGGTAGACAGACAGTAGCCCTTACGAGCTAAGACCGCGCACCAGTGAGCCTCACGACCTGCAATAGCTGCGGACTACGGAGTCCGAGTCGAATTCGTGGGCTTCCCACACATATCGTTGCCCACGCTGCTCATCTCTGAGGACGCTCTTGAAAACCTTGATCGGTGCCGGTTAACGATACCTCGCAGCGAAGCGCTTTGTTGTCATCGGAGAACGGTCGAGTCAGACAGACACGTCAGAGGAGTAGCGCTCTGGTCCCTGGACTGTGGCGTGGTGACCAGAGATTTAGTACTCGGGTGTGTCCCGTCAGCATTCGGATCGTAGGGGGTGACATTCTGTGACATTCTGTGACACAGTGACATTCTGGAACTGAGCTAAAATGAATAATCCAGGACCATCAACAAGACAGAGAACGAAACACTCTGCTGCAAACAGGCCCGGACGCTCTTCCCATAAACCAGCTACCGTGGAAAAGAGAAGTGTATGCCTTTTACGTGAAGACAAGGAATGAAAGGACAACTTCTTCTGGAAAGAAACCGACAAAACGAGAAATAGCAAAAGCAGTCAAGGATGCCATAATAGCCATCTGGGACAGAGCCAATCTTATTACGTGGGTACCAGTGGACGACGGAGAGGCGTCTCAAATGGGTGGCACGTCGGGTAAGACCGAGAGAGAGATGTCAAATGTTATTTCGGAGAACAGGATAATTCAGAACGTAGAAAGACTGTCCATAACGGGGAAGAACATCATGAAATGGTCTTCGAAACGCGAACGGGGCAAGGGTCGAAAGTTCGTGAGTATGCAGCGAGAGTACTATGGCTTATTTGGCATCATGTGGTGCCGATGCGATCTTGCTGATGTCCCCTGTGGCACGTGTCCAGCTTCTAAAAGGGCGCCAGCTCAAGAAATAGCTTTCCTCAAAGACCAGCGAGGAGAGAGGAAGCTCTACATAAGCGGCGTTGGCCGGAAGACAACTGAAGAAAATGTTCGAAGGCAGAAGAGAAGGGGGAAACGTATGGAACTAGCGGACAAGAGACAGAAGAGGGACAGGCAGCACGATCCTGAGGAAAGGCAGCTGACCGAAGGGGATGCAGTTGACGACGATGATAGCAGTGAAAATTGTGTCAGACGGGCGATACAGGTGATACAGGTGAGGCAGCTGATGCAGGCCGCTCTTATTCACCTAGTTCCGATGATGACGCAGACGATGTCGCCGGACAGAACCGCCATCAGCTTCCAAATTTTTCGCGGATGTGTGATCGATACGGTAAATCTGATCGCTCCGCCGCTGGCTTGCTGAAGGCAGCTTTGGTTGATTATGGGATAATCACAAAGCACATCAAGGCTGAGCTGACAGACCGCAGCAAAATCCGGCGACAGACAGACAAATGGGGTAAAGAAGAGGTGGCTGAAAGCTCGTTGCAAAACCCTCGTGACCGCTTAGCAGGATTCTATGACGACGGTAGGGAGGACAAGACGCTGCAGAAAGTTGGCAAGAAATTGTCGTTTACCAAAGAACTGCACGAGGTAGTGGTTACTTAGCCCGGCCATCGGTATGTCGATCACGTGTCTCCAAATAGCGGAAGTGCTACAGATATCGCGAAGGAGTTGCTGGACGTGATACGGGACAAAGATGCGCATCCAGTGGTGCTTCGAGCAGACGGCACAGCGGTAAATACCGGCCGAAACAGTGCTGTGAACAGGCAAATCGAACTGGGTGTAGGCCGTCCGCTCCAACAAGCTATATGCGGCATCCACATCAACGAACTGACGCTGAAACATGTGTTCAAGGATGCTGATGGTGGAACGAGTGGTCCAGCATCTTTCCACGGACCAGTTGGCAAAGCCATTCAGAGAGATATGACCTTTTGGCTAAGTTTGAGCCAGTGCCGGGACTAGTTCCTTCAATTCCGGTAGAAGTTCGAATGAGATGAGCAAAGATCAGCAATACCTTTATGACATGTGTAGGGACGTCCAGGCAGGACCAGAAAGTGTTACCCGGCGCTTGTTGGCCTTAGAACCAGGGGCCATCCACCAAGCCCGTTGGGTTACACTTGCAAATAGAGTACTCAGACTGTACGTGTCCACAGAGGCTCCAGCACCGGCGCTTGTACGGCTAGTATATTTTATACTAAACCAGTGCGGCCCCGGATGGTTTAGGTACAGACTTCATTCAAACATCAGCGACGGGGCGAAGAACCTGTTCTTTCTGATATCGCTGTCAAGAAAGCTGCCGGAGAGAGACTGTAACATCACGCAAAAGGTGCTCCAGAGCAACGGGTTCTGGGCCAACAGTGAGCATGTCCTGATCGCTATGCCGGCCGACGATCAGCAGGAGAACAGGACGCTGGCGGTAGAGCGCAGAAGGAGATGTCGAACCAGAAGATGCCAGGACCAGGATCCAGATGACATACGCCAGTTCGTTATCCCTGACATCAACTTCCAAGCTGAGAAGTACCACCACATGATTGACTGGCAAGACACAACGAAGCCACCTTTGGTCATGGAAATGTCAGACGAGACCATCGCGGCTGTTGTGGAAGCACCAATGGACTTCAGTGACTTTCCCTGCCACTCCCAAGGGGTCGAACGATGGGTGAAAAAATTCACTGAAACGGCAGAGAAGAAGGCGGAACACAATGGACGTCATGCTCTGATACTGGCAAAAGCCCGGTCCAGGACTGATCTGCCAATGATGGGCACGAGGAGGGACTTCTATGACTGGTTTCGAGTGACAAGTGACCGCTGAGGCTGGTTTATTAGTGCCAGCGGAGTTTGTTGTGGAATGTTATTCATCACAAATAAATAGTGCTAGTTTAACGTTGTATCTGGGATGGTGTTTGATGAATGGTGAAGATAATAATCATGATGATGATGACGATGACAATTATGATATGTTTCGATGGTTGCCGACATGACGCAAACAGCGTTTGTTCGGCGCATGCGCTAAACGCCGAAAATTATCACTCACAGGATTCACATAGACTTCTGAAGGGTTACCTTCTTGAGCAAAATGTTTAAAGCAATAGAGACTTCAACGCCTAGAAGGCGTGTTTCTGGTCCCTAAAATGCTTCGTGCGCCCTATGTAAAATATTTTTAAAATTTTTTTGGTCCCCTATTTTTCTTTTTTCACATTCACGCGCAAGCGTTTTGACCCCTAAGAAGTTGATTTTTTTTTCGATCCACCCTACTGGGCTCACATGGGAAAGAGAGCGCGTATGGCGGACGGGCTCCTGGGAGCACTGTGGACCTTCAAGAGGTCACGCCTTTTGATGAGGTCCGCCACACGACTCCACCCCAAGGCTTTCAGGCCCGGGACGATGTGGTCCCCCGCGTCGCATCCCCGTCACCAGCCTGGCAGCAAAGTTCATCATCTTGTGCACGCTGTTCAGTTGGCCAGCGGCGGTTCCTCCCACAAAGTGATACAGCAAAGGATATTAGGGAAGACGTGGGAGTGAACGAGGGCTTCATGACGTCATGAGCTGAGTAAGAACGAACTTTAAGAGACTTTAAGAGAACTTTAAGAGACAAGGATGTTATTACAACGTCGAACCATGGTGGACATGTGATACAGGTAAGATGTGAGATACCAGGTAAGATATTCGTCGATGATTACACCTCGTCGCGACCTGAGACGTCACCTAACCAGGGATCTTGGGTGATGCGCCGTCCATCAATATGCTAATTTGTCGTGTCATGTTTCTTTTAAGCTGTTGAAATGACGGGGATCGTGCGTATCGCATATTTGTGACGACCACCAAACCTCTGGTTTTATTTTTTTGACGAGGGGCCGTAACAGCCTTTCGCGGATGGCTTAACCCTATTCCCGGAGGGCTAGACGGTATGGTCGATTCCCGGCGGGGGGGGCGGATTCGCCCCCCCCCCCGAGATCTCGAGAACTACACATCCGATTTTATCGCAACAAACGGAAATCGATTTGCCATGAAGTAAACTACACATTTATAACAAGAAATCTTCAAACTTTGAAAGCAGTGGATACAGGGGGTGGGGGCAAAAAGATCAAAATTAGGAGTATTTTTGGACTTCTTATAACTCCGTTGTTTATGGACTGTTTTCGATGAAACTGGCATGAATCGAGAGATTATGGATGGGACTTTTACCATTGGTGCACACATTTGGAATTTTGAGGAAATTCATAAGCGTTCACAGGTTTTCAAAAATAGAAGGATTATTTTTTCAACAACTAAACGAACAAAAAAAAAGCAAAAACGCTTTTTTGGCTTCTGCTGGTCATGTTAGGCTAAAGAAGTACAACTCGCATTACAATGTTTGTATAATGCTAGCATAGGCGGTGCCAGGGACATGAAAAAGGGGAAACTGTCATGGTCACACGTTCTTCAGATCAACTTGTGACCTTGGACCTTAAATAACCTCCAGTGACCTTGGAGTCACTTAAAATGATCTTTTTTCAATCATTTTAATTCACTCTGTTTCAAAAATTGTATTTTACGGCTATTGTGATATACGGTACGCGCACTGACACTTTAGGTCGTTGTTCCTTGACCCGACCCGATATCAAGCTGAAACTGAATACACAAGTAGAGGACACCCTTCTACGTCATAGATATTCCGGGTTTGACATTTAAAAGAATAGCGCCGAAATTATTGCAATAAAACCAAATTTTAACTATTGACCTTGACTTGACCTTGTGAAGTGACCTCACATGAACAAAGGTGTATCTGCACGTTGCCCAACTACTTTTCTAAGCACCCATATAAAGTTTTAAGTTCTATCTTAAACACGCTTTTTTGGCAGTCATTTTCTTTTTACCCTCGACAGGGCCAAAAATGGCCTGAGATGCCTCCCAAGAAGCATTGCCTGGCTCCCCTCTGAGTAAAAAGTGATTTCGAAATTTTGCCACGGCACGTAGAAAGAACAGTAGGAAAAGTCACTAAGTTTCGTGAAGCTGCGTTAAAAAGCATGGAATTGGCAAGCAAAAAACCCGAGGGGGGCGGATTCAGCCCCCCTGCCGGGAATAGGGTTAAATATGCATCAGAATCTGAACCTGAATTTAAAAGTAGCTACACAAACTTTGAAATCATGGCAGAGTATAAAATGTCATTGGAAAAATTCATTCTTTTTTCTGGAGGCTTTGGTTCCAATGAGCATGAGGCCCCCTTCTTCTGAGCTCATCGTTAGACTGTTGGACCGAACCAGTATTGAAGGCACGAAACAGAATCTTCGATTCGGGTCTTGAGGCATGGCAGATTGTGGATGTCGAGTGCGGTGTGTGTTATGATAATGTCGTGTGGGAAGTTTCTGGTTGACCTATCTCGCTAGTTTCTGGTTGACCTGTCTCGCTGGCTTGCTCCTCCCAAAAAGGGGAATTATGAAAAAAACAAAAAAAAAAAAAAAAAAAAGCGGCGGGGGGGGGGGGGGGGGGGGGAAAAAAAAAACGGGGGGGGGGGGAGGGGGGGGGGGGGGGGGGGGGGGGGGGGGGGGTTTGTTTGTGGGTTGTTTTGTTACAAAAAAAAAAAAAAAAAAAAAAAAAACGGTGTGGTCGAAAAGCTGGGTGTCATCGACGTAGAAAAGGAGTCGGTCATTAAAAAAAAGAAAACTGGGCCAACGATGGATCCTTCGACCACTCCATGGGACAAGGGTAAGGTAACCGAGCCACAAGCGACCACCTGTCTCCGGCCATTCCGGTAAGTGGTGAGCTAGTCCGACTTGACCCCGCACCACTCGAGCCTGTCTAGAAGGGTGCCGTGGTCAACACTGTCGAAGGCCTTGCTCAGGTCAGTTATAAGAGGCAGGACGTGACTAGCATCAATGATCTTTGCTGACCATTCGACCCCGTGAAGCATGGGGTCTCCGTTCAGTGGCTGTCTCGGTGACGGTACACGGTAACTAAGTAATTTGAAAGATAGTTGGGTACACATTACTCTTTCAGCAATTTTTAGCATGGCTGATGAGATAAAAAGAGTCAAAAGTTGTTCAGACTGGATCCGTCACCTGACTTATACACTGGTGTTACACGGGCAGTTTCCAGGCACAAGGAAGACTTCGTGTTGTCATCGAATAATTAGCTATAGTCAGAATGTGAAGCCCGATAACGGGAGAACATTTCTTCAACGTAAACCGAGGAATATCACCGGCACGAACAGCGCTGGTATGACTTGCGCGACAGCCGCGGACAGCTCCGACAGCGTCACCGGGCGCAGGGTGAGCGCTGCCGCACATACACAGTGGGGTCGAGGCCCGGCAGGTGACGCCGCCGTCCCGGCAGGCACTGCCGCTGCCTCGGCCGCGATCCGCAGGCCCGCAGCAGTGAGGTGCGCGCTTAAGCCGTCCGCTCTGTCCGCTAGATCATCATCGGCTGGCTTCTGGGCGGGCTGTAGGCCGAACCGCTTAAAGCGGTCCTAGAATCCTCGCCCGTCACTCAGAAGGCCATCGCTTACGGACGAGCGCCACACCCCGCGAACAGGCTTTAATGTACACGATTGTCGTGCACACTTTAGTTTGCCCCTTGACGTTTACGTTTGCGTCTTGGCGTCACAAGCGACCGACTGCGGTAAATCAGCGCAGCTAACGTAACGTACGACCAAAGGAACCCACTTCATTTCCGCATTTTGAATAAACTGCGACTGAACTCAACAGTCCTCCTACTGCTTGTAATTTATATACGGTAGCACATCGATGGGTTTGGTCTGTTTCGCTTCCTCCCCCCCCCCTCCCCACCACAAACACACGATGCGACCTGGGTGCGCTCCAGCTAAAGCCAATAAACACACGATGTACACCACAACCTGGGCTCATTAGACTGCAACATTTCACAGGGGAAATATGTCGGTATTCTGTCGCCGAGTCTGAGGAGGTGAGGAGGGCCAGCGCTGGTCCGTCGCAGGCGAGGAGGGCTGCATCCGTCTTCACTTTCCACTTTTCTCCATCTGCAGCTTCAGCAGGTCGATGTACCTGCGCCCTGTGCCGGCCGTACGGGCGATTTCGTCCGGAATCTCCACGCCCACTGCCGGCGGCAAGGCCATGCGTGAGGCCGGGCAGCAGGCTGAACGTGCTGCGTGCTGCGTGCTGGGTCTCTCGCCGGCGACAGCAGGACCGAAGAGGCCCAAACCTGAACTGGACATGAACCGCCAAGCGTCGCTCGGTCCAGTTGGCAGAGCGTCGTTTTTATACAGCGTTGCACGATCCACGCGGGTCATGTTAATCTTGATGAGAAACCAGTTTGAGCCGTGATGCGACATTTACTAGTCTACAGAAACATGAAGACATAACGAACATGAGACCCTATCATGCCACGTGGTGAGCGGCAAAATATTTCATGAGAAAGACGCGACCCGTGCTACAAACAGAACGTAAGTATATCTTAGTCAAAGTCAGCGTGGGAAACAATGTAAGTTAGGAAACGATATTTGGACTCCAGTGCTCACGGTAACGCTTCATTTTCTTTTGCCATGTGCCGTCTCCATCGGTCTTGGATTGTTTTGTGCTTCGGTAGTAAGACGTCTTGTCTATGACTCCTCTGATTTCTGGCCGGCGTTCTGGAACAGCATATTTTTCTGCATAGAGTCACATACCAGTTCTATCGGCGACGATTTTACCATAAGCTTATTGCATGCTTTAGTCAGTTTGGCCCAGGTGCTGTATTGAAAAGAAATTATGTCTTAAATGCTGCCTATGGTTGCCATGAGTACTCTTTACCCTTAATCTGGGGAAGCGACTCTGCTAGCCGCTGTCTACGGAATTACAGATAGTGCACTTTTTCTTTGCTCCAACCTCTGCTTATCTCGACCATCAACGGTCGGATTTTGGCAGTTCAAACGATGATCAAATTCGTCACCCTGAGGCTCCATACACCCCCATTTGTGGACCTAGTCATGGATGTCGCCGATGATAATGAATGAAAATGATAATTGTTCGATGACAGCGCTTCAAGCTTTTGTCAGTGTGATGCAGAAACTATGGGTAAAAAGTAATTGCAGGAACGTCTGGAAGGGTAGCGTGACAAGCGATCGAAGAGCCAGAATACAATTTTACTCCGTAAAGTATGATTTTTCTTCTTGGATAGATGCCTGTTTGTTTACTCCACACTTCAGTCTTCACCTTTGCCTCACTCTTCTCCATGCCGCGGGCCGCCGCTGGATCGCGGCAGAAAACGGAGGAGACATTTATGGGGCAGAAGCGTTGGTGGTGGGTCAGCTCTGCTCTGATTATCGGGCGGACAGACAGTGGGTGAAAGCGGACCCCAGTCTGTCCGCCTTTTGAGTGACACCTGTCGGTAGGTTTGACACTGGTGGTGCCAGGCCAGTACGCTGCGCGCCGTTGGAACACGATACTGTCTTGTGCGTTGGTGCGAATTGGCCATTTAAGGATATTTCACGCAACTGTATGATGTTTACTAAGTCGTATACACCATCTTAAGCATGCTTAAAAACGACATGCAATCGGCCTGCTGCTGTCGTATAATCCTGCTTGACGTGTGCTACAATTTGCTAAGGCTGCCCCCCCCCTCCCTTTTTTATTGTCATTCCCGAGCTTTCGGAAGTTGCTTCATGAAACTTGATGACTTTCCCTAAATATGTTATGCACATGTTGCAGCAAAACTTCAAAAATTCATTTTTTCCAGAGACGGTTTCAGAATATATTTTTGGGAGGCATGTTTGAGAAATATCGCCCTTGGTGAAGATCACGCATTTCGACATGGTCGTACACTATTTCGATGTTCTGTATAATGTCACGGAGATTTAAAATGATCGAAACATTTATTACCTGCATACTTTCAAGTATTTTTCGGAAAAATGTTGGTCACTGGCGGACCCAGCGGCATGTAAAAGGGAGCGTTTATATCTTCTAATACCTAAGATTTTATGAATCACTGTATGAACAAAACAAACCTGGCGTGTGATATATACACGTTTATCATAATTTATGCATATAATTCGCCTATATAGACTGCCAGGGGCGTCTTCAGGCATCGATTTCCAAATGTATATTTTGTCCAATAACATGTTTAGTTCCCAAAACAGGCTTCTGGATCCGCGTGACTGATGTTGTTATTTCTAGAGACATTACGACGAAATGTCATATATTTCAGTGGAAACAGAAATAAGAGGCGGCTCCAGGGTAAAGTAAAAGCGGGCATTTCGCTTATTCGTATTACTGAGAAATCATGACTCGACTTACTGAATAAAACACAGCCATCACCACGCAACTAATGACACCTCTTTTTCTCCTTCCTAGACCCGCCTATGAGTACTGGTGACGTCTGCATAATATGGCATGGAAAGTACATACGGTAATGTTTTTTTCACGTACGTATTCTCATGGGATAAAGAGGACATGACAATCAACCTCATATTATCCAAAAATCCCCCTCTTTTATGCCCTGGTTATGCGTATTATTTTTTTATTTCCAGATCTGATGCGTTTACGGTTTTAAAATGCGAACTTAAAGCACAATAGAAAATAGCATTCACAACGTGTTTGAATACGACAGTCGATTACCAAATGATGATTATGTAGAAAGCCACCCCACTTTTTCTGGTAACTGGATCCGCCCATGGGCACTTGTCATATGTATATATTTGGCACATATGTAAACGGTTTACCATACGTATATATTTATTACATAGGTAAACGGTACATATTTAAACGTGACAGAGATGTAAACGGTTTCCGAACACAAATTACTTCGCCAGACTGCGATTGTGTTGTGGAATGAATTAACATTTCCCCACTACGTGGACCCCTTTTTAAGTGTCCTGGATACGTCTATGAATTTTGAAAGTCAATTTCTTTCCAATATATGTGATAACCTATCATTTGTCGGTAGACTGACGTGAAGCAGATCAAAATCGGTTGTAAAATGTTGCCAGAAAACTTGTATAAGTAAACCCCATTTTTTACCCTCTTTTGACCCCGTTATCTCTCCTTTCCAAAATTTTGTTTCTTAGAATTAAAGAATTAATTCTATTAATTAATTTCTAATTTTTATTTCATTTAAAATTTTTTAATTAATTTTAATAATTATTAATCTATTAATTAATTTCTAGAATTAAAGATCTTGGTACAAAACATCGAAAGCCGTTTTCCGCTGGGAAATCGAACTAATACTTTTTGAGGTCGCGGGGGGAACAGAATTTGCCCCGAGCACGGAATCGCACGTAGCGGGCAGGAGCACGAAATAGGGTTAGGCATTTGAAGCTTTTATTACTTACACAGTTTCTCCGCCAAGTTCCTTGATCAATTTCGTACACGTTATAAAAATAACTGGTCATGCTTCTTTGAGGTTGATTCAAAGGAAAGCGTACACAAAGTTTCTATGTCGCGTTTTGAGAGTTCTTGCCGATCGCCATCTAACCCTGCTCCTTTTGGTTCATATCTGAAAATGAAATTATTTGATGGTATTGGGTTTGAGACAACCTCCGACATCGGGACTTCAAAAACTTCATCAAAATCCGTCGCTAGGCATATCAGAAAAAAACCTCCAGGCAGAAATGGACAGAGATGGACAAAGTAAGGCTGAGACCGAAAGACATGCTCCGGACCAAAACAGGGATCAGAACAAGATGGTTACGTTAGTGACTGTAAGTAGGATAGAGTGGGACAAGACGCATCTCCTGACGCTTGACATCGCATATCGCTTTTGTGTACGTTTGAATATGTTCCTGTTGGCGTTGGCGTATTTTATGAGCATTTTCTTTCCGTGGCCAGGAGGAAAAATCGGCGTGTTTTTTAAATGAAAATGCAATCGGCATTCTCGTTGAATCTCCGCAAAAGGGCGCCTTGCCCCACCCATAGGGCAAGACGTCCCAGACGATGGGACAAGGAATTTCCCGCGGCGTTTTACTCCAGGGAATGGCTGAAGCTTTCCGCTCACTCTGTGACGCTCGAGCACCCTCAACATTTGCTTTACACCACAAAATTGTACGGCTTGTGGCATATGACTTTATGAGGCGAATATCCCTCATTCCATACCCCTAGCTTCCCTTAGTCATTGATTCCGTCGGTCAAAATATTTTAAGCAGCACACTGACAACTCAGTTATTCAGATACATATTCAGATGCGTTTACTGCAACGTTATTACAACTTGACAATTATTGCAAGAGCTAGTCAGATGAATAAAATGGAACAATGAATGGTTTTAGTATTAGCCGGTTTCTGAGACATCCATGGCTGGCGATCCGGGGGACGGGGGCCCGGACCTCACCGCGCACCCCAATATTCAGCGGTTTAACATTAGGTCTATGGCAATGACTGGAAAGAAGCCGTCTAAAATCCTTTGTGGATCCCTCCTCCCTTAATTATTTTTAGCAGTCCTCAGCCATTGACATATCTGAACGGAATGCAAAGGTGTGACCGCACCCAGCACGCTGCCCTGCGTGACATTTAGTGACGTTTCTGCTTTTTATCCGTGTCGTCGCGGCAGAGGTCGCAAGGTATTCCACCACCTTGTTGACCACATTTGTGTAGGGCACGCCTGGCTAGTGTTTATGACCGTTACAGTATATCCACTCTTCGCATGATAGGTCAAAAGGCATGCTGCAGAACAGACAGGTGGTGCTCTCCTTGGCGGGATGGAGGCTGATGGTAGTTTTCCTTTTTTTGCATCTTGCACTGTGCGCAGATGTGCTGCCTGCAGCAGCGCTTTGGAAGGTGATGTGATGATGCGAAAACTTGGCTCTTTTCAGTCTTCCCGTTTTGCACTCTTTAAGGAGCTTGCGGTGCCGGGGACAGTTTCTGTAGGAGTTTTTTTTTTTATTTTAGACAAGCTATTAGTGCTCTCACCGCTGGGACCTGCCTTGACCTCGACTGGGATCATGACCATGACCATGGCCTTGTCTGGGCTGAACATAGCTCTGGTGTAGCTGGCACCAGCCTGGTGCGGCCCTGACTCATCACCAGCGGTTGGCTCTGGCTCATCAGTGACAAGAGACAGCGCATAGTCTTCTTCTGCGAAGATCTGCTCATTGCGTGGCCACCAACGTGACATTTTGAAGCTGGTCAGGACGCCGGTCTAGCCGATCGAGAAGCCGGTCGAGATGTTCGCCGACGGTACAGACCAACAAAAACACGCTCCTTCCCCCCCGTCTCCCGGTCGCCGGCGGGTACATGCGCCGATGGCCGAATGCGCTTCCCATATCTCCATGCCCACGGTCACCGGTTGGAAGGTTTGGCCCCCGAAAACTAGCGGCTGGATCCTCTTATGGGCCCCGTGCCCTTCCCCCAATTTCCTTCACTGCACGAAAGGACTTGCCGTCAGTCGATCGTCAGTCATGTAACATGGGGAATACGCACCACCAAAGGCTCAGTGGGGTCCTTTACCCTGCCACTGAGAGGGGCGTTTCACCCCATCCCGAGCTCGTGATGCAAAGTTGCGCATTTGCGGAAATGTGTCACAGCTGTGCAAATTTGCGCTCCGTGCTATTAAGTGGTAGATTACAGACTATCATCTGGTTATCATTGCCCCTTTCTTGCCCTTCAGTTCAAGACACTGTCGCAAGTTAAGTGCAACACGAAAAATAATCGAATGCCTCGTAAAATATTATTTTGATCTTAGCTCTCAAGCCGGCAACCGTGACGCTTTGTAATTCGGGGAGAGCAGAAGACTACGCATGTTTACAACCCGTACTTTACAGAATTTACCCAGGACTTTCAATATTAAAAATATCTGTATGGGGCCTTTCACCTGCACAGAAAAACCATCATTTGAACACCTGACGCTTAAGAAGCCTTTCTGAAGTCGTGCATTTTTTGTCAAAAAGTATGCAATATATTTTACATGCATGCGAACCCGATGAAGTCATCACGTTCTCTTGCAGTCCCAGTCCCTCTAGCATATTAAACCAAATGAAATACTGACGCAGTGCAGTGGCCCCTCGTCATTAGAGGAAACTGAGGCAGTTCCTCGCTGAAAATATCGGGAAATGTGGAACTAAAATCGTACGTCATTTGTGTGTAATACATTGCTTATAAAATTGAATGCTTCATTAAACTGGAATGTGCTCAGTCTGTTACCGCATTCATGAGCATAACAGGGAATGTGCCCGCAAAGACGCCCCATGCCACATCGCATTTCCAACTCCGCTGCCCCTGCAAGCATACAGTACAGGGCGGCCTTAGAGGCAGCCAGCTCACCCGCCTCATCCAACGTTAGAATCCCCTGTAATACAGCGCCCCTGGTGAGCGTCCGCCAAACTGCACGCTGGCCGCGGCGAACGCTGCTGAGGCGCCATCGTTGAGCTTACCGACAAAGGATGCTCTACTGCACAAATGCACGATGCCACTGACATCAGTGGCGGAGAAAGCAAGGTGTTTGTATTGTGACTATTGATTGGAATATTACATAGCTACGTTCCGCGGATTTAAAATATTCGATATATGTTTTGGAGGCTGTGCACAAATCATTAAACATTGACGGTATTTTAATTCATCATGACGGTTATTTATCCCCCCTTGAAACAGGAGAGAACTCCACCTGGGGCGCTTTACGCGGGCGTATTCCGATTATTTTCGTTGCGCATATACAAGTGGATGCTCAGTTTGCTCTAACTTCCCTTGCATGTGAGACAAATGACCGAAAGTGATGCGTCATGCACCATTTCGTTTCCCTTGATATGTGTATGAAGAGGGTCGGATATCATTTACGGCTTAATAGTTAGATAAGGTATATAAGACACACAGCGGTATGTAAGACAATTTGGTGCTGCACTTGTGCTGTTCCTCATGTTTTTGTGAGACCAAGAGCCGCTACTGACGCAGTGACAGGAAAATGGGTTAAAAACGTAAATTACATCATCTTTCGGATGTCACGTTTCACGCCTTCGGCGCACCTGGCCATTTCTAGCAAATGAAGCGATGCACAAGGTGTTTTAAAAGTAAGAGTGCTAAAAAAACGAGTTATAGCCAATATACTTTTAATGGGAAAATGTTCGGAATCGGTCATTTGTGGTCATAATCATTCCAAATCACGAGGTGAAATTACGTTTTCACTTGTTCGCTCCCTTCTCGATTGACATGATGTGCTCTCAGTGGAGGCTACGTCGCTGCCTGCAGATTCAGAGGCGACCTACGAAGTGGTCGATCACTCGGCAACAGTCTGTTGCGGAGATGGATCTGATTAGGGCGCGTATTTCTGTTTTCAGTTTTGTGGGGGACTGTGAATTTTTCCTGTGTATATTGTATTTGCAGTGGCCCGACATGTAGAAGTCGAGTGGAGTTAGATCAAGGAAATGAGATCCCACTCGACTTCAGTTTTTAGCGAAATGACACGCTCTCTAAAGTTGGCTGACAACCACTGTTTTGTGATTTCTGCCGCGTGTAGTGTGGCTTCATCCTTGTTGGGACCATCCTTCCTCTTTCGTTACATTTGACTTCCTTCCCAGTACGGTCCAAAACTTCCTTAGAACCCCAATCTATCGTTAATTGTTGGCTGCTGTATGTTCTCCATGTTCAGTTTCAAACCAAAAAGGTCCGATAATGTTTAACTTTCAAACAGTCACGTTCTTAGAATGCAGCGGTTTCTCGCTGACCGTCAGGACGTTCGCTTCCAACAGAATTGTCGTACCTCCTGTTGACGCATCTGAAACAAAGTTGTTTTTTAACCCAAATATTCTCCGGTTCTAAAGTAGTTTGAAGTAAAAATTACAGAATTCCTCACAATATACTCATCTGTAGAACGGTCCCATTGATCATCCCTTCAGCGCTGAGTTCGACGTAACAGACAAAGACGTCTGGAATGCCCAAGGTCTCTCGCTTTCAACAATGGGAGCATTGCGCTAGATGGCATTGTTTATCAGTAATGTGACTCGATACTTCCCATTCAGTGCAAATTATTTATATACATATAATATACAAAAATTCAGTGCAAGCGACAAGCAATGCGGACTAGCGTCATGTGTTTCTTGGAATCGCTTTGCGATGCCACCAACTCTGACTGGTCGAGAACTACTCACACCACCGGTTTACGCTCCTCGTTTGACGACGTTACCGTCTCTGAATGGTTGACATCACGTCAATCTTGTACCTCCTGGCCAAGATCGTTTCCGTTTGTAGGGAGTATAAATAGCTCTCCTCTCGTCGCCAGGGAGGCACTTGTGATTCTGAAGCCATAGTGGAAGGATCTCCGTATAGTGTTAGTGCCGGTATAGGTATTTGGTATATAGGTATATAGGTATTTGGTAAATGATTTAAGTAAATAGAAATTGAACTTCGAAGATTTCCTCTGGCTGACTCGAGAGAAAGACTGGCACGAGCGAGGTCGTCACTAGTTCAACTACCACACAGACAGAAATCTGCTACAGAATCCGTTTAGGTGAAAGTGGGCTTCGTCGAAAACCAGACGTGGTTCAAGAGCTTTGGGTCCTCCGCGATCTTCTGTAAAACCCAGCCGCACACCATTACGCGCTTCTCCTTGTCCATCTCTGTCAGTGGTTGGGAAACTTATATGTGGTATGGGTACAACTTCATTTCTTCCCTCACCATTCTGTGTAGTGAAGAGGTCGCCATATTCAGTTCCTGAGAGCTGCGACGCATGGACTTTTGTGATCTCAACATTGCCGGGACCGCAGTCTTTTCCTTGAAGTTTTCTTGAGTTCCCACGGAACGGGGACGGCCGCTCTTCTGCGGATTATGAGCTGTTCCGTCTGATTTACATTTTTTGACCATCTTCATTATCCCTGTTTCACTCGTAGCGTTGACGTAAAACTTTGATTTAAAACGCCTTTGAGTTAAAGAGTACAACTGTGTTTGGAGGCAGGTTCCCACACAGAACCGCCTATACTTATGGCATCAGTGCATGTTAGAACAGCCAACAATTAAGTTGTTGATGCGTAAGAAGCATTGGCCATAAAACTGAATGGTTTTCTTCCCTGTGTGTTGATTTTTCCACGTTACGCGCTACGTGACGTCTTTTTAACTAATATTTTTAGGAACTCCTACTACAGTTTAGGAACTCCTACGGCTTTGTTTGCGTACCTGTCGTTTACGTGTAAAAGCGCGCGGTAAATTAATAAGATCTCATTACAAACCAAAAATATTGTCCCGGGTAACAGGAGGTTCGATGCTTTGTTGATTATCATCAACGTAATTCCGTCACATTTATGTCATGTCATGTCCAGCAGGGGTGTAACTTTATATCTTGTTGTGGGAGCACATGCACCCTTACACCAAATATGTGCACCCACAAACACGGCCTACGCACCGGCAAACCGAAAAAAACAGTTAATGAATCCAAAAATAATATTTGGACTCCTTCGTACCAAAAAGGCCCCATGTATGTACAAAGCAGGTATACAAATATGCGTGGATATCGACTGCATGATGAAAAAATTCAACATAGAAATGCACACACAGGTGTATCCAATGGGCTCCGATCGCTCTTATGTTCCAAAGTTTTACTTTTTCGCACAGAAATTTGAATTTCCGAAATGAGAAATCAGATGTTTGAAATCAGAAGGGCTCTTGGTTTTCAGGAAGGCTGGCCTGGCCTTATCTGACCTTGTTCGTTTTAGGTTTGGCCTGACCTTCCCGTGCGAAAACCCTTTCGCCTGAATGCACCCACAAAGAATTTTGGCAAATTTCACCCCTGATTGGTTTAAACCAAATGATCCGAATCCCAGGAGGAGTCAGAATTTAAGGGTAGGGGATCCACGAACGGTTTTCGTCTGCGGATCCCGTATTCTCAATCCCGAGATAGCTTCCGCAGCCCCTGCTACATGTAACCAATTCGTGACGTGCTTGCCCAGTTCATCTATTTCTGAACCGGCTGGCAAATAATGGTCAAAATCATCGGCTTGGCCTGATCTGTGACGTCACCGGTGGCCTAACGGTGAACAAATGGGGCATTAGGGGCCTCACGCTGTCATCCGTTGACGTTTGCATTATTCAAGTCGGAACACTTCTTGCAATGGGATGGGGGATGTCCCCTACCCAAATAAGTAGAAGACTGCAAGATACCCCGCGAGTGCGGGGTTAAGGAATACAGAGACTGTGTATACCTTGCAGATTTGTGCTGTCGACATCAGATCATCTACACCTGTCTGTATCATGTAAAAATCACTTCACAAACAGCTGTCTTTCAAGGACAATTTCTGATCCCAGTTCAAAGCAGAATCAAGAAGCTCGAAATGTTTGGGTTCCTATTGGTGCCAAGGAATAGCATGAAGGTTAGGGACAGCGAAATTACCATAAATACATTTTTGCTCCACGAGAGCAGATAGAAAATGAAAAGCATTTCTCCTTTGTGGACTGTTGGGACAGAACCACACCAGCATATATCGACTTAAGTTTGTCCCGAAGTTGCTCTGAAAACCCATGCCTGACTGACATTCCATATCCGACGATAAATTCAGCTATGGCTATTACCACACAATTAGTTCAGCTGAGCCACCCGTTAGTTCAGCCATGACTCGTGTTTGACCGTCAGAACGGCTGCACCAGACGCCCGACTGTAAGCTCAGTTGCGTCCTGCAACTGGTTGCCAGTTCAGCTAATGTCGTGTATGACCGTCACTTCGTCTGTGTCCCGGGTCTGACTATTATTTCATATGCCCCTGGAGGGACCGCCGCTGACCTGTCTGAAGTGCAGGGAAGTTGCGACACCGACCAGGAGGCAGGACCTGTCGGAGAACCAGCTGAAGACCAGCAGGCGGGACCTGGCGCAGCAGCAGCTGGTTGCTGCCGGACGCTGCCAGCCCTAGCAGCAGGCAGACCAGCATCGTCACTCCTCCCCAGGACGCCATCACCGGATGGTGTCGATGGAATCACCGCCGATGCCCTGCAAACGCCGGACGGTGTCTGGGCCGTTGTCTGTGGCACAATCTGACAGGCGTGGACTCCGGAGCAGAACGCGGCCACCCGCGGCAGAGGCCGCAACGAAAACTGCTGACTGTCGTGCGGAGGTCCTAAAAGGACCAACACTGAATGCTAGGCAGAGGTTCCGGATTGGCGCCATACGACACAGATGTCGGACCGCCCGTTACCCTCAGTCCACCACAACAGAGGTTCCAGAAGGAAGGTTTACTACCAGACACGGGCGTTAATATGGAAACAGTTATTGCCATACTAGGACTCCAGAAGGAAATCCCTCGCCATCAGGCAGATATTCTAGAAGGAAACACATCCTACCAACAAGGGGGTGCAGAAGAAAACACTGGATGTCAGGCTAACGTTCGGAAAGGAAACAACACTGAATGACAGACTAAGGTTACGGAAGAAACCGCTAGGTACCAGGTACAAGTTCTGGATGGAATCACCGAACGCTAGACTGAAGTTCCGGTAAGCAACGCTCCGTGCCCTTCAAAACATTCAGGAACACATACCGACCAACAAGCAGAGGCTCCACAGGAAGCACTGTCCGACTCTGAGGGTGCTCCAAGAGACACTGTTCGACCAGTAAAGGGTTCAGCGGCTGCATTTTCATCATCGGAAGCACCCTGGGGTGTGAGTGGCCACGGGGACTAAAAAACTCGCCCGGACCTTTGCGTGAGATTAATTAGAGAAGTTCCACGGGACGGCACAAAACTGAGCACGAATTAATTAAAAGCGCGTCGCACCTAAACACCTGGGCTTATCGGCGTCTCTACTTCACGAAAAAAATCACGCTGAAAATATCGCCAGCCGTTAGCCGATCTGAAGAGGACGGCGAACAGAACGATGGAGATGGGTCCTCACATTTTTTCAGAACGCCTGGCGACGTTGCGCGGAAATACTCCTCAGAAGGCAGGGCATTCTCCGGGCACAAACTATGGCTTGCGCAAATGCCTGCTGGTCTGCAGCGTCAGTGTCATAGATTGATGCAAAGGCGGGCATTTCATCAGACGCCGGCGTGACTCCCCGCTACGGCTGTTAGTCAGCTGCAGCCCAGGATGCGCCCTGTGGCTAACATCAGGTCAGGACAGTCGGCCCTGAGACCTCAAGGTTGCCGGTTCGTGCCCGGCAGCCGTAAGATAGACTCCGGCTCTAACGCAACAATTTGGCGAATGGCATGTTCGTGTTGGAGAAGCACTCAGATGTATTACAGCCAATATACGACTCTCCAAAGAACAAGGCCACAGTGAGTGGTATGATCCAACGTGATTGGGTTAAAATCATTTTCTTTTTTAGTTTAAGACAAAGTTAAAGTCAAAGACACTTATCCACTAGAACTGAATGTTCAAGTTTGGTATTAACGTCATTAGATCACATGGGGCCACAAGAGTTGAAAAGAATGAGCATGAGCATCCGCGTTTTCTTCACACCTGGGTCCTGTCCGCACCTCATCGTGATGTCTTCTCACCTTTGAACGCCCTGTGTATCCTCATCTCTTCTCACCTGTGTCCTGTCTGAGATTGGCCGTGATCTTTTCTCACCTTCGTAACGCCCGTGACTCCTTGTGATCTTTTTTCACATGTGTCCCGTCTGTGACTCCCCGTTATCAATGCTGACCTTTACCTCGACCGTGACTCCCGCGATCTATTCTCACCTATGCCCTGTTTGCGATTTCCCTCAGTCTCTTCTCACCTGTGTGCCGTCTGTGACTTCCAGCGATCTCTCCTCGCCCGCGTCCTACCTCTGACTCCCCGCAGTCTCTTCCCAGCTACGTCTCATCTGGATCTCCCCGCGGTCTCTTCTCGCCTGGCTGCCGCTCGTGAGTTCCAGTGATCTCTTCTCACCGACCCGACCCGCGCTGCCCCTGGAGTCGCCGCGGACCACAGCCAGGCTGCCCTGGAGTCGCTGCGGACCACAGCCAGGCTGCCCTGGAGTCGCTGCGGACCACAGCCAGGCTGTCCTGGAGTCGCCGCGGACCACAGCCAGGCTGCCCTGGAGTCGCCGCGGACCACAGCCAGGCTGTCCTGGAGTCGCCGCGGACCACAGCCAGGCTGCCCTGGAGTCGCCGCGGACCACAGCCAGGCTGCCCCTGGAGTCGCCGCGGACCACAGCCAGGCTGCCCTGGAGTCGCCGCGGACCACAGCCAGGCTGTCCATTGTCTGTCGCTGCGGCAGCACGGCTCTCGCGTCCCTGGACGTCTCAGTAGCCAGGCGACCTACGCCCGCGGGCTACGCAAACCTCCGGGGAGTGGCTGACTGGCCTTCTGACGACCGGCTGGGGCCATTCTCCACCTGCCACCCGTCCGCTAATGGAGTGATGTAGGTTAATGAGAAGGGGCGTCCTCTGTCATCTGCTGCCTTCACGGCATGCCGGCGTGTGAAGCTACGGTGCAGAACGGGTTTTATGTTCAAGGAATTTTGGCGGATCGCATGTTGTCTAAAACCCGTAAGACGGTAAGAAAAGACATATAAATGAAAGCGTCGGAACTGATAAAAAAAGTCGATTCTCACGCGCGTAGCGTTGCGATCCAGGCTTGTTCGTGGGAATCATTACTCTCGATTCGTGGGAAGCAAAGCAACTGAGCTGCCTTTTAAGCAGACATGGAACCAAGCAAAACAGTGAGACAGACGCCAAGTCTGAGTTTGATACAGCGTTTATTACAGCGTCTGATACAGCATCTATCAGTCTGACCAGGCGATTCTGGGTCATACCTAAAGAGGACTCAAAAAAGTACAGGTCCGAGTCGGAGTCATGCTTCTGAAAAAAAACAGGAATAAAGGGATTCCGGTTGATTAATGTTTTTTTGTTGCTGTAGCGTCCTGCCATGTTGGTTTTCCGCTGCAGAATTCCAAGCGTGAATCAGATCAGTGTCAGTGAGCCTGTTCCGAGGTAGCGCTGAAGATTGAGAGCACGCCTTCTGGGTGAGCCCGATGCTGGCCTCTTCATTTTCGACCAAGGCCGAGACGCGCGACAGGTCCACGCGACAGGAGAAGAAACTCCGAATCCAACGGCCTTGCACGAAGATGGATAAGAGGCGGTTCTTCTGCCGGAGCCGCCCTTTACAACGAATTGCCTCCGAGATGTTGGGGCTGCCAGTTCCGACTCCCAGTTGCCATCTAGGAATCACCTGTGTCGTGCGCTTGACTAACCATGGTATGTACGTGTGAGCGTTGCCGTGTGATTGTTTCCTTTTGCATTTACCTGTATGATGTTCTTGTTTCTCTTGGTTTTGGTTACCGACTAGAGATATAAACAGCCACTGTGTCTTGTGGATGACCTGAATAAACTTCTGAGTCTGACTCTTAGTCATACGTTGTATCTAAAACAGGCCTCTTCGACATAACGAGGACAGTAGTGGGTAATTAAAGGTGTGAATATTTTAGTTTCATCATGCCAAGAATCTGTTGTGAGCAATAACAGTGCACGTGCATTATTTACGCTGTGACTGGACACAAGAAAATGTAAACGTTCGGTTAGTCTGGATTGCTCGGACATGACCAATGTGTGTTTTTGCCGTTTTTTTTCGTTTCGCGCGGCTTCCGCCGGGGCAATATATTTTCCTCCATCACATTTTTAAAAATGACACAGAAGACCACAACAGAAACTACAAACATAGTACAGTAAGCGCTTCTTGTGTGCGTGCGTGCGTGCGTGTGCGTCTTTGCGTGGGTGTGTGAGAGAGTGTGTGTGTACATTTCGGCCGTGCCTATATTTTCCCCTTATATTTCCTCTTATGGAAATGCTGTTATTGGAGATGAAGGAATATCGCGTGGTTACCGGTACCGTATGAATGAATACCGCGTGGACTTTTTGGGTGTTCTTTCCTAACTCGGATCGTTCATTTTTAGTCGACATGCAGACGATACGATAATACCCCAAAGTTGTTCAAACATTTCTTAACGTTATGGTGTGACTTACACCATCTTCAGGTCAGTTATAATGGATGAAACTGAGAGATAGTCATGTGCTAACAAAAAAAACGAGCGGATAATTAAAGCAACACTGTTGTACTGATGAATAAAGGATACAAAGACATGAAAAAAGAAAACAAGATGCACACCAACCTCCTTTTTTACGCCACGAAATGTAGTCACTCGGCGCACGGGTGAAGAGTTCAAGCGTGACAGACGACATGGACTGCTGGAGTGAGTGTTGTTTCGGGGCTCCGTCCTGCTGGTGCACGACGGTGCACGTGCACCTGAGGACACGTAGGTGTACGCAGGTGCGCCTACGTGTACAAGCCAGCCAAAGCCTGCAAGACAGCATGGCAGAGGTGACAAGCTCACTTACTGAAGCCTGCAGTCTTCGTTAGGGCATCTATGCTTTTAAACTACATTGGTCCACTTCGGCGTTCTGGTTTTGACGATGTCGTTTTTCATTCGTGGATTTTTGGACTTCATGCTCTTGCAGTACACGACGACCTTGATCTTGGTTGATTGATCGGTGCCGGTCATTTCACGGTTAATGTAACCAGCTAATAGCAAAATAATTCACTTTACTGGCAATATTGCGAAAAAGGGAAGAATGGCCTGCTTTTTCGGACCATTTTAATTTCATTTGATATTTCATGTATCCTTTATTTACCACCGAAGCGGTGTTCCTTTATCAGCACGTGTTTTGTCAGCACAAAACTGTCTTAATGTTTTCGGCATTATTCACGCTAGCTGTCCTGAGGATGGCGCAAATCGTGCCAAAATGTTTCCAAATACATGAACGATTTTGGCTCATTACTTTGTTGTCTACCTGTCGACCAAAAACAAATGACCCGAGCTATGGGAAGACCATCGAACAAACTCGCAAACATATACATACAGACATGCTTTTATTTAGGCAGTTCACAAAGCACTTAAGTCTATTAAAGCCCAACGTAGATAAAACCGTGTGATCAGAGGGCGGCGATGTCAAGTAATATTCCCACGCAGTCATACATGCATAAGACGGTGCATAACTAGATGACACTGTCTGACGCTGCCAGTGACGGTGGGCACACTCCAGATGACGTTTCGGTGGGCACTTGTAAGGCGGCAAGGGTAGGCCATGGAAGCCAGGTGGCAGGGCGTTGTAATGGACAGCAACTTGTGAACAAAGACGGCACTTCCCCATCTCGGTGCGGGACTGAGGAATATGTGTGTTAACGCCCTGCCTGGTGCTCCTCTGACGCCTGTCAGACACCGTGCGGAACTGACTGGTGAGATCCTCGGGCTCTTCCTGCAGGCGGATCTTCTACAATAGCAACAGAATATGGAGCCTCATCACTGTCAGCAGACAGCCAGCCAAAGTTATAAAGCAGATCAGACATGCAATTTTTTGCGGCCGAAAATAGCTTTAGGCGCGTAATTCAGTCTTTGGTACCATTGCCGTAGACAAAATGCAATATCGGACCTGCGATAGAACCAAGACGTTTACCAGCGTATGACGACGCCGGTGGGTGAGCAATGCTTCAGATATGGCAGGCCGGCCAAGATTCCGAAACATCGTCTGCTAACAAGAGACACGTGAGAACTGCAGCAGAGAGCGCTATCAAAGAGAAATCCGATTTTTTGGCTTAAAAAACAGTGAATAAATTGGTGATCGCAGAACTTCACGGTTAAGTTGGGGATGCTACGAGTATTTTGGGCTCCACCAACCAACAATATTTGAGTTTTGTTAGCACTGATGTATAGTTAGTTGGATCTGAACCAGATATCAAGTAAGGCCAGGATGCGCTCCATTCGAGCGATGGTGTTTTTTTCAGTTGAGATTCAGGGTCACTAACCAATGGCTGGATATCATCCGCGTACTGGACCGCCGCTGGGTCCTCCGCGAACCAGCTGAGATCGTTTGCGAACACGCAGAAAAGCAGGGGTCCCACGGCGGACTCTTGAAAGACGCCGATGTTGCTGGGAGGCTTTGAAGAGAGTTTGATGAAACTCAGTGTGCCGGTGACGTTGACACTCTTGATATGATTTTGAAGAAAGGCCGAAAACCAAAAAGAGTCAATTCCGTGGGCTTTAGAAAGACGTAAGAGTTAGTTTAAAAAGACGTTTAAAAAGGCTTTGGTTTAGAAAGACGTTTGGAGTGGTCAGTCACATCGAAGGCCTTGCTAAGGGTGAGGAGGCAGAGCATCCATATTTCTCCACGGTTGTTGGCGGATAGGACGTGGTCGGATATGAAGATCAGTGGGTTTCTGTCCAGTACGAGGACATTAACTGTACTGCGTGAAGGATAGGAGATGCTTGTTAAATAGGTAACCGTAGAGCTGCTAATGAGCAGCTCGGCTCACAATTTTGGTGATCACTGGGACAATGGAAAAGGGTCGGTCGTTGCAGCGCTAGGTGTGGTCGCCCGATTGAAAGTTGGGGAAAACAGGCAATGTTTCCAGGATTCCCGAACTCAGCAGAAGGATAGGCTGGAGCTGATCGGCTGGATAAATACCGTGCTGATAACCTCAAAGCTGAAGTGGACAAAAAGTACCCAAACACAATCCCAGCCACAGGTCGAGGAGCTTTCCATGTTGGAGTCATGCTGCGTCAAGTCGCACGAGAACTGACCCGACCCCTTCCGATTTTTATGAAGTTTGGTACGCTCATAGCACCTGTCGAAAACTAGCCACCCACAATTTTTTATCTGTGTGTGACCTGGTTGATGAGAAAACTTCCAGCTTTTGTCAATAGCGTCAGTTTTTCGGTGACCTCGGGATGACCTTCATTCTGGCTAGGTCACATGGAATATGTCTGGTTTAAATCACCTTTGCCATTCGTCATCTTCGCGAAAATGTAGCACAATACGTCTCCCAGTACCTGCAATAAACGTAGCAAAAACCATTTTTGGTCAAATTCAAACTTTTTCAGGTCTCTTAACTTAGATACTGACAAGTGACGCTTGAGAAATATGCCCTGAAGCTATGTGACGAATATTAGCCGATTTTGTGCTTTTCCTCCATACGATTTTGCTACAGCTTGGTGGGTACAATATCCTGCGTGCCTGCTACACATCAGCTTAGTTTTATATTATTTGACCACAAAAGCCAAAGGTCATGACACCCCATCCACCTGCCATCCAAATTTAACGTACCCGTTCTTCACATTTCCACGGAAGTGAATCTACCGGGTGTTCTCGGTCCTTTAACACGCGCACTGGAAGGGGGTCTTTTTGTGCCCCCCAACTGTTTTTTCTTGAAAATCTCGAGATTGGATCGGAGTTGGTTCCTGTATTTTGTGAAATTTTTGTCAATTGAATAACTCGTCGACTGACGCAGAAAAGTCGAAAATCGGCCGGACATTCTTCGAGTTTGAAGTATATGAAATCAACCAAACATAACAAAAGTAACGGTTGTCGCTGACAAATGGGAATTTTTAGAAGGGACTAGCATTCTACCAAAGATTACCACTTGAACACAATCAGGCGACGTCATTCGGGCATAAGTGATGGATATGCCAAACCAAAGCCAGGGTCAATAAGGGTCAGGGTTATGAAAGGCCAAGGTCAACCAGCTTGTGGCCTGCTCCGGATTTGCTTTTCAACAAGTCGGTTTGTATGAAATATGCATTCAGAAGCCCTAACAAAAACACGTATGCGCACACTGATACACGTACATATACCAGGGTCAATGAAGGTCAAGGTCACCAAAGGTCAAGGATAACTATTTTGTGACCTGGTCCAGATTTGCTTTGCAGTATGTCGGTTTGTATGAAATATGAATTCAAAAACCCTAATAAAAACACGTTTGGCACATTGCTACTCATATATAAACTTGAGTTCATATGCATACACACATAAATATAAACCCGGGAAGTGATCAAATGTACCGATGTTGGCTACCTTCATTGAAATTACGCCAAAAGATGCGCGTGGTGTCCTCATTTACACTCAAGCTATCCCGTGTTGCTCGAAATATGATCTGCAAAAGATGAAAAAAATAACGGCATAGGTCAATAACCTTGCATGACCTTGGCCCGAAATCCTCAGTAAAGACGTCAAATGAATGGAAGTCGTCGCATTCCACGTTTTCACGCTCAAACAAACACCTTTTTCCGTTTCGCTTGAAAAGTTGTACGGCATGGTCTGTCCGGGCAGAGAAAGTGCCCAAAATAGACCTTTACAACCCCATTTGGCCTTGAAAATATTGATCCAGGGTCATGAACATTGTACACAATGTGAACCGTTATAACCCTATCCTGTCTACAACATTTCGTGTCTCTAGCTTATTCCGTTTCCGAGATAGGAGGGAAGGTCCTTTTGCAACCCCCTTCCAGTGCGCGTTAGCGCGAAACTCCCTTCCACTGACCTCGACTAACCTTGGATAACCTGTTGCCTGCAGACCATTCATAGCTTTTCTAGTACACTGGTTCCGATATGTTGTTGACTTCGATATACTATTGACGTGCCGAAGTTTGCACTTATCGAAGATACCATATCAGCTACGAGGGCGATGATTTTTTCTGTCAAAACGTCACCTCTTGAACGTTGGGATAGTTACAAATAATAACTATTCTATACAAATAGTAACTATACAGACTTGATACAGAAGTAGATAGCGTGATAACCGGGATATGCGCAAAAAAATCACAAAACTGGCTTGTCCAGGACATGGATTGAACGTAAATGACTTGACGTATGCGCAATGATGTGAAACTTGAAATTTGCGCCCAAAAATCTATAACTGATCCGAGGTAAAGACAAGCAATCCAGGGTCAACCGATGTTAATGAGCTCGGTTGACCTTTCAAATGTTCCGGTGCACGACTAGGATTATCTCAGTAGGCTTTAGTGCCGAAGAACACCAGACAGATTACTTCCGTGGACGTATAAACAAATGGTATGTCAGATCTGGATGGCAGGGATCGATTGGTGGTGGGGTGCCGTGACCTCTGATATTTCCGACCAAACAATTTAAAACTAGCTGATGAGTAGCAGACACGCACATTATGCACACTAAACTATAGAACCATCGGACGAACTAAAAGTATGAAATAGATCAATATTCGTCAATACTCTCAGGGCATATTTCTCTAGCCTGCTTGATCACTTAAGTCAAGATGTCTGAAAAGTTCCACTTTTCCCAGAAATGTTTTTTTTACCACGCTTATTGCCGATACTTGTAGACAAACTGTGCTGTATTTTCGCGCAGATCACGATGGGCAAACGTGATTAGAACCGAAAACGCTTCAACTGATGACGGCAGGTCAAGGCCATCCTGAGGCTACCGAAAAAAATTGCGCTCATTTATGAAATCTGGGACATTTCCCTTTCGAATGGCGCTAATCGCATTTTTCTGTGACAATATGTCACCGAGTTCTGGGCGTTTTAATCATGCAATGCCTATAAAAACCGGTGACATTCCATAACCCGTAACATTGGCCGCAAAGGTCACCGAGGGCTCAAAATTTATGGCTAGCCATCTTTTGATAGGTATCACGATGGTACCAAGTTTCATCAAAATCGGAAGGGATCGGATCATTTCTTGTACGATTTGACGTGGAACTCAATATTTTTTAGAATTGAATTGTTTGAAAAGAAAAGAACTGAATTAGAATTGAATTGAAAATAAATTTGACCGGTGAACTCAATGGCATGCAGCTCGGTCAAGGTGAGGGGGAACAGTGACATGGTACAACCGCCAGCACGTAGCCAACGGCGTGCAGTGTGAGGCGGCACTTCCTGACTGGCCACCTCGCCGGTCTCACGTGGGCCCGCACCAACAAAAAATCTTCAGCTGGTCGGTTGTCGCGTCCGGTGTAAGTGCTTTTTGGCACTTACAACAGCGCGAATGTTCCGCCCTATGGATCGACGCCCGCATTCTGGACCTTCCCGTGGATCTCAGCGCGCGTGTCGCGCTGCAGCGTCAATCGCACAGCGCGGTTGAGTTCCCTGTAGTAGTCGAATCAGTGTTCGTGCTGCATTTACCCCTGCCGACGCCGCATCAGGTCTCTAGTTCCGTCGGTTACCACAGGGACGCTGACGTTGGGGTTGCGTGGGCGAATCGAGCGGAACGACGCGTACTAGACTAGCTGAAAAACCGAAATGTTCGGTAGGTTAGCTCCCCTACTTCCTCCTATTGTGTGGGTTCCAAAATGAAGGTATTCAAAATATTAAGCATCACCTGGAAAACTACAACCTCTTTGCATGCTACAGGAAGAACGCTGAAGGTCTGCAACTTATGCTAAGCAAAAGACATGAAGCTATTGAAAGAAAATATTTATTTCATGACGAATTAGGAAGTATTTTCATGGAAATAAAAGTTAATACAGGAAATGAAAATCTACTTATAGGAAATATTTATATGGCAACGTTTTATCCTGTCAAGCAGTTCATGGAAAAACTTGGATCTATGTTAGATCAACTCGACCAAAATAAGAAAACGGTTAGTCTTTCTAGGGACTTTAGCTCTGACCTTCAGAGAACATGCAACCATGAAAACTTGTCATTTCTCAGCCTACTAAAATCATACGGTTTCTGCGCCACAGTTACCAAACAAACACGTATTACGAATCAAAGATGATCTTTAACTGATAATATGTTTATTAGAGACAGCTCAATTTACCGGTCATCAGGGATTATAATATCTGATTTATCGAATCATCTTCCGATATTCGCATCACTCACTCTAAGCGATAATGATATCTGTGAAAAGAAAGAAGGGGACATATTTGACTTCAGTAATAAGGCAAACTTCAATGCATGCTTAAATATCAGACTGAGACATTTTCGATCAATGAAAGTAGTTGCAAAAAACACATAAATATATTAATAAACATCATTCGGGATGCAAATAGTTTGTACTTAAAGAACAAAATAGAAAAGGGTAAGTATAGTATGAGGAAAACTTGCAAAATTATTAATAATTTAATGAGCAGAAATAGAGCAAACAGGACAAACTGCGTTCAGTTCTATTTGACCATGATAATACAAAGTATAGCAGAGAAGCTGTTGCGAAGGAGTTCAGTACTTTTTTCTCTTCTGTTCGTCAGAACCTTGGAACTAAAATTTCTCATTCAAACAAAAATATAACTGCTTATCCTACTGAGTCCTGTTGTGGACCTTTTCGAAACAACCATCTAACACGTATGGAGAAATGGAGGCCATAATAAAATCTCTGAGTCAGGTATAAGGAGGATAAGACGGTATAAGTACAAAAATTCTATTAAGAATTTGCAAAAACACTGCAACATGTAATATTTTTCTTTAATATATGTCTTCAGTAATCCGTGTTCTCCTCATTACTAAAAATTGCTATCATTAGGCCTATTTTCAAATCTGGAGATAAAAATCAGGTTACCAATCATTGGCCGATTGCGTTACTGCCTGTCTTCTCAAAAACACTGGAGAAGATCGTATATAGGTACCTTTTTCTTAACATTCAGAAAAAAAACAGATTTTGTCACCTCTCCAATTTGGATTCAGGAAGAAACACTCCACCCACATGCCTATTTCGCTCTTACTCGATTAAATTACTAAACTGCGTATTGAAAAGCAAGTTATACTAGCCATATACCTTGAACTGAAAAAAGACGTTTGACACCCTAAGCACCCTTATATCATTGTAAAAACTTAAAAAGATTGGTGTCATTGGTCCATTGCTTAACGTACTGGAATCATTTTACATGACCGTTATCAGAAAACGAAAACAAATAACAATGTGTTAGGTGATTTAGAACACGACATAATAGTATCTCACGTTTCAGTTTTGTGGCCATTGCTATTTATAATACACAGCAATGATCTTTCTCTTGTTTCCAGCCGATTTAAAATATACCATTTTGCTGATGAAACCGTTGTAATGTTCAAGGAAAATTCTTGGTGACACGAAAAAATATGTTAAAAAATATATTCCTAAAATTAGCCAGTGGTTCTATGCAAATAGGTTACCCCGTATTGCATCAAAAACAAAACGCAAAAAACAAAACGGAAACAACGACAAAAAAAACAAAAACAAAAACAAAAAAGGATACAAAATATTTGTATTTGTCCAACAATTTATTCATAAAACATTTTTTACTCAAATTTCCCGACATTGTTAAAGAACAAAACACGGTAATATTGCTAGGGTTCTTAAACCAGACACTGCCCCTCCCATGATGTCAATCTTTCGATTGCATGACAGACCAGTCAACATCAGAGAACCAACCCACTTTCATATTTCCTTCTCTCCTACAAATTACAGGCTCTTCTCTATATCAATAGCGACTCCTTAAACAGTGAGTGATATGATTGGTAAGATATTTCCGAGAATTTTTGTGTCCGAAAAAATAAAACAAACTTAAAAAAAGGTGAAGAAGCTTATTTTGGACAAATACAAAAACAATTCCCAAAAATAGCATGGGTAGCGAATCAAGCCAGTGAAATTCAGTCAAATAATTTGTCTTTCTATATCATGCTGAAATTAAAAACAGGCAAAGTGTGTTCTTTATGCTCTTCCTTTGCATTACTGTTCTGTTTTCTTGTGTTTTTTCATTTGCATATTTACGTTCTTTTTAACCAACCTCTTTAGTACCCAAAGATGATATTCCTCGCGAACCGGGGGGCGTTGCTAGCTTCCTACCTGCTTGCCCGATCCGCGAGGCCCATCGCTATCATCGGTGGAGGGAAAGGATTTAGGAAAAAAGAATAGCAGGGAATGTTGTGACCCGAAGTGATTCTTGGAGTGGTGTAGAAACCACGGCATTTAACGAAATTGGGTGACAGGGGCATGGAAGGGAACTCTGCAACGCCCGACCAAGCGTCTGTTGCTGAGTTTTCAGCGACGGACCAAACGGTGCTGTTGTTTGGAAACTTGAGGGCAAAAAAGACAGTGTGTACAAGGTTAAGGCAATGGTGCGGGAAGCGGGGGAGAGAGGGCGACCCCCCTCCACCGCCACCGCCTTAATATTTATAAATTTAGCACTGACCCTATGGACGTTGACCGAAAAGAATTCACCAAAAACGCTTCTTTGTCCCGCCCCCCCCCCCGACGCCTCCCAAACTTGGAGTAGTTCCTTCGCCTCTGAGTTTAAGCGTTTTGACAGCTGGCGAAAAGTTGCTTGCTGGTTGCTGCGGAGCGTAACGTAACATTTCTTAATCCTTAGACAGCGGTTACCTGAACAATTATGATCTGCTGTATTTCGTATTCATGCAAAGTACAGCATCAGTTAAAACATTAGGCACACTCGTAACACAGCATGGTACAACTTAAATGTCTAAAAATCAATTATTGCAAGCTTTTCGCGCCTCAGATGCCATGCAGTTGCAGGTCGTAGCAAAGACTTGGTGCTTTCTTCATATCTGGCATATCTATCCGTGATTGCTTACGTCTTCGACAGCTTTGTCGTTCTACAGTACCAGTAGCGTTTCTACGTTTCGGTGAGTTTCCGCCACCTGCAGCAGGCGACGCCGCTGCTCATCATGTTTTGAGAGATGTGCTACATAGTCGGAGATGAGTTTGGTGCCTACGGTCTACGGTTATGACCTTACGGTCATAACACATTGTAAATGCGGATATTGGGGCGAAAAGAAAAAGACATGTTCTTGAGGAATATTAAGACGTTCATAATTTCCCCCTGCTCGAATGGCGCATTTGCGACATTCGCCGCGGAGGCAACTTGCATTGGCTGATTGCATGTGCAGGGATCAGTTTTCGTACGCAAAAATAAGAAATACACATCGTGAAAGTTAAGTACAAGGAAGCACGCTGTGCGTTGTTATGAGTGAACCAAGTATGATGATCTTTTGAACCAGAACATAGTTGCAGTTTTTACTTTAACTTTTAGCGGTGCGTAATGTGCCATTTCTTAATCCTTAGACAACGGTTCTCTGTACAGTTATGGTCGGTGTATTTCGCATTCGTACAAAGCACAGCATCAGTTACAGCATTGGGCATACTCGTAACACAGCACGGTACAACTTAAATGTCTAAAAATCAATTATTGCAAGCTTTCGCGCCTCAAATGTCATGCAGTTACAGGCTGCAGCAGACACTTAGTGCTTCATCTTTGCATAGCTATCAATGATTGGTTACGTCTTCGACAGCATTGCTTTTCTACAGTGCGGGTACCGTTTTCGGTGAGCTTCCACCACCTGCAGAAGGTGATGCCGCTGCTCGTCATGTTTTGTAGGATGTGCCACATAGTCGGAGATGAGTCTGGTGCCGCGCTGAAGTTGTTGTTCGTTGTTGTTCGTTGCGTCGTTCGTGAAGCGGACGCTGGTGACAAACGTCACCAGTCGCTAATAACCAGGTTCCCTGTCCCACGGGAGAGGCTTGTCGGGGAGCGCTGTGCTGATTTGCAGACTTCCGAAGATTGTGCCAGAGGCCGGTCCTACCAAGTCACCCACGTGAACATCCTGGATGTTATGTGCAAAAGAAGGTGGCGTTGGTAGCTGAGGTTTTTCCAGCCGACTGCACGGTTGATGTTGCGCGTACCGGCTGATGTCATTTCCCAGTTGTTTTTTGGCTGAGTGTGTGGCATTGTTGCTCACTAATGCAATCGGTATCAGCTCTTGCGTAAGGTACCTTGTGCGTCTTTCCATGGTGTTCATGGCTGAGAGCATGACGACGTGCCGTCCATCGCTCAAAAGATGGCCAACGTTTCTGATGCAAGATGGGAAGGTAACGGATGTCAGCGAAAACGTGTCAAAACTTGGCGCTTGCCACGCAAGACGCGTAGAATAACCTACATCGCCTATGGCATAAAACTGATAATGTACCGTGCCCAATTGCTGGCAGTGCTTGTAATATGGCACAAGGCGCACGACAAGCCAATAAAGGTTGCGGCATACATTTGCCTCTTTTACGTGCATGAGTGGCTCACCTGCACGGTGGCACAAGATGCAGCCTTAAATGACATCCAGAAGTAAGAGATATTAGCCGTCTTCAGAACGATGGACGCCGCAGTTTCCGATGCAGCTGTGAATACCATGAACAGGCGCATATGGTACCTTACACAAGAGCTCATACCGATGGCACTTGTGAAGCAATAAGGTCACAGACGCAGCCAACAACAACTGGCAAATGACATCATCCAGTATGCGAAACAGCAACCGTGTTGTCGGCTGGGAGAACCTCAGCTACCAGCGCCACCTTCTTTTGCACATAACATCCGGGACATTCACGTGGGTGACTTGGTAGGACCGGCCTCTGGCACAATCTTCGTAAGTCTGCAAATCAGCACAGCGCTCCCCGACAAGCCTCTCCCGTGGGACAGGGAACCTGGTTATTAGCGACTGGTGACGTTAGTCACCAGCGTCCGCTTCACGAACGACGCAACTAAGCGCGGCACCAGACTCATCTCCGACTATGTGGCACATCCTACAAAACATGACGAGCAGAGGCATCACCTTCTGCAGGTGGTGAAAGCTCACCGAAACGCAGAAACGCCACCCGTACTGTAGAAAGACCAAAGCTATCGAAGACATAACCAATCATTGATAGCTAGGCACCGAATGCAGGAAGCACAAAGGGTACTTGCTTTGCTGGAGCCTACAAGTGCATGACACTAGATGTATTTCAACCTAAATTCTTTTTAGACCTTCAGATTGTGCCGTGTTGCGTTTCTAGTGCGCCCAATGTTTTAACGGATGATGTACTTTGTACGAAGATGCAACACAGTACATCAGAGTTGTATGGAGAACCGTTGCCTAAGGATAAATAAATGATATGTTACACCGCAACAACCAGCGTGTAGCTCTTCACCAGCTGTCAAAACCCCTAAACGCAGAAACGCAGATACATCTTCGTGTTTGGGGGCGGGGGCAAGTTAGTATTTTTGAGGCTATTCCTTCCAGTCACTCTCACAAGATCAAAGTTAAAATTTGAAAAGTCGATTGAAGCAGCTGCCCTCAACCCCTTCCCCCCCCCCCCACCCGGCTCCCTGGCTCCCTTGCCTAAGCCTCGTATATACAAACCTATTTGAGTTCAAGTTTCCAAACAACGGTACCGCCTGGCCCCTGGCTGAAAACTCCGCAATAGACTCCTAGTCAGGCATTGCGTCTCCCTCTCCCTGGAATCGTTTTGATGAAACTTTGGGGCTCTTGAAGGAGGGTGAAATATTAATTCAGACGCTTAATATTTTAAGTGTCACCATTTTAAACGCACGCCATAGGCAGAAACTACGGGAGCTGACCTAACGAGCATTTGGCTTTTTTGAACCGGTCTAGGGACGTACGCGTCGACAACGGGAGTGAACACTTTGACACTTCCATACTCATAACCACAGCATATTCCTTGGTCTTTGATAACATCTACGATAATCCGACAGTTCTGTTCCTTGCTTTATTGGCAATAGGATGGTCCAGAATTATGTCTACGTGAGATCTGTGAATAGTTTCCGGATGACGCAGCCATGACCACGCGCAGGCCGGCGGGTGTTGGCCGCCGACTGCGCGGGCGGGCGCTCACCATAGATCGTTTTCGGGCGTAATTAGAGCATTTATCATGACCTGAGAACTTTCCCACGTCACACATCAAACCAGCAGGCGTCCCTTCAGTCCACCAGCTCAAGTTCGTTACCTCAAGCATGTCGTCGCCCCATCGCTCGAAACTGGTGCCCCGTGTGCCAGCACAGTTTAAGTCAGCATGACAGCCATCGATTATCCTCACAGCGCGTGGCACCATTCGTCGCGCTGTGTCGGCCATTGTCCAATTGGCGGCAGCATTCACCCCGGAGCGTGGGACCCCGCTGGTGAGCGGTCCGGAACGACCCTCACAGTACCTGGCACGTGAACGGCGCGTAGCTGGGTCCGCACGGCAGGTCATCAGTGTGGCCGCCGACCGGGAGCAGGACTGGCGGAGGTGACACCAGCAGCTCGCCGGGCGGAGTGGACTGAGACTTGCGCGCTGGACCATGCTGCCTCCGCCGTTTGTCTCGATCATCGTGGTTGGACTGATGGGCGGCTGCCGGTGTCAGGACGTGCACCTCAGGCGGTTCGTAACGGACTTCATCGGTTTAAGAGACACCGCGTCGACAAGACTGTACTGGACTGGACGAAATCACACAGGTATGGTAATGCTACTTCACTCCGCAATGCTGCGTTTATATGCGAAGAGTGTTTGAATGCTTTCTTTTACCGCTCCTATACGACATATATTTTCATTACATTTTATTCATTTCATTCATTCGTAACATTACCTGCAATGTTGTTCGTACTCCCCTACGTCCTTAGACCTCGGCAGAAATCTTTGGACCCCAGCATCACCGCGAACAATCGACGCCCCACTCCGAAAAACGTAACTTCCTCCAAACCCTGCGCTGCTCAGAGGATATTCGCCTTGTCTGCACTGCTACAGGCGAAACCGTGCGGCCGGACATCCAGCTAGTCCGAGAGTTGCAGCGTCGTCACGACTCCTACTTCTCCGCGGTCGGCCTGCCAGCTTCTGCTGCGGTGGAGGAACAGATTCTCCGCGGCCCTGGTCACCGAACCTTTCACGTGTTCTTGACAGATGATGACGTCATTGTCGACTTCCTGGACAAGGTAGTGTCTCCTCTGGCCGATCTTGCGTGATCATGTTTTTAACGCCATTGCGCGTGTAGTTTATTGCCTTGTATGTACAAAGACCCCCGTAGGGAACATTAGATCAATGGCCTTTCGACATGCTGGATCTTAGGGTTAGATCCGTAGGATTGTCGAGCATGATCCTAC
Source organism: Capitulum mitella (assembly GCA_030062745.1). Classification (NCBI taxonomy): domain Eukaryota; kingdom Metazoa; phylum Arthropoda; class Thecostraca; order Pollicipedomorpha; family Pollicipedidae; genus Capitulum; species Capitulum mitella. Next base: position 2,616,256 of record CP099853.1, on the reverse strand, counting down.
CAGCGTTTTGGTACATTTAATCGTGATTTCAAATAGGAAACAAGATCCGAAGTTACTTCAGTAGATGTGTCTGGTAGGGAATTTACTGATACCGAATCTGGGAGAAAATGAGCGTGGGATACAGTTAAGCGCTTTAACTACCTGAATTCGCAGTTCCAAGGAAAACAATTTACAGTTTCTAACATACTGATCATCTTTTACATTAAATTGTATTTAAAACGAACATTTAAAACCCTTCGATGCCAGGATTATCTGCACAGCCCTGCCGACTAGCGCTGAGACCTATTTCTCAATAACGCCATCACTGGTTGGGCTCTGTGTTCACAGATGAAGAGCAGATGCCTGTGGAAGTGGAGCGCAACGTGCCTGATACTGAGCTACCGTTCGAATACCACTGAAAAATTACGACATCGGCACTTTCCTGTGGATACCGAGGTGCGTTTGGCTAGGAGCAGGCATCTGGTTAGTGTACTGGCACCACAAGCGAGGGTACACGGAGTACATGCTCAACCCGTGTTCGCATTTTTGGATTCTGTGGCGGTGGTGTCTTTTTGTGCAAATGATTGGAAGGGCCGAAATGAGGGCTGAACAGTATAACCTCCTTCCAGTAAAAAATAATATATAGATATATATATGTTTACAAGTATATATATATATATATATATATATATATATATATACGAGAATATTGGCTGACTATTGTGCAAAATGCAATTATTATTTTATCCGTCTGTTCTTTTTCCGCATGAGGTCTGTAGTAGGTAAATGACGTCTCCAAAAAAATGCTTCTTATTTTTTTCAAGCGTGCGTTTATTACAGGCGTTTCGGATTACTGAGATCCATTTTTTAAATGACTAAACTTTTGCAATATAGCATTTAAAGAAATGCGAAACACGTGTCGTCATCATATGGGTCATTCCACGTCAATGACACAAGAAGCGACCCAAACCATTTCGATTTTGATGAAACATGACACGTTCAAAATACATGTTAACAATGGCCAGGCAGCAATTTTTAGCTCTGGGTGACATCTGAGGTCAGAGTTACAGGCCACGAAATGTCACAGATTTGTTGAGACAATGCATGATTCAAATGCTTATAACTCGGTGATGAATTGCACAGACAGGTACGACCAGTGCAGTCCCAAAGAAATATGTTACAATGTTCTTAAATACGTCCATTTTTCCGGCGCCCTCGGGATGATCTTTGACCTGACTAGGTCACATGGTCACATGGAACATTTTCGGTTTTAACCAAGTTTACCCATTGTAATCTTGGCGAAAAGTGGCACAGTATGTCCTGAAGTATCTTCAATGTACGGCACAAAAACGTTTTTGCACAAATTTCAACTTTTTCAGATATCTTGACTTCATTGTCGACTAGTGGCATTTTGGAAATATGTCCTGATGCTATCTGACAAATATTGATTGAATTTGTGCTTTTCGTTTGATCGCCTGCTGTGCAATTTCGTGTGCTTAATGTTCTGCGTGCTTTTTACTCGTCTACTTAGTTCCAAATTCCTTGGCTGAAAAGATCATAGGTTATGGCACCCTCAACACCGATTGACCCCTGCCATCCAAATCTGACATACCCGTTCTTCACATTTCCATGACAGTGACCACCCTGTCGGCGGTTCTTAGGCTTTTAAACCAGCTGAGAAGATCCTAATCGTGCACTGGTGTTTTTGGAAGGTCAACAGAGGCCATTGACATCATTTACCCGAAATAACCTATTTCGACCTCGATTTATATATTTTATATACCTCGATCATTTACAGATTTTTTGGAGCCCAGATTTCGAAATTCGCACCCATTTTGGACACATAAGGCCATTTATGTTCATTCCATTTCTGCTGGAGGTTGGCACTTCTGTCTGCTTCTATACGAAGTCGTAGTTTTCATTTGAAACTATTCCAACATTCAGAGGATCATGACCAAGACATCAACATCCTCTAGTCGACATGAAGTGAGCCTTCGATGCGTGCAAACCTTGATACGTGAACAGTATAAGTAAAATTCGGAATCAATGCTCCAAAGAGCTATGAATATTCCGAGACAAACGTGTTATCCAAGGTAAATTTAGGTCAGTAACTTCGGTTGACCTCCAGGAGGCCCGATGCTCCATTAATATTTTTTTTATTTGTCTTTAAGGCCTAAGCACAATCGATAGGTGAACTTGCGTGAAAATGTAAAGAACTGGTATGTCTGATTTGGATGGTAGGGGTCCATTGGTGGTCAGGTGTCTTGATCTTTGACCCTTGTATCAAGCAATTTAAATCTAAGCTCTTGTGTAGCAGGCATGCAGGAAATTGGGCGTACCAAACTGCAAAAGAATCGGAGGAACAAAGGGCACGAAATCGATGTTCCTCAGAAAGCCCCAGGGTATGTTTCTCAAGGGCGACATTAAAGTCAAGACATCTGGAGAAGTGTTAGACTGTCCAGAAATGTTTTTCCGGCACTTAATGATGATATTTTGTGAAACATTTTGCTCTATTTTGCGAAGATGACGGTGAGCAAATATGGTTCAAATTAAAGATGTTCCATGTGACCTAGTCAGCTGGAACGCTCCTCCTTCGAATGACACTAATGCACCTTTCTGTGAAAATGTATCACCGAACTATGGGCATTTGAATCATGCAACGCTTGAAAAAATCGATGGCCGTTCATGATCTGTAAAATTAACCTCAGAGGCCACTCAGGGTAGAAAATTATGGCTTAACATTTTGTGGAAAGTGCTATGAGCACACCAGGTTTCATCAAAATTGAAATAAGTGGGGTCTTATTTTGCGCGATTTCAAGATTGAACCCATATCTGTCACACATTTTTGCATACAGTCAGTTCGGAGATGGCTTGCGGTGTGTTCTGTTCATTTTGGGAGTTTAATCATAGAAACTCCAAGATGATACATGGTCTCACTTTTTTGTCAACGCTCGCCGTGCAGGCCTCCGGACTTATCTTCGCCGGACCGGGGAACATGTGGACCCTCATCCAAAGATTTCGAGATCTGTAAGTCGCACAACAAAACGACGTTGGAAAGGCCTTTGCGAAACTAGTAGAAAACACCCACAGCAGGACCAGTCAGATTAGTACTGAGTTCACCAGAGGTCATCTAAGGTCAAATCACCTGTTCACCTTTTGGTAGGAAGCTGCAATAATCAAGTCGTTTACGCTGCTCCAAAGATGTAAGACGTAACAAGAAGGCCTGACATACTAATTTCGTGAAGTGAAAGAACACTGGAGGTCAAACGTAGGCATTTGTCACGAAACTGAAAGTGAAGGAACATGTCGTTCTTTTGTATGGGCAGGAGCCACGTTTTACGCTACCTTAGACAGTGTTTAGGCTAGAAGGCGCCGCAAATGTGTTTGTGTTGTATATGAAGTCTACAACCATCATATTTAGGTCAAACAAGGCCAACCTACGTCGGACTCTGAACACATATGAGTCGGGAGTACCTTGTGTCTGTGGTATCACCTGTCGCATTATCGTTGATGGTTACGACAGTATAAAATTCCACAACATTGTTTGGTACAATATCCCCTCTACATCAATAAATCCATGTCTCAAATCACTGTCTTCACGCAAGCAACAGAGACATCGAGCGGGAAGCGTGACTTCAGAGTGAAGCCCATCATTGGACGGAAAATTATTTTGGCGCCGGCCAAAGTTTTTTTCTTTCGGCGACCAAAAATAAGAGGACTGCGGCAGTAAAAACTGGACGAATTGTGATGGGTGATGTTCGGCAGCATTTTCAGGATGTCAAATCAGGTCAGCCTGGACCAAATGGGATTAGGTCAATCTTGGTAAGCAAGCTCAAACCAGCTATATATCAGTGCTTCTAAAGCACTTATGGCTACTTGCAAACATTCAAGCAATGTAAACTAATGAAATGCATTCGGTCGCGGGTTAAAAACAATCAGCATGAAACGTAACCTGATCCCAAATCACGGGCCAAAACGATAATTTACATATGTAAAGGATGTGAGAAACACCAAAGACTACATTCAAGCTTCAAAACTATCGAAGTACTACCACAATTTCGGCCGATAGCGTGAAAAAGTCTCAAAGGTTGACCTTGACAGTTCCGAACATTCTGAGATGAAAGTTGGCTCACTTTTATGCATTTTTATTGGGAAACATCCGTTCAAGGTATGTTTGGAGTATCTATTCGCGTCATGTGTAATGAATACAGTAGCTGTAAACGTTCTTGAAGGGCCATATTAGTTAATATATTAGCTTATTAATATATAATATATAATATATCATATTAGTACATTGTTATATTGGTTTATATATTAGCTTATTTATGTATTAGTTGATCTATTAGCTTATTTATATATCATTTTATATATTTGCATATTAGCTTTAGGTCGTATGAGCTCCGTTTTCGAACGAGTTTGCCTCCTAGAGAAATCCTTATCTTTTCGTAGCGTGGGCTCCCTTTTCGAGCGAGCGTAGAGTTGTTTGCCTCCTTGAGAAAGCCTGCCGACACCTATGTTTGGGGTGGGACTGCAGTGACACGACGAGGAACCACAAGGGACAGACAGATCTATGGTGTGACATTTCTTTGTCGTCTTGTGCCCATTGAATGCCAGTCCATGGACGAAATGGCTGTTGGGGAGACATGCCAAGCGTGTGTTGACCAAAATGAACCGCGTGTGGATGAATAACGGAGGAGTCGTTACGCTTCGTCATTGGCTCTCTGTTGAAGCACCTCAGAATTAAGACAAACGTCGCACACGAGGAACACATGGCCCAGTATGATAACACATACGTGCTTCCCACACAGATACCGCACAAAAAGAGACAACCGCAGAGAAAGTGAGCCTGGCTTGTGAATGTTTTACCAATACAAATGGCTCCAGTTGCGTCAGATGTCATTTAGGATCTTGGCTCCAGCAAAGTTCTCGACCAGTTTTTTTAGATGGCAAAGAAACAGCGTTGTTTTCCGTGATGCGCCAATTTTAGCTTTCTACGTCAGATTACTAACCCTCGTCAGTATTTTCCGTTTGACTGCTTTCGACAGTACACAATCTGTACGAGCCCATGCCCTAGCATGGGTTTTTGAAGGAACTCACAATAGCATCTCATGTTAGCATTTGACTTTACAGTGACCTTACATGCAATGTCACAGCAGATCATATAAGAGGATTCTGTTTACCATCAGATCCTATGGGATATGCCCTGTAGGGCACTCTTGAGGGGTCCACAGCCACTTCTAACGACAAATAAGGACACAAACTATCGTGGTTGTTCTACCCCGCTTGTACTACTTCTCATGATAAACAGGACACAAACCATGGAAACCAAGCTGTTAAATCCTTCGTGTTCGTTTTTGCACCTCACCTTTTACTTCCTTTCACAATCTGTCGCCCTTCATCGTTCAGCTGGAGCCCTTGTATCGAGCGCAGCGAAGGAACAGCTGCAATGTTCTGCAATGGACTTTTTTCGTCGCATCCTTGTCATTATCTTCCTTTCAGGAGGTGTCCCATGCCTGCGAAGAGCGCCGCCTTCCCGAATGCGGTATTCGGCTTGACACGTGCTGTGGTATCTCCATCTCCTTTCCCCATGACCATTGCCGCCTCATGACCACACCTTCATCGCGTTTGTATGTTTGTCTTTCTTTTTACCACCGTGTTATTTTTTTTCGTGTGCGAAGTAGCTCAGATTCCACGATGAGGCACGTGTGTGACTGAGTGTTGTAAAGCGCTTGAAAATTTGTTATCCGCTGACGTACCGTGATTTCTCCATGACATGCCTCATGAAAAGGTTATAGGTCGGCGACCTGACAAGTATTTACTTCAAATTCCGATAGATTACATGACTTCCGTGGTTTCAGACAATGCCATGCACACTTTCAAAGCGATCGAAGCAGGCGGCACGGAGTAAATAGCGCAACACTGCAATGAACATTGCATCAACTCTTTTCTGTAAACTGGCAAGGACTGTTTGATTTACGAACGCATTACTGAACGCGATGACCCATTTAGACCCATTTCCATATGTTTGGTGCATCCGTAACACCATTGACAATGCAGAAATGTGGAACCATAAAACCATGAAACAAAGACATGGTCATATACGGCGGCAATGAGGATGTCATAACCAGTAACTCAGCTCTGTTATTCCGATTACCACGACTCAGTCTTGGTACGGTCGATCTAGTAAGGGTAAACAGGGAGGATGCTCACCTTTATGTTTTTTTTTCGATGAAATGAAACCGGAATGAATGCCAGCAGAGCCAAAGGCTGAGAGGTGGCCACCACCGCCTCCCCTTTTACCCTGAATGTACTCCCGAACGTCACGTTCTCAGGTGGTCATCGGCCAAGTATCGAATCCAGGAGATAACCTGACCCAGGTGGATCTGGTGGAAGTGTACCACCTGGGTCGTCACACCCCTATGAAGAGCTCTAATCTCGGACAGTGGAACTCGGTGGACGGAATGGTGCACTGGGACAACAGGACCATCTTCAAGAGGAGAAGCGACTGGTCTGGTCTGACTCTGAGGGTGGCCGTTGTCGAGGTGAGGCGAGGTTTTCCTCGAGATGGGGTTATTTTATTGGAGCGCACAGACTTATTGCTGGTATTCTTCCCTTTCGAATGACATGTTTACCTCAGCAACCCTTCCTTTGTTGGTAGGGTTGCTCGGGATATCTGGAGACAACCATGAACTGATTTGATAAAAAAAGAAAAACGGTTCTCATTTTTCGGTCCCAGGAATCGACCATCCCGCTGACCAGTCACGAAATTACGTCGCATGTCTTGTTATGCGATAATCAGCATGGCGGGCAATGTTCACCATTTCCTGTGCATATTTAAAGGGCCACCAGCATCCATGTCGAATGCATAGCGTCGTCGCATTCAGCTTCCTTCAAAAGACAAGAATGATAGCTTTGCGTAAGAACACTGCTGTCAACGTTGGCGTTACAATGCGCGTATGGCGACAGGGAAAGTGATGATAAGTATGCGATCATTGTTGACATTTGTGCCTCTAAACTCAGATGCTCAACCGAGAATTTGGTCTGAATTTGGTTTCAGGCTACTCCTTTTTCTTCCGTCACCGGGAACCAATCGTTGGACGTCTCTGGGTACTTTGGTGACGCCTGGATACAATTAGCACAGATACTGAAACTGGAGTAAGTGTTGGGGCTCCGTTGTCACTGTATACATTCCGGAGTCAGCCGATATTTTTGGAATCGTTCAGTAACATGCTTTTCTGTCCGGAATATGAGAAGGATAACGTTGCATATACGACAGAATTGATGGGGCACGCCAATGATTTAATCCTCGCCTGGCGAGGCGGTGGGGCCGGGGCGTGATGATAATGGCCTGGCTACCACCTTTTACGTTTTTTTTTCTGTGACCTCTGGTGAACGGCACGCATCGAGGGTGTCAAAGCTGTTTTAGCTGCCGTTATATCTTTTTCTACATTTTTTTCGAAAGAACTGAAAAAGAGAAGGAAAAGGGAATAAAGAAAAGGAAAGAAAAAGAAAAGAAAAAGAAAAAACCTGGCCATGACAGTTCAGCGGGCTCTGACGTCATTATTGAGTGCTTCCAAGCCATTTTGCTATGTCTGAGCTGTGTTTTGGCTTCCTTATCAGACGCATAATGAGATAATGAGATATGGAATCGGTTCCCTTTATTAGACTGTTTGCAAATATGATTGACAACACACCGGATTTTTAAATTTCCGTAACCTCCCCAAAGTCACGTGATACGTGATGTCACTAGCCGTATGTCGCTCCAAAACAACTTTGAGTTTTTGGTATAGTAACTTCTATCGCTGATTCCAGAAGCGGCAATTACTTTTACTGTAGAAATACATGTGTGGAGATACTCAGTCATGCTTGTCACTAGAAGCCTTATACAGGCTAACAATGATGTTTGGCCTTGCCGTCACCGTGACGTTTAACCTCACAATGACATGACTTTCTCTTCATATAAAGAGCAATCGGGCAATGTATTCTGTGACTCATTATCATACATCGATCAATCAATTTTCGGACGAGATCGCTGGAATCGCTGGAATGCTGTTGCACTCTCTTTTATTGTGACCTGAGAGGTCACCAGGCGACCAAAAGGGACCAAACTAAATATCATTTAAAGCGGAAAACCGAGCTACATGCTCGTCTGTGTCTTAACGTTCCAGACCAGTCATCCGGATGCCATTCATTCGGTGCGTTTATAAAATGCTTACGTCTGGCTAGCAAAAGGCTGGTTTGTCAGCAAAGTCCTTCACGATAATGGGCCAGGAAAAACAGAATCAACCATATTCGGCGTCTGCCGTAGTAGCTCCGGAATGGCATGTTAGACACGATGTACTGAAACAATCTCATTTTACATATTTCGAAAGATATCCCAGCTTTGAGTTGTGTCATATCACGAAAATCAAACGGGATTTTAAAAGCCTGCGCAAAAATTTTGCGAGGCTTTTGCTTAAGGTAACGCTTTGGTTGCTGAACAAGAGACATTAGCTTGTGCCCAGCATTACTGGAACTGTTCTAGGACTCTTCATGACCCGTCCAAGGTCATTTGGGGTCAGAAGCTACATAATGCCGTTTTGGTTAATCGGAAATGGTGTCAACCAACTATGTCCCCGTGCAGACCACAAAGCAATGGCATCAGTCATCGCACCAGGTCGGAAAGAAACGTTTTGTTTAATGATAATCTGCTTCTGATCTCCCGGCCACTGGGCAAGTGTTCGTGACATGATGTATTTAATACTTGAACAGGCAAATAATCTTTGAATTGTGCTCCCACGTCAAAGGCTCTCAGGCATTGTCCGTTTATCCAGGCAACGAGAAAGGCCTATTTTGACCGACCTGCACGTGTTTGACCGATGAGCCGTAAAGGCTGCATTCTTATACATATCTCTATAATTTACCGCTGAAAAAGTATGACGCAGAATCACGTATGGTTGATCCGAAAGTTCTGTAATCTCTGTGTTTTAAAAGTTCGAGAGACCAAATGATCCGTACGTATTCCACCTTAGACCGCGTGAGAACAAACCTCCGGTAGGGCGGTAGTGAAATACTCGGCGCCTGGGGAGAAATTGCTCCGCCTATGGGAGCACGTGACAAGAGGAATTAGGGCCTTGCAACAGCTTCGTCTTGGTATGGATTCTGATCCCAACGAATACCTATTTCGATACGTTTTAGCTGGGTTTATAGAAAAAATGTTCCTTTGGCACTTTCTTGACGCGACTTGTTCTGAACAACACTCCAGTCGTGTTTGTTTTGTATTGTCGGCGTTGATCTACATTGCTATATATAGACGCCAGGTGTTAAAGCGCAACTCTGTTGGTAAAAACGTGGAATTAAACCGAACTTCCATAAGGATTTGGATGAGGCCAGAGCTTTTTCTGTGAACATTCAACTCATCATTATGGTCTGGTATTATTTTCTATCGGTACAAATTTAAGAAACTGTAAGTTATTTTACGTTAAGTAAGTTATTCAGTCCCGTTATGTTAAGGCCGAGCAGAATCCACTGGTCGCATTTGAGATTCAGAATTGACACCCCCCCCCCTTACATTCTTGACTCTCCAGCTACACGGTGCTGCTCGACAAACAGTACGGCATGTTGACCTCAGCCGGCAATTGGACCGGCGTGGTTGGGATGCTAGTTCGAGACGAAGCGGATGTGGCTGTTGCCGGTCTGGCCACCACCAAAACACGCAAAGAATACGTCAATTTCACCCGGGTCCTGTTTGAGATCAGGTGAGCGTCAGTAGCAGACCTCGGCTGACAGCACTAGTCCAGATGGCGCGAGCTTTCATTGCACTAAAAGGCTTGGAAATGCCATGTTTTTGTGGCATGGTTTTGAGTGTCACGAAAAACCGCTCATTTATCCTGACCATTTCTCGAGAAATATCAGTCGTCTAACCCAGCATACTTGCACTTGTCGGACAAACGTGTTAGCACAAGCAAAAATGTTTATGGTTCGGCATCATCGTGAATGTTTTCCAGATCCCACGTCTTCGTGAAGAAACCCCTGACGGGGGACCTCAGTTGGATGACGTACATGGGCGTGTTTGACGAGGAACTATGGGTTGCTCTGTTTATCACATTCTTCGTGAGCACCAGCGCCATGGCCGCCATGTACTGGATAGAGAGGAGGTACAAACTGGCCAGTCTGAACGAAGGGAACTTCAGCTGGATGGACAGCATTCTGTTCTTCATAAGCGCCATCTGCCAGCAAGGTGGGCTTGCTTTTCATTCCTCGTGTTAGGGGGTCCTAGACGCTCTCCATGCTTCGTAATAAAAAATGAAGGATGATTTAGGTCGAACTTAGGAACTGATAGCGTCTCTATCCTGCCCTGCCAATCCTATCTTATGAAAATATAAAAAAATTGTTCCCACCTCCGGCTGCGTTACTGATAGCATGCTTCAGCAATTGTGGTTCCTGTTTTCAAAGGAGTGCAGGAGTGTCGATTTGCATTCTTTTGCAGGGTCAGTGGCTCCCGGGCGGGCATCGTGTCCCATCCAGATGTTATTTCTTCTTCCCCCTCCAATATTTTCTGCTGGTTTTGACAGGGTTTGTTCTTTGGGAAATGATCCCCAAAAATAGGTATAAAAATCGCCGTCGATTGAAATAAAGTGATTTAAATGTGATTTAAAACTCACATTTGGAGAAGGTTAGGTAGTCGAACCCTTGGCTCGGCCGCCACCCACCGCCCACCCAACCATTTACACAAAACGACACCCCTGAAAGCGAAACAGAGTCAACTCGGCATTTGTTCTGATTCTAGGTAAGACTCTAGGCAAACGAAAATTAATTCGGATTGCTTGTTGCTCTCGACGTACGAGTATGTCCTCAAAGCAAACGATGGGACCTGAATGTGCTCTTTTTGAATATTAAAATTTGGTGTGCAACGTTATCTGACCAAGTGGCACTGGAAGGCGGCAGGCCTCTCAACCTTTTACCGGGTAATGGTATTAAACAAAAGTTGCAGCCGTCCGTTCATCGCCAACATCATCTTCATATAATATCGCGTCATGCACTGATCACGTGGGAACTGGAATCCATCAGATTCATTCATTCCTCAAATCCATCATTCATTTATGCAATAAACGAGAGGGAATTTCCATCGGACAGAGGGAGAGAGAGGCGGAGGCAGAGGTGGAGACGGAGAGGAGAAGGAGGAGGGGTGGGGATGTCCCCGGTATGTGGCCCATAAAAAGTCAACAGGGGTAATTGGCAAACCAAGGTTTTTTTTGAAAGGCATCGCAAACTCCGTTCGGAGATTGAGTGACCCTTGAGAGTTATCTTTTGCTGCACTCTGCCCTTAAGACGTTCCGGGAATAATCTAATCAAAGCTTTCGTCGGCTGGTACCAGGACGGGTGTCGAAACACGGAACACTTTCCCATGACGTCAGTCCCGTGGACAGCATTTCCTGCTGTAGTCTCTGACCTTGATTGGGTTATATTAAGCACCATGGGGGATACAGCGAGGCGTGCATGGACCGCATGACAGCGTTTTTGGATCCTTCCATTGCAACCAAGCAAAGGATCCCTGAGAGCCAACTAGTTCCGTACATAGAAGAAAAGCAATCGAACTTTGGTTCACTTGAGCAGCAGGGTAGCAGCCAACGCAGCTTAGTCTGCTTAACCCTATTCCCGGCAGGGGGGGGCGGAATCCGCCCCCCCCTCGGGTTTTTTGCTTGCCAATTCCAGGCTTTTTGACGCAGCTTCACGAAACTTGGTCACTTTTCCTAGCTATTCCTTCTACGCGCCGTGACAAAATTTCGAAATTCTATTTTGCTCAGGGGCGGAGCCAGGCAACGTTTTTGGGAGGCACCTCAGGTCATTTTTGGCCATGTTGAGGGTGAAAGGAAAATGTCTGCAAAAAACAGAGTTTTTAAGATAGAACTTAAAACTTTATATGAACATATAGCTAAATAGTTGGGCAATGTGCATATGTAATTTTGTTTATCTGAGGTCACTTTACAAGGTCGGTAGGTCAAAGTCAAATTTGTTTTTTCGCAATAATTTCGGCGCCGTTTTTTCAAATGCCAAACCCGGAATATATATGACGTAGACAGATGCCTCTACTTGTGTCCAGTTTAGCTTGATATCAGGTTAGGTCCGGAGCTATGACCTAAAATGTCGTGCACGTAGCCTATATCGCAAAAGCCAAAAAATGAATTTTTTGGAATGGAGTGAATTTAATCGATTAAAAACGTTTACAGATAATATTGAATGCACACGACATCTTCCAGGTGACCCCAAGGTCACTGGAGGTTTTAGGTAAGGTCAGTTGATCTGAGAAACGTGTGACCATGACAGTTCCCCTTTTTATGTCCCTGGCACCGCCTATGCTAACATTATACAAACATTGTAATGCGATTTGTACTTCTTTAGCATAACATGACTAGCAGAAGCTAAAAAGTGTTTTGGCCTCTTTTGTTCTTCCGTTATTAGAAAACTAATCCCCTATTTTTGAAACCCTGTGAACGCCCATGATTTTCTCAAAATTTCAATTTGCATACCCATGGTAAAGCCCTATCCTATTTCGATTGATGCCGTTTCATCGAAATCGGTCCATAAACAAGGGGTTATAAGAAGTCAAAGTCCCCCTTTGCATTTTTGCCCCTGTTCCCAATTTCAAATTTTGAGAATTTCTTTTTATAAAATGTGTTCCGTCCGGATCGTTGTGTTTGTTGGTGAATCGGATAGTGTTCGTCTGGGGGCCAGCCCCTGGATGGCCTCCTCGAATGGGTTAAATTTGGCCCCGACCCGCCAGCGCTGTTGTAATATTTCGGCTAATTTTCTTAGCACTGCAGAATGTAAAGATATCTGGTCACGTGTTTGCTCTCTGGGCAGGTGCTGCTGATGTTCCTCGAGGACTCTCCACAAGGTTGTTCTTCTGGGTATTCTTTATCATCATGGTAGTATCATTTGCAGCGTATTCGGCAGTTCTGATATCATTTCTTACTGTTCAAAAAACAGTCCTTCCTTTCAATTCATTTCAAGAGTTTTTGGGCGACGGATCCTACGTTTTGGGAGTACAAAACAGCACTTCACAGCTACAAGATATTCAGGTATGCGGTTATCATGCTGAGATGATATGACTCGAATGAAGTTTAAGATTTTTCATCTGTTGTCAAACTCCTTCATACTGCTTTTATGTTCGTAAAATTTTCTTCCCTTCACCATCCTTCCTCCTTTGCTTTTGGCTGTTGCTTTTGTCCTTGTATTGAACACAGCGCCGGAACTGTTGCACTTATCTGAAGTTTGGTTGGTTGTCATGTCCCTTTCCTTACCTTTTTTCAGCAGGCGTCCAACGCATAAGAGCAGCACCTCACTAACAGTAGTGCTCAGGTGGACAACGTTTGTCGTATCCCCATCCTTTGTCTTCATGCCCAATCCTAATTTTGCCTCGATGGTATTAAAATGTTTTTTATGTTTCCTGCTTGTAGTTTTATTTTCCGAGTGCGTCATAGTGCCGATTTAATTGACATGGATACTTGTAACACAAGGGAATTTAAAATAGAAAATATGAACAACTACTTTCTTCAAATGTTTCTACACCTTACGTCGCGTATTGTGTCCTTTATATAGCTTTACGTTGATGGACTCGTTCGAAAAACTTCTGAAAGGAACCGTTTCAGTGGAATACAGTTGGTTTCCAGTGAAGGTAATGTATAAATAGACTTCAGCTCATACTAACAAGATAAGAACAACAAAACCGAATACATCGCATTTTTCGACTCCGGTTTTCTTCAGTGGTGGCTCTAAAAAAGTTCCCTAAAAACAACCATTTGCAGTACATCGAAGTTTTGTTTTACCTCTTCCTGAAGAAGGGGGGCCCCAAAATGTAGGATGGCCCTGACTTATTTGCAATGATTTATCCTTATGCATGCTGTGATTTCTCGTGTTTGACGTATCTGACGTGACCCGCTTTGTACATGTATCAAACCCAATTGGTCGACATTTTCTAGGAGTCGAAGAACTCGTTAATTCGAGAAATAAAGCGCAAACATGTCACTGTGATGCCGAACAAAGCCACCATTCAAAACCGAGTGCAACACGACAAGTCCTTCGCCTATTTGTACTCCTTCGTAGGCAAGTAAACGCGGCACGTCGTGTTTGCGCACTAACAAGTTTGCCGCCATTGCACCCTTAACTCAGCACAAATGACATGAGGGTTATTTGAAGGACGGTATGCCATGAATTAATCTTCTGAAAGTTGTACTTGACGCTGCCAGAGAAATGCACTTTTTTGACGCTCTGCAACCAAATTAAAATTGTCTTCGAAGTCCTCAATGTTCATGTTGCATTACATAGACTTAAGTCTTGCAAGGTTCTTTCACATCGAAAGCTTTCATGGCCCAGTGCCATGTAAGCGTAATAATACACTTAGGCCTTTTCCATTATTTCGCGTGCACTTTCGCGTATTCCGTTGCATTAATCACGTCACTTCGTCTTAATACATTACGCTAATAGCAAGGCGACCATAGTTTTGCATGCTGTATGATCGTCACTGAAGGCATGCCCATTGTGGAAACCTAGGCAAAGGAAAGATCAACTCATTCGTTCAGGGTCATTATACGCCCGTAAAAAGTAAAGGAGAACATTGGCAACTGCAAGGGGCGAGCAAGGAAAAGGCTTTCGTGAATCTGGTGATTAACGTTAGGTTTCAATAATTTTGACTCACGATGCTAATCTCCATAAATGTATGAATATTGGGGATTTTGAAACATTGTCCGTTGTTTGAAGCCAGTCATTGTTTCTGTGCTGGTGAAAGGAATTGAAATGATGCTGAATTAGTAAGCATATACAATGCATAGATTTCGCTCTATTTTCAAAGCTCACCATTCATGAGGAGGCATGGACTGTCCATGACACATGGATTGGGATTGGACTTAATACAGGGCGTCAGTGTAACTGTGTCAATGGTTTCAAAGCGCGTGAGTGAAAAATATGAGTGCTGTATTTAACATGACATTAGCAGTTCTTTTGGACAAAACGGTACTTGTTTTCACACTTTTTAATGCTAAGACTATTTCAGACTTCCTGTTATGCTGTGCATTCTAACCCAGATCAACTTTTCAGGAAATGAAGACTGCAGCCTTGGAAGCTTTAGAGCAGAAGGCTTCTCATATCCTCTAGCAATGGCAGTTCAGAAGGATTCCCCTTATAAGATCTTCTTCGATTATTAGTGAGTTATATTCCCTTAACCCTATTCCCGAAGGGCTAGACGGTATGGTAGATTCCCGGCAGACGGGGCGGATTCGCCCCCCCCCCTGAGATCTAGAGAACTACTCGTCCGATTTCATCGCAACAAACGGCAATCGATTTGCTATGACGTGAACTGCATTTCTGTAAAAAGAAATCTTCAAAATTTTAAAATGTATGGATACGGGCAGGCAAAAATGTCAAAATGGGGGGTACTTTTGGGCTTCTTATCGCTCCGTTGTTTATGGACCGATTTCAATGAAACTGGCATGAATCGAGAAATTCTGGATAGGGCTTTTACCATGAGTATACAAATCTGAAATTTTGAGGAAATTCATGGGCGTTCACGGATTTCCAAAAATAGGAGGATTAGTTTTCTAACAGCTTAATGAACAAAAAAGACAAAAGCACTTTTTTGGCTTCTGCTAGTCATGTTAAATACGTACAAATCGCATCACAATGTCGGTATAATGTTAGCGTAGGCGGCGCCAGGGACATGAAAAAGGAGGAACTGTCATGGTCACACGTTCTTCACATCAACTTGTGATCTTTGACCTCAAATGATTTCCAGTGACGTTGGGGTCACTTGGAATGATCTCGTGTGCATTTAATATGATCTGTAGACGTTTTCATTTTATGGCTACTGCGATATAGGGTACGCGCACTGACATTTTAAGTCATAGCTCCGTGACCCGACCTGATATCAATCTGAAACTTGATACACAAGTAGAGGGCACCGTTCTACGTCACATATCTTCCGGGTTTGGCATTTTAAAAAAACGGCGTCAAAAGTATTGCAAAAAAAACGAATTTTAACTTTTGACCTTGACCTGACCTTGTAAAGTGAACTCATATGAACAAAATTACATCTGCACACTGCCCCATTATTTAGCTATACATCCAAATAAAGTTTTAAGTTCTATTTTAAAATCTCTGTTTCTGGCAGACATTTTCCTTTTACCCTCAACATGGCCAAAAATAGCCTCAGGTGCCTCCCAAAAACGTTGCCTAGTTCCGCCCCTGAGTAAAATAGAGTTTTGAAATTTTGTCACGGCACGTAGAAAGAACAGCTAGGAAAAGTCACCACGTTTCGTGAAGCTGCTTTAAAAAGCCTAGAATTGGCAAGCAAAAAACCCGAGGGGGGTGGGTTCAGCCCTGCCCCTGGGTTCGTCCCCCTCTGCCGGGAATAGGGTTAAAAAGCAACAAAACGCTGTCGGCAACAGCTCGGTGTGTAGGCGAACACCATAAAGTAACGCCGATCCGTGTTGAAGCTCCAGTGACCAGCCGTTAGCAATGATGTCAGCCATTCTTAGCCATTGTCTTTATAATTAAGCCGCTCTTTTATGCGTTTTAACCCATAATGTTCAGCCGGACCTCCTCACAGACACAGCGTGTCACGCTGTGTCATGACAAAAGACGTGGAACCGATGCAGTCGGCTGTCTTACGAGGTGGCACGTCGCCCCCAGAGGTCATAAGGTCACCCCTGGGGTCAACGTCTGCCCCGACTGCATCCAAAGAAAATGTATCCACCTCCAGCAATACCCGTCATCCGGACCAAATGGAGTTATTGGTGGAGATGCTCGTCGACATTTGCCAAGGTCTTCAGACAGCAGTCGGCCTCGAAAAAGACAAAAATTACCCGACTGAAGTTCAGATGAGGGAATTATTATTATTATTAGGGAATCAGCGAAAACATTTTAGAATGCCTCAACAATGCATGGGATACGCACAATGCCCAAACAGATGCATCTTTATCAGTGATCCAGCAAGTCAGATGTAACATATGCTGAACAAATCACGTTTTTTGCATTAGATGTCGTCTTATAACAACTAAGATATCAGTATCTTAAACTGCAGAACAGTTTTGCATGTTTCCAGCTCCCTGCCTCCAGTGTCGCCCTCCGCTGCACGACAGTACCCCGCGCCCTTTCCACTTGACCGTATCCCTTGTCTGACCCACAGTTTGGCGCGACTGCAGGAGGAGGGAATGGTTGACCGATTGGAAAGCAAGTGGATGCGGTGGCCAGCTGACAGATGCTCCGTTTCTGAATATCCGGTAAACCACCGGCAAAAATCCAACAGAGATGCTGGTGGATGTATGTGTTTTGTGATTCGCGCAAGTGTTTTGTTCCATTTGTGGTTTCAGTTGATAAAAAATAAAAACTTATGAACCCTTGTCCAATCGAGGGGGGGTCTTTTCACACACACCCTCGGGGATTTTGACGAGAGTAAAAGTGAAGCGCGCCAGCCCGCTGAAATTTTCAATACCTTTTTATATCTTTATGCATGTCTTGAAGAACTTTCAAGCTTCGGTGCTGTCGCATCGCTAACTCAAGTCACATAAAACAGGTCAACCTCCGATTTTTTTTCTAAAGTTTTCTACTAACCACGCTGTGCGATCGATCAACCTGAAACGTTCCGAGATAGTAGTCAAGGGTATTTCCCCAAAAAACTGTGCCACCTCGCTTGTTGCCGAGGTCAAGGACAGTGGTCTAAGGCCAGGGCGTTTTTGTTGTATTTCCTTTTTATTGGCTTTAAGTCGCTTTTTCGGCTCGTTGCTCCTTAAAATACACTCCTGGGCCCAGGAAATCACTAAGCACGACAAATAATGTTGTCCCATATTAACCCTATTCCCGGAAGGGGGGGCGGAATCCGTCCCCCCTCGGGTTTTTTGCTTGCCAATTCCAGGCTTTTTAACGCAGCCTTACGAAATTTGCTAACTTTTCCTAGCTATTCTTTCTACATGCTATGACAAAATTTCAAAATTCTATTTTGCTCAGGGGCGGAGCCAGGCAACGTTTTTCGAAGGCACCTCATGCCATTTTTGGCCATGTTTAGAGTAAAAGGAAAATGTCTGCCAAAAACAGAGTTTTAAAGCTAGAACTTAAAATTTTATATGGATGTATAGCTAAATAGATCGGCCATGTGCGGATATGATTTTGTTTATCTGAGATTATTTTACAAGGTCAGGTCAAGGTCAAAAGTCAAAATTAATTTTTCGCTATAAACTCGGCGCCATTTTTTCAAATGCCAAACCCGGAATACATATGACGTAGAAAGGTGCCCTCTACTTGTGTACCAAGTTTCAGCTTGATATCGGGTCGGGTCACGGAGATATGACCTAAAATGTCAGTGCATGTACCCTATATCGCAATAGCCAAAAACTGAAATTTTTGAAATAGAGTGAATTCAAATGATTGAAAACGTTTACAGATAATATTAAATGCACACGAGATCATTCCAAGTGACCCCAAGGTCACTGGAAGTCTTTTAAGGTCAAAGGTCACAAGTTGATTTGAGAAACGTGTGACCGTGTCAGTTCCTCCTTTTTCATATCCCTGGCACCGCCTATGCTAACATTATACAAACATTATAATGCGATTTGTACTTCTTTAGTATAACATGACTGGCAGAAGCCAAAAAAGGGTGTTTGCCTCTTTTGTTCATTCAGTTGTTAGAAAACCAATCCTCCTATTTTCTGAAACCCTGTGAACGCCCATGAATTTTCTTGAAATTTCAGATTTGCGGACCCATGGTAAAAGCCCTATCCATAATCTCTCGACTGATGCCAGTTTCATCGAAATCGGTCCACAAACAACGGAGTTATAAGGAGTCCAAAAGTACCCCGCATTTTGAACTTTTTGGCCCCCTGTATCCACAAATTTCGAAATTTTGGAAATTTCTTTTTATAAAAACGAAGTTCACGTCACGGCGAATGGATTGCCGTTTGTTGCGATGAAATCGGACAAGTAGTTCTCGAGATCTCAGGGCGGGGGGGGGCCGAATCCGCCCCCCCTGCCGGGAATCGACCATACCGTCTAGCCCTCCGGGAATAGGGTTAAGGATCATGACGTCAGGCCAGGTCACCTTTGGGTAAGCTAGCAAGAAGGTGTCTAGAACCCTGAATTAATGATTGGTGAAGTAAAAATTCGCGCCGAAGTCGATTTTGCAATCCAAAATTGCACCAAACTCTGCAAAGCTGTGATATGTGTGAATTTATCACAGATATGTGGTAAATTAATATGTATTGTGATCTTATTTGACCTTAGGTCACCTGAGACCATGCGAGGTTACTGGTTAGAAGTTGATTTAATTTCCAGATGTCCAGCTTTATCTCTATGGTTTATCTGATGAGTCACTGCCAAATCTCGACACTAAAATATAAAACCACAATTTGCTTTAAATCATATCGTGGTTCTTCGCCAAGCCAGGTCACATGACAGACCTTATGTAATATCCTATTGATCATGGTTGAGGACCTCAGGGAATTCCAGTCCAAAGTGCTCCCTGCTCTTTTGCTTTCATTGTTATTCATTCGCGATAGAACACGAAATATAGCAAAGAAAACGGCCAAACGTATGGTGAAGTCGCAAGGTCAGGTCAGGTCATGTCCGATCATGGGCATTCTAGTCTGTCAGTATTAAAAAAGGAGTTCGTACCAATCATTTCTACCGTTTTGAAAGCACACATAAACAACAGTTCACCAGCAACGTTCAAAAATGTCACAAATGTTGCAAAATGAAGAATGGCATAATATCAGGTCATTTGACAAGATATGTGATTATATCCCGCGCACGGCCGTCGGTCGGTTCCAAACATGGGCGACTGGGGGGGCAGTTGGCCGCCCCCTCTAACTCACGAACGGTTGGTTGTACGATAAAAATAAGCATATCGTTGGAAAGCCTGTGACGAGTAGAGCTCAAAACTGGTCTCATTTTTAGTTTTAGATAATATGTAAGCAATTTACGCCCTATATATGTTTTCTCATAGCCGGCTGCATGAGACCGAAAATGGTCTCAATCTCAAGGGCTGTGACTAATTACGCATAGATAAAGCCACCAGCGCACAAGTAAAGGAAAAAAAAAAAAAAAATTCACACAGTTATAGAATTTAAAAAGTTGAACTTAGCAGGAAACGTTAACGAAAATCTGAAAACGTTGCGAAAACGTTAGAGGGCGCTCAACTTTTTTAGACATAGGTCTGTTTAACCTGACCTAAGTCAGGCACCTGACCTGACCTGAGGTCAAAATTTGGACACGAGATGTAAAATTGATGAACCAAAAGGTACACAAAGTTTCGTGACTCTGTGTTTGCTCGTTCTCTCCCAATCCCAGAAAAACCTCAAAAAAACCCAATCCTCAGAAAAAACCTGGAGGCAGTCAATTGCCCCCCTCCAGTCGGGGACGGGATATGCATGTGATAAGTTATCTATCAATGTAATCTACATTCTATAAACTTTCGACTGACACGTTCAGCATTGTTCTGACGTTATTAGAGACATAGCTAGAGCTGTTCGTGGTAAGTCCTCTTTTTACAAAGGTAAGCCAAAACGTTGCGTTTTTTCAAAATTAAAACTACCGTCGTCTTAGGACGTACTAAAGACGTGCTTCCCATTGATATCAATTTAATTTTTCTCTCACGTTCTTTTGGCGAAATAGAGGGAGGGAAGGGGGCAAAACGCCCCCCCCCCCGACTCCGGCCGTCTACATCATGGTGCCGGTTGGGAGTGTGCTAACACCAATATTGGGTGTTCGAATGTGCATGATGGTTTCATACTCACCGTCCACCTGATTAGAGGGACGAAAAATGTGCAGTGCGAACCGTTTCCACCTCCAGTGGTTTCCGCTGTCGGAAGATAGCATTCCTTGCTCCGAAACCCAGTTTTAGTTCCGTTACTCTGGTTCCCTTGGCCCTCATGGCAGTCGGCGTAAAAGGCCGCCGTTTGGTTACATACCACGTGCCGAAGTGACTTCCTTGTGCTGGCAATTCGAATGAATGACCTAATGACTGTTCTCGCGGTGTTCCAGTTCTGACTGCTCTCCTCCCTACAGAGTCCGGGAATTCCCACGGTTTTCTCTGCGTTCGTGCTGTTGGCGGCGAGGCATGGCCGGAAGTGTGCTGCTGCTGGCGGCGGAAGTGCTCTGGTTCCGGCTGCGGAAGAGGCGTGATAGAGTCAAGGAGCTATCGTGCGCTGAATTGCCGCTCGGTGTCTACAAGCAGTGAAGAGGCGCCGCTGTCCCGACACTTGACGCGAGCATTTTTGCGCAGCTGCATTTTTTGCCCACACATATCTGAACTGGCGAAAGCTTCGCACACCTTTCCTTTTTCCAGCCGCAGCTATCGGAATAGCTAAGCATTCTCCCTCGAGATGCATGACTGCTGCGTTTCGATACAGTGACGCGACAAAAAGCGTTCGGCTAACCAGTGGCCTCAAGATTTGCATATATCTATCATCTAGTCTTTAGCCCAGAAAATACTAAAATCTAGCTTAGAAGAACCTGGCTGAGGAGGGTTTTTACTAACTAACATTTAAATGAAGCTTTTACTCTCCCGGCCCCAGCGCCCTGATGTTTTGTACGTTTTCTCTCGGACCGGGGTCAACACCACAACACACGTCATCTTGCATTCACATACAAATGCATTCTTATGACAATGAGCGTAATAATGTACACGCCGCAATAGGTATGGCAAGCGGAAAGGACAGAAGATAAAAAGAGATGTGGTAGGGGATGGGGAATGGTTATTCAGTGATACATGAAATATGTAGTGTTACATGTATTAAGGTTTATATGCAAAATATCTCAAGGTACCATCCGAGCTTGAAATGTGATGTAGTCTTAGCGTACCTTGCCATGTTGCGTCAAGCATGTGCTTAAGTGCTTTGTTTTGGGAAGCTTTGGTTGAAAAAGGTGACTTCTGCCCGTATATGTAATGTCCGTTCGTAGCATGTAACTAGAAGTGACCGATGATACTAAACATGGGAGGCATCACTTGTATTAGTTTCGTCACTGATCGGTGCTATAAGCTTCAGATCCATCGCAATAAACCGTGTCAAATGCGCTTTTTATTTGGGAAAGAATATATAGGTAGAAGCAAAACCGGAGGGTGGGCATGCCGATGTAATAAAAATTGCAGTTTAACCCTATTCCCGGAGGGCTAGACGGTATAGTCGATTCCCGGCAGGGGGGGCGGACTCGGCCCCCCCCCCTGAGATCTCGAGAACTACGCGTCCGATTTCATCGCAACAAACGGCAATCGATTTGCCCTGACGTGAACTACATTTTTATAAAAAGAAACTTCCAAAATTTTCAAATTCGTAGATACAGGGGGCCAAAATGTCGAAATGGGGGGTACTTTTCGACTTCTTATAACTCCGTTGTTTTGGACCGATTTCGATGAAACTGGCATCAATCGAGAGATTATGGATCGGGCTTTTACCATGGGTCCGCAAATCTGAAATTTTGAGAAAATTCATGGGTCGTTCACAGGGTTTCAAAAATAGGAGGATTAGTTTTCTAACAACTGAATGAACAAAAGAGGCAAACACCCTTTTTGGCTTCTGCTAGTCATGTTATACTAAAGAAGTACAAATCGCATTAAAATGTTTGTATAATGTTAGCATAGGCGGTGCCAGGGACATGAAAAAGGGATGTGATGTGATGGGATGTGAAGAAGGGAAATGATGATGTCATGGTCACACGTTTCTCAGATCAACTTGTGACCTTTGACCTTAAATGACCTCCAGTGACCTTGAGGTCACTTGGAATGATGTCGTGTGCATTTAATATTATCTGTAAACGTTTTCAATCATTTGAATTCACTCTATTTCAAAAATTTCATTTCATGGCTATTGCGGTATAGGGTACGCGCACTGAGATTTTAGGTCATAGCTCCGTGACCAGACCTGATATCAAGCTGAAAGTTGGTATACAAGTAGAAGACTCTCTTTTACGTAATATATATTCCGGGTTTGGCATTCGAAAAACGGCGCCGAAATTACAGTGAAAAAAAACAAATTTTTAACTTTGACCCTGACCTGACCTTGTAAAATGGTCTCAGATAAGCAAAATTACATCTGCACATTGTCCAACTATTTAGCTATACATCCATATAAAGTTTTAAGTTCTAGCTTTAAAACTCTGTTTTTGGCAGACATTTTCATTTCACCCTCATCATGGCCAAAAATGGCATGAGGTGCCTCCCAAAAACGTTGCCTGGCTCCGCCCCTGAGCAAAATGGAATTTTGAAATTTTGTCACAGCATGTAGAAAGAATAGCTAGGAAAAGTCACGAAGTTTCGTGAAGCTGCGTTAAAAAGCCTAGAATTGGCAAGCACAAAACCAGAGGGGGGGGCGGATTCCGCCCCCCCTTGCCGGGAATAGGGTTAAGGAACAATAATGTATGCGTAGACACTCATAGGACCTACACATAGGACAGCTAAGCAAATCTAAAAAGTAAGATTAATCTCAGGGGCATAACCGACAACAAAAAGGGGCATTTAATGCTGACCTCAAACGTATGATATTCCAGTCAAGGCAAAAATTACTTAGATTGGAAAGCAAATAATACAGCTTTATGCATATCTGAAGACCAATAAGACCCCAACCACCAATACTGCAGGGAAACTGACAAAAGTCCTGAGGGCTAACAAAGGCAAAGATCACGTGGGAGACGACCGGTAAAGTTAACTGAACGAATGCGGCGGCAAACCTGGGCACACACACAGTGATTTAGCAGGTAACTATAAGCGTGGTTTGACGTCACGTCTGTGCTCAGAAATGGCCGAGAAACAGGCCTGTGCTTGATTCCGAATTAGTTCACTAATCTGGCATTTGAGGATGATCAACTCTATTCCCGGGAGGAGGGCCTGAATCCGACCCCATCGGGTTTTTTGCTTGACAATTCCAGGCTTTTTGACGCAATCTCACGGAACTTGGTGATTGTTCCTAGCTATTCCTTCTATGTACTGCGACCAAATTTCGAACTTCTACATTGTTCAAGGGCGGAGCCAGGCAACGTTTTCGTGAGGCACCTCAGGCCATTTTTGGCCCTGTTCAGGGTAAAAGGAAAATGACTTCCAGAAAAGCGTTTTTAAGATAATACTTAAACATTTATATGAATATATAGTTCAATGATTGGATAACGTATAAATGCAATTTTGTATATCTGAGGTCATTTTACAAGGTCAGGTCAATTCGAAATTCAAAACTTGGCTTTATAGTAATAAGTTTGTTGATATTTTTTCAAATGTCAAACCCGAAATAAAAATGACGTAGAATAATGCTCTCTACTTGTGTGTCAAATTTCAGCTTGATATCCGGTCGGGTCACGGAGCTATGACCTACATATGACCTACATGCTGTCTAATAGATATGACCTTGTAAAATGTCAGTGCGCGTACCCTATATCGCAATAGCCTTAAAATGAAATTTTTAAAACAGAGTGAATTAAACGATTGAAAATGTTTTTGGATGATATTAAATTCACATGAGATCATTTCAAGCGACTCCAAGGTCACTGCAGGTCATATAAGGTCAAAGGTCATAAGTTGATCTGAAGAACATGTGACCATGTCAGCTCCCCTTTCTTTATGTCACTGGCATCGCCTATGCCAACATTATACAAACATTGTGATACGATTTGTACGTCTTTAGCACAACATGATTAGCAGAAGCCAAAAAGTGCTTTTACCTTTTTTGTTCAGTCAGTTGTTGAAAAACTAATCGTCCGATTTTTGAAACCCTGTGAACGCCTACGAATTTTTCCAAAATTTCAAATGTGTGTATCCGTGCTAAAAGTCCCATTCATAATCTCTCGATTCATGCCAGTTTCATCGAAATCAGTCCATAAACAAGGGAGTAATAAGAAATCCAGAAACACCCCATTTTGACATTTTTGTCCTGTTTCCATGGCTTTAAAAATTCTGAAGACTTCTTTTTAAAAGTGTAGTTTGCGTCACGGCAAATCGATTGCCGTTTGTTGCGATGAAGTCGGATGTGTAGTTCTCGAGATCTTAGGAGGAGCGGCCGAATCTGTCCTCCCCTGTCGGGAAACGGCCATACCGTCTAGCCCTCCGAGAATAAGGTTAACCCTATTCCTGGCAGGGGGGGGCTAAATTCGCCCCCCTCGGGCTTTTTGCTTACCAACTCCAGGCTTTTTGACGCAGCTTCACGAAACTTGGTGACTTTTCCTAGCTGTTCGTTCTACGTACTGCGACGAAATTTTGAAAGTCTATTTTGCTCAGGGGCGAAGCCAGGCATCGTTTTTGGGTGGGATCTCAGGCCCTTTTTGGCCCTGTTTCGGGGTAAAAGAAAAATGACTGCGAAAAATAACGTTTTTAAGTTAGAACTTAAACTTACAACTTTGTTTATTTGAGGTGACATCACAACGTCAGGTCAAGGTAGAAAGTCAAAATTTGTTTTTATAGTAATAATTTCGCTGTTTTTTTTTATAACAAGCCCGAAATACGTTTGACGCAGAATGGTGCCCTCTACTTCTGTACCAAGTTTCGGCTTGATATCAGGTCGGGCCATGGAGCTATGACGTAAAATGTCAGTGCGCTTACGTTACATCACATTAGCCGTAACACGGAATTTTGGAAATAGAGTGAATTGAAATGATTGAAAATGTTTACAGATAATGCGAAATGCATACGAAATCATTACAAGTGACCTCAAGGTCACTGGAGGTCATTTAAGGTCAAAGATCACAAGTTGTTTTAAAGAGCATGTGGCCATGACAATTCCCCTTTTTTCATGTCCCTGGCACCGCCTATGCTAACATTATACAAACATAGTAATACGATTTGTGCTTTTTTAGCATAACATGACTAGCAGAAGCCAAAAACGTGTTTGTACCTTTTTTCTTCATTCAGTTTCTAAAAAAACTTAACCCTTCTATTCTTGAAACCCTGGGAACGCCTACGAATTTTCTCAAAACTTCAAATGTGTGTATCATTGGTAAAAGTTCCATCCATAATCTCTCAATTCATGCCAACTTCATCGAAATCGGTCCACACACAACGGAGTTATAAGAAATCCAAAAGTACCCCCATTTTCATATTCTTACCCCCTGTATCCACGCCTTGCAAAATTTCGAGAACTTCTTTTCCAGTGTGGTTTACGTCATGGCAGATCGATTGCCGTTTGTTGCAATGAAATCGGACTAGTAGTTCCCGAGATCTCAGGTGGGGGAATCCCCCCGCCGGGAATCGGCCATACCGTGTAGCCCTCTGGGAATAGGGTTAAGATGACCCAGAATCGGAACTGGTTCAGTCGAAAACCGCAGTGAGCCCGGATCAAAACTTGCTGTTCAATCAGCAAGCAATGCATGGATGGATTCACTCAACAAATGACAGAACTGGGATAAATTGATCGTCCAAGTGCCGACATTGCTCAGATACTCATGAAAGGACGCCAAATTTATGTTGCTGGCATTGTACAAGTACTTCACTGTAGTATTCATATTTCATTACCAATTTAATAATAAAATGAACATTTGGCCCCGTCGGGCGGAAGCTTCTTTTTACTGACGTCTAAGGCGAGCGGGGTGGATAGGGCGTCCTTGCCGTTTCGCTCCTAACTGATTTAGAGCCGTAAAACAAAAACGGGTGTGTTACTTACCATGAAAGCAAGCCAGTGACATCGGTTTTTTAAGATCCTGAGCCAACCGGTGGTCTCCCAGGTCAAGCCAATGACCCGAAATTAATGAAAATGGCAAAACGTTTTGTTTGAAAAGACACAGGCCATAACTTTCCACTTAGTACAGACATTGGCTGGGAAACGTTGGAGTCGTTTAAGCTTTGCAGATCTAGTGGTAGCCTTTATCATTACCATTGGTCGATGAATTACATCAGGCCAGATCAAATCCCGTGATTGGCTGGAACGGTATGGAATCCAGAGCTCGCTTGCTGCCATGAGCTGGACCTGCATGAGTACAAATGGTGCAAAATGTATGCCAGATTCGAAATTAGCGCTCAAAATACCTCGATTTTGACCCGAGGCTAAAAACGTCGCCCGAGGCCAATGACGTTGGATTATGTTAGTGATCTTTTTCACCGCGGGCAAAATGCGGCATTTTGTGGCGTTGATTTCGAATTTGGCATCCATTTTGTGCCATTCTGGCTCAGTCAATTCAGTTTATCCGAGGTTTCAGGCTATGTGAAATCATCCAGATTCCATGACCTCGAGAGGTTCTTGAATTTAGTGAAGCCCAAAACGGTGGTTTATTTGCAGTGGGTTTGACCGCAAGTTGCCTCTTTAACGTGATTTGGTTCAGTTAACTTTTTGATAAGCCCACGAAAAGTCGCAGTAAAGTCGAGGTCAACCAAGGTCACACTGACCTGGCCTCGCCTTCAGATACGATTATTTTGGATCATTCTTCGCTGTGTGAGTTTGGTTTAAGCTTTTCAACCCGAGGAAACAACAAATGTGCAAACAGCATCGGGTTACCAGGAAAATGCTATCATTTTGCGGAAAACTGATCAGCGGACCCCTGAGAATGACGACATATCTTCGGAACCTGACCCGACCTTAACATTTTTTTTTCCAAGAGATGAGCAATGAATGTTGAGAAAAGCAAAGCAATTGAGACTCCCAAAATTTCAGCGTCTTTTCCGCGACACTTTTCATGTTATCACAAAAAACTGTCCGAGGAAAGGGTAACATCCACCCTCCGAGCCGTGCGACAGTTAAACAATGATGTGTTTTTATCGTCAAAAGTGAATTAAAATTGAACGCACACCTTTGAATCACAAGCCAGTCCATTCACCTCTGAACAGACATGTCGCGAGTGAGTCCGAATCAGAAACGATTCGCAGCCCTGGAAACAGACAGGACATCGTTTCATCTCATCTGCATCAAGCAAAATTCTACTCAGAAGGAAGCACTGCTGATGCCTGTGGCGCGTTTTCTCGAAACGGAATCCGCAGCTAAATTTAAGGTTTTTAGGAATCGGATCTGAGCGATTAATCTGACGTTTGTTGACGGTGGCGAGCAACCATACGGGTAAGATGGCAATTTATGCCGGTAGAGCACGCAAGAAAAATGGAAAAAGAAATGCTCTAATTTCTCTCAGTGCTTACTTAACCCTATTCCCGGCAGGGGGGGGCGGAATCCGCCCCCCCTCAGGTTTTTTGCTTGCCAATTCCAGGCTTTTTGACGCAGCTTCACGAAACTTGGTCACTTTTCCTAGCTATTCCTTCTACGCGCCGTGACAAAATTTCGAAATTCTATTTTGCTCAGGGGCGGAGCCAGGCAACGTTTTTGGGAGGCACCTCAGGCCATTTTTGGCCATGTTCAGGGTAAAAGGAAAATGTCTGCAAAAAACAAAGTTTTAAGATAGAACTTAAAACTTTATATGAATGTATAGCTAAATAGTTGGGCAATGTGCATATGTAATTTTGTTTATCTGAGGTCACTTTACAAGGTCAGGTCAAGGTCAAAAGTCAAAATTTGTTTTTTCGTAATAATTTCGGTGCCGTTTTTTGAAATGCCAAACCCGGAATACATATTACGTAGAAAGGTGCCCTCTACTTGTGTACTAAGTTTCAGCTTGATATCAGGTCGGGTCACGGAGCTATGACCTAAAATGTCAGTGCGCGTACCCTATATCGCAAAAGCCAAAAAATGAATTTTTTGGAATAGAGTGAATTCAATCGATTAAAAACGTTTACAGATAATATTGAATGCACACGACATCATTCCAGGTGACCCTAAGGTCATTGGAGGTCATTTAAGGTCAAAGGTCACAAGTTGATCTGAAGAACGTGTGACCATGACAGTTCCCCCTTTTTTATGTCCCTGGCACCGCCTATGCCAACATTATACAAACATTGTAATGCGATTTGTGCTTCTTTAGCATAACATGACTAGCAGAAGCTAAAAAAGTGTTTTGGCCTCTTTTGTTCATTCAGTTATTAGAAAACTAATCCCCCTTTTTTTCAAACCCTGTGAACGCCCATGAATTTTCTCAAGATTTCAAATTTGCATACCCATGGTAAAAGCCCTATCTATAATCTCTCGATTGATGCCAGTTTCATCGAAATCGGTCGATAAACAACGGAGTTATAGAAGTCAAAGTACCCCCCATTTTTTTTTTCCCCTGTATCCACAAATTTCAAAATTTTGAAAATTTTTTTTTTTTAAAATTTATTTTCCTCCCGGGAAAACCATTTCCCTTTTTTTTGTTTAAAAAAAAAAAGTAATTATTTTTGAGAAGGGGGGGGGGCCCCCCCCCCCCCCCGACCCCAAAACCCCCCCTCCGGGATGGGTTAAGCGAAATATTATGCGCGACACTCTGCATTGACATGCGCCTTAAGTCGAGAAAATGTGGCGAAATCGATAACTGCCTCGTCAGGTTCAGATCGTGCGGGGCATTACTGGCGGGGGCATTGCCGCCGTTCAAATTATCACTTCGCGAGTTGTGCCTTTATTCGCCACCATGTTCGGCAGACGACATACCCGAGATTACCTTAACAAAATTAAAGAGTCGGTCGTATTGTTATGCATATCTGGCCCTTGGGCCACAGCTATCCAGGGTACTAGAGAGAGGGTAAAGCAAAGTTAAATCGTAATATTTTGGTATAATATTAGGAACGTAATAGATCGTCGTTTTGTTCGTACAACCCAGTTTCGTCTCCAGAATTTGATATCCCTACTTTCTAGGAAAGATCAAACACATGTCTCTATTAAAGTGGACTTTTTGGTCGTGGCACATTTGATTCGGACTACTGACTGACGCAGTGACTGATATATGACCGCAATGTATGACCGCATACAGATACGTACGGCACACAAATATGACCGCATACAGACAAATCTTGTATGTTCTTTTGATCTTGACGACATCAGTGATGTGCGCAGCAAAGCCCTAGGTGGATTTCTGATAACACGCCTGTTTGCTTTGATTTCAAGAAAGGAACTTTTAGTTTCTGCCCTATATATCTCAACGAGTTATAGTATTGCTGTTCCTTGTCCTGAAACAGTTTTGCCGTGAGTACCTTGTATGCAGACAATTTTTAGTCTTTGCTGCTGTGTTTTCTGCGCTATTGTCTTGTTACTTGTCACAGAGCATTGTTTAGCGAGTGCCATGCAAACTCGACAAGCTGGAGCTGAATGCAAGAGGAACAGCTCACCGGCAGCCGCGCGTCCAGGGGTACGTGTTGCGTTTGCTGCAGCCTCCAGGCAAGAGAGCGAATCTCACGCAACAAACTCGAGCAGTCGCGATTCGGCCTTTTGCGTAGCAGGCTCGTGTCTTTGTTTCAATCAGGCCTCGGAATAACGTTTCATCGACGACGATCAGTTCTTCTACAGCCTACGGCTTCGGCCCATGCGGATAGAGGAACGCGACGACGGGTAGCTGATCGAGTTCTACCCGGCGAGAGCGGATCCGTCCGTACCCTCTCATCGACGTCGACAGGCGGACTCGGAGCCGACGGACGACGTCCTGATTCTCGCTGATTCTCTCAGCGCTTCCAAGCTGCGAGATAACCTTAAGTTGCCTGAGGTCATTCGAGGTCAGCGTGGTACAAGTTGAGTTCATATCCAGATGTCCAGCTTTATCTCTCTGGCTCATTCCATGAGCCAATGGCAGATCAAGGCATAAACAAGAGGAAGCCCAAGCGTGCTTTAAATCAGGTCATGTCTCTACGTCAGTTCAGATCATGCAACCGACTTTATATAGAACCCTACTGGCCACAGTTGTGGAACCCAAGGACTTTCATTTTTAAATGTATTCCCTGTCATTTGGTTGGCATTGTTATTGATCATCGACAGAACACGAAATACACCAAAGGAAACGTATGAATGTTATGTCAGGTCACAAGGCCAGTCCAGGCCACATCGGGTCATTGCCGTCCCAGGCCTTCGGTACTTACAGAATGTTGTGCAAATCATCTCTACCGTTTAGGAAATATACGTGGACAGCAAATCGGTAACAGTGTTCAAAAACCTCACAAATATAGCGGAATGAAAAATGGCATTAATCAGGTCACCTGAAGCAATATATGACCACATGCATGTAAAACCTTGAACGTAACTATAATTCCTTTGTATTAGTTTTCCATTGGCATGCTCATAATTGCAGAAGTTTTATTTTGAGTGTAGCTAGAGTCCTTCTTAGAAAGTCCTATTTTTCACAGATGTAGACCACAAAGCTGCATTATTTCTCAAGAAATCAAAAATGTTTACTGTTTTAGAACGTACACATGGCGGGCTCAACATGTTCCGTTCGCGAGATAGAGGGGGGTCGAAACATTCTCCCCCCCCCCCGAGTTCCGGTCACTCACGTCAAAGTGCCGCTTGGGCGTGGGTTAACGTTGCTTTTCCCGGGCGTGGATTGCTGCCCTCGACACCCATCCCTCCATTGCTGCCGAAGGTCTATCCACGGGCGGTCCCGACTCGACAAGTTCCCAACTCTGCAACCCCAGAGGCCACCGACAGGACCCGAACGGCCGCCTCCTACCGGCCGGCAGGCGCATTCGGACGCGTGATGATTCATCATGACTGAGGGCGGAGTAGTGTAGTGATTAGCACGCTCGTCTTGCGACCGATTGGTCTCTGGTTCAAACAGGGGCAAGAGCAACATTTCGCCGTCCACCGCAACAACCAGCAGGGAAGGCTGCGACACTTCGTGACATTGACACTCGAGATCATTGATAAATATCCCAATAACGAAACGGGCTAGGCGTCATTGCGTCAAAAGCCTTGGAGGTAGTTTGTAATACTTCGTCTTGCCAGCTGCTCAGGGAACATGCAGGAATAAACGTGTTATATTTATTTAAAATCGTACCAGGCAAACGGGGACAAGAACCAGTTTTCGTGCTTATGCCAAGTCCAACATGTCGAACTCCGCCGTTGGTCAAAAACCCGACATCAGTCTCTTCCATCCGGCGAGAGAGACATTCAGAGAGAGACAAGAAAATGCAGGTCACGTCCGGGAAAGTTACAATTCAAGTTACAATTACATGCTAGTTACAATTCAGTTACATTACATTCAAGTTACAAATACATTCAAGTTACCATTCAGGGTCCTAGCGGTTCGGCGGTCTGCCGTCCAGGCCAGCCGCCTTCCTGCCCTGCTAGAACACGCTGAGGTCGACCGAAGGAATGGCGAATGAGTTGCACGATCTCAGGTGGTTGGCGAAGGTGGACGGCTGCCGGAACGCCAGCGGTTGCACTTGCTTTAGGCTCTCCACGTTGTCGCACAGAACTCGCGCCCAGCTGGTCTTCTTGATCTCCTCCAGTTGTGGGAAAGTGAAGCTGCCCGGCTGGCCCATGTTGTCGTAGAAGAACCTGCCGATGGCAAAGCATGTGTGGCCATATTGTTTCGCCTGGCTGACGAACGTTGCATCATGGTTTCCGCACGGTACACCAGCCAACATACCGTCGACGAAGTTCTGGTGGGAATTGGATAAGCGCCAGTGCGTCGTCGGATGCCCCGTGAATGAACAGGCCCGCGAAGCGAGGTCGGTGCTTACCGGTCCCCGTGGCGCAGAGCGAAGAACTGCTCGCCGACAATGCACTGGAACGTCTCCCCAACCAGGGCGCCCAGCTTCGGCTTCTCCGTCAGGCCGCCGATGTAGAGGTCGATGTCGTAGATGGTGTCGTAGACGGAGCGCAGTCGCTCCAGTACGCGTGGCTCGAAAAACTTGGCCAGACCGTCCCAGTCGCCCAAGACGGGCCGGCCTCGGCAGTTCTCCAGAACAGTGACGTACGGCGGTAGGCCGTGGTCGCGGCCGCGGTTGATGTTGAGCGCCAGCAGGTCGAGGCCGAACGGGTTGTCGCCAGCGAACAATTTTTCGTGCACAGCCGGCGAAGCGAAGGAGTCGACCGAGCGCGGCTTCTGGCGCGTCAGACTGCGCGCCATCGGCGCCATGGCATCCGAACGCTCCATCAGCGACGTCTTGAAAAACGTGTCCTCCATGGCCAGCGTCTGCATGACGCGGCCCACCTCGCTGGTGAGGATGAAAGCATCTTGCACCTGTCGGCAATACAGCACGCAATAGCTCACGACCTCGCCCCCCCCCCCATCACAAGTACCACAAATGCGCAACGCATGAGACTTGACGGTCCTGGGACATTATTGTTTGTAAGCTCTTTGAGAGATTCAGGGGCGTGTGCATCGATAACAGAGTGAGAGGGAGAGAGAGAGACCCGGATTATGGATCCCCACCTGTGAGTGGCCGAACCGGAACCCAGCCGTCGAGAATTCCGCCGTGATCCTCGGATCCACCGACTCGTTGTACGAGAACGGGCTGAACGACTTCGGGTCGAGGCCGTGCTGGCGCGTGTACCTGTAGCCCACCACGGTGGGCAGGTACTCGGCGAACACCACGTGCTGGTACTCGGCGACGACGATGCGTCGCGCTTCCTGGTACAGCCGTTCGTCGTCCCAGTCCGGGTGAGTGGCTGCCAGAGCCGCCGCCACCCGGTTGTGCTCGCGTACCCAGACCACGTGCAGGAACACGAGGCCGGGGTTCTCGAAGTTCCGCCCTTCCCCAGCCAGGAAGCCGACTCCGGCGCGCGGCAGCATGTTGTCGGCGGTTGTCTTCAGTCGGCCGCCGGAGAAGGTGCGCAGCGAGTCCGCTTGCTTTCTGTTGCTGCCATACACCTGCGACGCGTCGAGGAAGTGCGACAGCTGGTTCAAAGGGCTCGCCGGCGCCGCTATGCAATCCTCGAATGGCGCCGTTTGCGATCGCACGTGGTTCAGGCAGGTGACGTTGAACGACGAGAAGAAAGGGTCATCGTCGTGCACGAGGATCGGGATGCAGGCCAGGGGGTGTAATGGCTCGGAAGGGAACGATCCGTTCCGGTGGCAACAGTTCAGGCTCCCGCCCTCCGGCAGCCGAAACGTCGGTGTCGACACTACGTCGTGTGTGACAAACTGGCCGAACGGCATCACCGACAGCGAGCGCAGCCGGTCAGCGCTGGGTGACGTGTCCAGCACGCGCTCGCTCACCAGTCGCGGCGACGGCAGCGGGCCGAAGATGCCCCTGGAGCGCGGTGACGACACGCCATCGTCAAAAGCGTTGGGGAAGAGCCGCGAGACGCCGGTGACGGCGCGCCCCAGCCGCGGCCGCGCCAGGTTGTTGCACTCGCCGTTGTGCCGCCGGAAGCGCTCGGTGCCGTCGCAGCTCGGCTCGGCCTGCGGCTCGCAGCCAGGCAGCAGGTCCGTGCCTGGCGGCGGGGGAACTGACGGCTTGCCGGGGGCGATGGGTCTGCCCTCAGTGAGCATGACGTCACCCCCCGGCGGCGGCACGAGCGGAGTTGCTTGCATGCCCAGAAGGAAGGTGTCCGTTTCGAAGGACAGCGGCTTCCCGCTGATGGCGCTCAAGTTCTGCAAGCTGCTGAGCACTTCGAGCGACTGCAGCGAGGCCAGCCCGGCCTCGACGGCTTCGGCCGACTGCGGCTGCGCGAACAGCTGCTGCAGACTCTGGGCGGAGCCGGCCGGCGCCACGTTCTGCCCGCTGGCCTGCAGCTGCTGCACGGTTCGCTCCGCCTCAGCCAGCTTCTGCCGCGAGTCCTTCACCACTTCTGAAACCTGTCGGCGCCACCGACCGTCATCAGATCGGACCATCATCAGACCGGGCCGTCGTCAGACCGGACCACTGATCCGATAGTTGGTAGTCAGATCCGACTGGACCGCCGTCGGACTGGACTACCAACAGACCGGACCATTAGCAGATTGGACCATCACCAGACCGGACCATCATCAGAGGGTACCTCCATCAGGCCGGACCAACATCAGAACGGACCAACATCAAACCGGGCCAACATTGCACGGGGCCACCATTATATTGGACTATTACAGCAGCGGACCGTGCGGTCGGACCAACATCAACCCCGTCAGGAGGCACCACGAGGCAAAAGGCACATGCCACTTCTACCTATCACATACAAGG
Organism: Capitulum mitella; assembly: GCA_030062745.1. NCBI lineage: Eukaryota > Metazoa > Arthropoda > Thecostraca > Pollicipedomorpha > Pollicipedidae > Capitulum > Capitulum mitella. Next base: position 2,581,398 of record CP099853.1, on the reverse strand, counting down.
GTTTGTCTGTGTTTGGCCGACAGTGCTGTGCTGGTGCGATGTGACGAAATGACCCAGTGTAACCGAGAGAAGAGAGAGAGAAACCATACATGCATACATACGCCACGATCGAAAGATGAAAGGCAAAAGACAAGCACAAATATCTGGAGAGGAGTCAGGGCTGGTGCGAAATGGCCGCAGTAGCCGAAGCGCTGTATCAAACCCGATCATGGTGAGTCAGGGCTGATAGAACAGCGACCGGCCGTACCTCCACGGGGCTGGAGATGAGCAGCTGTTCTGGGCTGCTCAGGCGCTGGCTCAGCGGCTCCACGATGGGCTCGATATCCCCTGCCGGCGATGCCAGCAATGGTGGGGGAAGCGCTCCTCCAAAGCCACCAGACAAATCCCTGTCGGCAGGAGCGGGATGTTCAGAAGGACCACATACTGAGCCGACAGCCTGCTGTGCCGGTCAGGGGTTACGCCGTCGTCGGTTCAGTGCTGGTCTACTTGATGCTCGACCGAGATATCTGAGAGTCTTCCCGAGCCGTGCATGTGAGCAAAGAAAATCATTTACGTAAGTGCCAAGGATCTTTTATTTAGGCGCAAGAGGTAATTTATTGCACTTTGGCCTAAGAAACGTGTTGACGTTTTGATTTCTTCGGGGTTAAGAACCCTGCATAAATGAACTCTGACATCTTAGCTTTTATTAGAGTAGTTTGCAGCTCGCAAAAGGTGAGAACGGAAAAAGAGAATGTTTCGACTGAGGTAAAGATGACATAAATTTTGCCGGGTAAAGACCGTTTCGTGACCAAATCGTTTTCGACACTGGTTTTCATATCAACAGATCAGAACGGTTCACAAATGTTGTGAAGAGGGCAAGAACTTTACAGAAATTTTGAACCGAGATCACGTTCATACAATGATCTGTAACGGACCAAGGGCGTTGCGTCAAAAGGGCTTT